>VZTE01003663.1:92155-107986 GCA_013397775.1 Eulacestoma nigropectus | reverse complement strand
TTAAAGGGGACTTGAATTTAAAAAAAAAAAAAAAAAAAAAAAAAATTCCACAGAGAGTTGAAAAACGTAATAGACTGGGAGTGAGCAAAGAATATGGCTCAAAAAACCCCAAGTGGGGATGACTTGATGGTGATTTTGGCTGGTGAATACGTTGGGGTGACAGACAGAAGCACCTGGACCATCCCTAGCCCCAGTACAGCCTCTGCTGGACCCACTGGGAGACCGGGATGGGTGACACGGGGCCCTGCTGACCTGCCATCATCAGCCAAGCCCCTCTTCTCCCAGGTGCCAGGTCCCTGCCACCGCCCCTCAAAATCTGTAATTACGAGCACTCAAATAACCCCAGTCAGCTGGGAAAACACGGCTTAATGCATTGTGAAGCGTTTGCTGGAGGAGCAGCCTCAGGGTCTGCTCCACAGCGCTCCCCTCGCCCCTGTCAGACCTGCCCGGGCTGAAGGAGGGGGATTTCAGCCCTTGTGGGTAATGAAGGTGACAGGCTGCTGCATCCCAGAGCCCTGTGACAGCACCCCATGAGCCGTTCTCCTCGTGCGCCTTTGTTTGTGTGGCAGCCCAGGAACGTGCGGGAAGAGCCCTGGATGTGCCCAGAACCTTTATTATTAGGATTGATTCCAGAGGAAACTGGCTGGAACGGGTGCCTGAGCGCCAGGGCTGCTGGGGAGAGCAGGCAGGTGCTCTCAGGCTGATCAGGGCAGGAAATTGTTTTCCTGGAGTAGGGTTAAACAGGGAGGTTTTTAGGAACTCTTTCACCTTTTGGGTGTTTTTATCGCTATCATTGCTGGCTTTTCCCTCACCCCGTGTATGCTCAGGTTGAAAACGCAGCTGTGGGAGGACGTGGTGCTGTGAGGAGCACCCCACACCAGCAGCCTCCCCTCTGGCCTCCAGCCGCTTGGCTGCACCCCAAAGCAGTGGCCTTGAGCAGCCCTCGGCTTGGTGACACAGCCGAGGCCACCGCTGTCCCCAGGGCTGCACCAGAGCCAGGAGGGAGGAGGAGTGGGAAAAGCAATGAAAGGAGCAAGTGTTGGGAAGGACAGAGAGAGCCAGCACAGCCCAGCAGCAGCGACAAAGGGGCTGTGAAGGGAAGGCAGAGTGAAAGGGAAATGCCTGGAATAATAAGTGACGGACGGATGCCTTTGAAGGGGACTCGGATATCTTGGGTCTCCCGCCTGACCTACTTAAAACTGGCGTAATCTGATGAAGGAGCAACCTCCAGCTCTAAATATAAACTTGGCTCCTCTTGGTTTGAATTCCTTCCCTCTGCCACCCAGGGGTGGGGCTGTGGTTGGCAGCTGGAGGCCCGGTGTGAGCTCCATAGGGCCTGCAGAAGGGCCCGGGCACCTTTCCTGGCGAGAAGGGGCCGTGAGGCACCGGCACAGAGCCCGGAGGGATGGCATTGCAGTGGCACTGGCATCGTGTGTTTTTCCGGGTTACAAACAGCAGCAGAACTGCCCGTGGGTAATGGCAGGAGGCACAACCAAAAAAACCCCTGCACATCAGGACCCAGAAGTCAGGGGACCTTCATTAGCTCCTTGTAGGCACATGATTTGTGAGCAAAGATTTTTCGTTTCAGATGAACCATGGATCTGGTGCACGACAGAGTCCCGAGGCAGCAAATTAATTGGCAAATATAGGCAGAATTTGGCAATTAGTTTAAATGAGAAGAAAAACAAACAAAACCACAGTCCAAGCAAAACCAGCTGCAATCAAAGCACTTTATTTCAACCTGTTTTGAAAAAAAAAAGTTTTGCTTAAGAATGCCAAAATGTTTCATAGATCCGTGTTCTAAATTAAATGTTTCAAGTTCTTCCACTTCAGCACACCATTGTTCACTTAAAACCTGACTTTCTTTAAATAAAAGAGTAGAAAAAGAACCACTGTTTTGGTTTGAACAACATACAGAAATGACAAGATGGATTTTTTTCATTTTTCCTCTTTCACTGGAAAGCCATATTAAAAAAAAAATAAAAAATTTGATTCAATATGAACCAAATTTAATCCATTCCTCACTTTGTTCCAAAGCAATTTTCCTATCTGCAGTGTGTATTGCAGGACATACCTGGGGCTTCCAGGTCTTTCCACTGCCATGTGGGGAGCAAGGCGGGTTTGGTGGGAATTCCCAGCAGATCAGAGCAAGATTCAATCTCATTTTATCAAGGGCTTTCGTCAAGGCTCCCTAAGGACAGAAAATTTCCAGCTCATAGACTCTGGGACTGAATTAGCTGTTTAGGAACCTTCATAGGCTTTATTAAACCTCCTTGCTAAATGGCAAAAATGTATGTGGGATTAGGAAAGAAAAACAATTAAATTAAAAACAAAGTCATTACAGAAAGCTAGCGAGTCTCTCAGTACCCCCATCAGAAGGAGATGAGTTTTCTCCCTTTGTGGAGATAGGCCCTGTTAATTTTCTTGGCAGGATCTCCCCTGTTAAAGCAACAAGGCAAATGTTTCCTTTGACTTCTCCACTGAAATACTTCTTCAGTGTTTGTGAACCCTGGGGGGTGGGGCTAAAAAATAAAAAGAGAGAGAGGCAGAAATTCTCTTCATCTGAAATGCTCTACACGTTAATTTTTGCAAAGCTCAGATTTAGGGTCAAATTCAAACTAACAGAGTCTCCTTCAAGTAGGAGGAGGGGCAGGAGATAATATTGGGTGAAGAGAAGAGAGAGATGAGACAGGCAAAGTGGATTTTTAAATTTTTTTTTTAAGCTTGCAGGGAGATACTAAGCCCAATAATCAGACAAGAAAGGCAACGAGCAGCTATCAAAGCAGCAGCCGTTTTAAGAGCTGTGCTCATCTGAAAGCGACTCTTAGTTCTTGTGAAAACTGCCGCCTTAACAGCTGTCCCAATTAGAGCCAGCCGGAAATTTCCCAATAAACCCACGGTTTTGTCAGAAAATAATTCGCTGAGTCTGAAATGCTCCGAGTTGGCTGAACTTTTGTTGAATGGGAAAAGCAGGGCTCCAACTGGGTCCGGTGCTCAGCTGCCAGGTTTGTGCTCCGAGTGGCAGTGCTGACGGAAAAGTCAATTTTGCTGAGCAGCTGCAGGCACCAGGAAGCGCCCGGTTGCCATAATTTATGTTTGGGATTTGGTTGGAGTTGGGAGGGAGGGAGGGAGTAAAAAAAAAAAAAAAAAACAAAAAAACCAACATAAAAAGGCAACTGAGTTCCTTATAAATTTGAGCTCGAGCCAGCCAAATTTGCTCATGCCACGATCCCATATGCCTGACCCGCTTTAGGATCTTGGCGGCTGGATCTGCGAGGGAGAAAATAAATCAACCCCAGAGCGCTGTGGAGAGGCCAATGCTGGAAGTGGCAGCGCTCCTGACATCCCTCTGCCAGGGGAGACAGCTCGTGGCTGTGCCCGTGGCTGCATTACAACGAGGGCACTGGGTCTCCTGGGGTCTCTCCCTCCCTCACAGAAACATCCAGATGCCACCTTCCTTCTCTTGGCTTTATCTTGGTTTTGTTTTTCAATTCTGGCAAAAGCAGCAGCTACAGTTACTTGGGTTTTTTTCAGCTACGTCTTTGAAAACTGATGTGTTGCCACTGGATGCATCATCAGATTTTTTTTTTTTTCAGCTGTTCCACTGCATCAGAAACTTATTAAAAGAAGGAAAAAGTCAACAAGACTTAGTTTAGAAGAGTCTGTGCATAACTTCTCATGCAGAGATTTTAGCTACCCATATTTAAATTACATTAGAAAAGAAAAAGTTACCAGGCAGGACAACAACCCAGGCTCCCCACAACCACGTTCCAAGGGGCTGTGAAGCTCCAAGGCAGCTGCCAAGGCCAGAAAAGTCCCTGAATCAAACTGGAGCCGTGTTTGCAGGAGGGGAAAAAAAGCTGTTAATGCTCTGTGTGACTCCTGACCAGCAGGGAAAAGCCTTTCTGTGAGTGGTGATGATTAATTACTAATGATAATTAACCTACAACAACAGTGGCACTCAGAAACTGGAGCAAAGGCACACATCCCATCATGTGCAGCTCTGAATGAAAACAGAGCCTCTGCCCCAGAGGGATTTCTTTTTAAAAATGCCTAGAAATGATGAGTGACATAACTGGAGCTTTTCCTCATCGGAGCACTCCCCAGGGCGGGCGCAGAGCCCTGTGCAGGTACCACTCTCCCTTCCCATGCTGCTGTCTGTGCCTCATGGAGGGGCTCTGCTGCTTCACCAGACACCTCCGAGGGCATTCTTGGGGTTTCCCGTGCTCCAAGCCTACCCAAAAACAGGTGCTCCATCCCCAGTCCCACCTGGAGTCCATCCATCCCTCCCTGGCCCCGCCACCCTGCAGAAGCAACACCAACACTGCCCAGAGTGCTGCCACTTAACTCGACAGAGAGGCAGGGGCATGGAGCTGGAGCTTGAAATCAGCCCCCTTTGGGTCCCTAAAGTGGTGCTGACGGCCCTCTGAAGCTAGGGGAGGAAAAAAAAAAAGCATCTGCCACATTCTTCATTTCATCTCGCAAGCTGTGAGATCCCACCCCTCTCACTGCCTATCCCTGCTGACAGCCGTGCTTCCTACAGAGCAAATGGGCTTGAAACTCTGTGATCAAAGTCATTTGCATTGACTTCCATGGCCTGGTTTCCCTGCCTGGATTCCTGTCCCTGGAGCTGCTCTGCCCCTCTGAAGCAGGAGCACTGCTTTCTTGCCTCTGTGGGGTTGTGCTGCACCCCTGTTTCCTCGCCAGGGGAAGGAAAGCAGCTGCTGGTGCGGGCTGAGCAGCACCTGCACTGAGTGCTGTGGTTTGTCCCAGCCTCGTGGCAGAGGTGGATGTTTCCCCACACAATTTCCCAGCCAGCTTCCCCTCTCTGCTCCCTCACAGGTGACCTTGGAAGCTCACCCATCCCCGGGCTGCTTCACACCAGGCAGGACTCACTCAGCAGCCCCTGCTCGTGCCCCGTTGGAACAACCCAGGCGAAGAGCTCAGCCCCCAGTGGGCTGTGCCACGGGGCCAGTTGCCCCAGTGGGTGGCAGCTGGTGTCCCCAGCCCAGTCGCTCCCCACAGGAGAGTCCTCTGTCCTGCTCACAAAAGGGCTGGAGCAGCATCTTGCACTCTGGGGGAAAAGGAGGTCTCCATGGCAGCTAGGAACAGCGCTAGCACGACAGGAAGACTGTGCAAGAAACTTGACTTTTTTTTTTTTCCCCTTACAGAAAATGCTTCTATTTTTGACAAAAGGCCTTTTTGAGGTATGAAACCTCTTATGAAACTTCTCCCACATCAGTGCTTTACATAAACTATTTTGCTGTAGTTGTGTTATTCATTGCACGCATTTTACACCAGCATGAACCAGTTTTCCTCCAGAGAGCGGAAAGGAGAGCCTGGCTGTGGGGCAGGGCACCCTGGAAGCCACATCCTCTGCAGGCCACCTCATCCAAGCCATGCCCATCGCAAACAACATTCCAGACAAGTAAGACAAAGGAAAAAAGGGTCTCACAGCATGAATAACAACTTTAGCCACGCAGGAGCAGAGTTTTAATGGGCCAGGAACTTCCCACAGGTGCACCCCAAGCCACAGCCTCTGCCAAGGTGAATGGCACTGACATGGTCCCAGAGAGCCCGTGGCCTCACAAGGATTTACAGGGGGAAGAGTCCATTCACTGCACTGGTCTCACAGATGGTTATTTTCTTTTCCTCTGAGCCTGAGATGTCAGGGCTGATAGCAGATAGTTTGTTTCACGGCGAATGTACAGCGATAGGTCAGGGGAACAAGTGAAAATGCCACCTTTGAGGGGAATTGGATCATTAAAATGTCACAGTAGTGTCTTGGGAAGCCAACTGGAGATTCCAGCTACAGCTCCTCGTTCCCTCTGCTAGGAAAAAATAAATAACACCCGCCAAGCGAGAGCATGCCTTGGTTTTATAGGGATTACTACTTTTTGTGTCACCATTGTTTCACACCGCTCTGCCAGCAAGAAAGTAATGATCTCATTTTACATTGACACCAAGTCTGATTTTGGGGAAGTAAAAGCTTTTCTCCAAACCTGGGCTAAAGAATAAACAGAGTGCTCTGGGAACAGTAGCACAGAAGGGAAACCTATGGACCACTCAGCCTCCCAGCACATCTAATAAACATTAAATTAATGACAGCGACTTGACTCTGTGGGTTTTCCTGTTGCCCCCTCCACGCTGCTATTTCTTGCCATCCAGGTGCCCTAGAGATTTTCAGCCTCTCATCCCATCATGAGAAGCAGCATTTTCCATTGGGAAATATCATGGTCTGGGGCTGTTTGCAGCTCTGAACTGTCTTGATTGGAGCCTGCGGGGGATTTCTCAGTGCTCAGCTCCCCAGCCGTGCAATGGAAGGAATAATCCTTATCTCCAGCGCGTGCCCTCAGCACCAAGGAACTCGGCACTGCTCTCATCAGCCATTGTCCTCCTCAGAAATTTCCTTCCCGAGTACGTAAGGCAGGAGACCCGCACAGTAACAGCACATTTTAGAAGAGGCCACAGTAGGTAAAGCCAGGTTCTTGCTGTGCCTCTTTTCCATCTCCCCAGAGGAGATGCTGAGGAAAGGGGCAGGTGCATGGACAGTTCCTCCCTTTCCAGAACCCTCCAGGTTTCAGCCACCTCTCACGAGTTACCCTTGTCCCCTTGTCTATTTGCTTTCCCAGGCTCTCACTCCCCCCTCTCCCTCGGCAGGGCTGGGATTTGCTTCCTGCGGCAGCTCAGGATGGAGAAGTGGAGCCAAAAAAGCCTTTGCTGTCAGGTTCCCTTATCCGGGCAGCAATCACAGGACAGCTGATGGCAGCAGCCACCACCACTCCTGGCTTTCTGCATTTGTCTCCTGCCTCTCCTGAGGACCTGCTGCATCGCCAGCCAAACCTCCCCAAACCCCAGAGCCCCCCAGCCCTTGAAGGAGCTTCCCCTTCAGCTCTGCCCCTGCACTGTGCCTCAGCGCCTAATTGTTCTAAGAGTTTTCCAAACACTTAATTTATCTCCTGCCGCCATTCAGGCCTTTGTTCCACGGGAATAAAGCAGAGCAAAGACAGTGAGAGAAGCAGGCACCGAGGGGCAGGTGATAGCTCCCCTCTGCCTGTGCACACATGGAAAAAAATCACAGCTACGTGGGTTTTTGTTTGTCAACACCAACCTGGTCCAGGTGAGATAATAACCACAAATGCCCAGGGCTGGGGTGCACAGGGTGAGGAGGGAGCAGCTATTGTGGCTGCCTGAATGGTTTGACTGCTGGCAGAGCAAAGCCTTTTGTCCACTGATTTTTTCTTCCTTGCACATTTGCTTTACTGGTTACCTTTTGTGTTTTCCCCTCTCTCTCTCTTTCTCCAACATCAAATTACTGCGTTTGGAGGAGATTTCCAGAACTTCATGCAAGGCCAGGAAAGTGCAGTTCCAAGCAAGGGCTTTGCTGATCTGAACCCCCACTTCGAAAAGGGACATGAACCCTGCTCTGGGGTCTGACTGTGTTTGTTGAATTCTCCCTGTTGAATTTTTAGCTCTTTGCCTGGTACTTTTGATGAGCCATTTTCAGCCTGTCGGGCACAAATTAACCATGGGGTTCATCTGCCTCCAAAGTGCTCTCTGTGCCACAGAGCGAGCCAGCCAAGCCCCAGACAGACCTTTGCTGTCTTGGATCGGGTGATGGGATGATTTTTTAATCAGAAGAATCGCAGATGGCAAATAAATGAAAAGCTTCCAAAAAAACCCCAAATTAATATTTATTTATGCTAAAATTCACCGTCCCTTTTGTTTACAGCATATTCATGCATCAGGAGGGTTGTGATTGTTTTGATTTTCCCTGTCCAGCTCTAGCCTTGAGCACAGGAAATAAGCAGGGAAGATCTGGAGTCATGCCACACAAGCAGGTTCAAGGCAGGGAGACACCTGAGAACCAGAATATATTCACAGCTGAGGCTTTGATTCTCTAATCCTCCCAGTGCTCACATTAAGGGGAGAGAGGGATTGTTTAACTTTGAAACTCCAAAATGGCCTTGGTGTCCACAAAGGTTTTAGAGAGAGCTTGCAGCACAGCAGGAGCCAGGGATTAAGCTCTAAATCCATGTTTTGTCCCTGAAAAGCTGTGCTGATCACTAATAAAGTGAACTCTGCTCTCAAGAAATATTTATCTACATCTTTGGAACCCCCTGCACGAGAGTGGGGCATGACTGGCAGGCAGCAGTCAGGAGCAGGACAATGGAAGTCCTTCAGCCTGAGCTTGGAGTGCCCTGGCTGAGCAGAGCAAGGGCAAAAAGAGGGGGGAAAAGCCTCATCAGAACCATGACAACATCAGCAGCAGCCCCAGCAGAGCAGGGGAGCTGGGTCAGGGCAGAGGGAGGCTGAGGGACAGCACCTCCAGGCACTGCTGCTGCCCCCACAGAACTCTCATCTGTCCCCCAGTTACATAAACCTCGTTCTATCGTGTAACAATTCCCTTTCAGCAGGCTCCTACAAAACACAGAGCTTCCCAAACCCGGCTCTGATCTCCTGTAGCTCTTTCCAGGAGGTGAGGAAGCCCTTGAGCACAACAGGTTGTGACTCTGCAGCCTGTCAGACCCAGGGGAGGGGTGAGCTCTCCCCAGAGCTGGGGCTACACTCAGCTGCTGCTACGGGAATTCTGGCTGGGATGCCACTGTACAGAGCCCTTGGCTCCCCCAGCCCCCACAGCTGAGATATTTAAGTTGGGATTCCACCTGGTCTATAGTGGAAGGTGTCCCTGCCCATAGGGATTGAAATCAGATGATCTTTCAGGTCCCTTCCAACCCAAACCATTCTGTGACTCTATAAAATAATATATAAAATTCAGGTGTATAATTGTGTGAGGCAGGCACTGAATGGACAGAGACCAAGGGTTTAACTTCTAATTTAAACATGCAAGGAGACATCAAATGGAAGGGAAAACCATAGCCCCCAAACCTAAACAAAGTGGGGGTTTTATATCACAATTAAAACAAGAAACTTCTTTCTGTGGTCACAGCTATGAGTTCAAGGAGCAGCTGGGCCAAATCATAGAACCACCCATCAAGAGTTATTATAATCAGATATTTTCAGTTGAAAGGGACCAACAATGATCATTTAGTCCAACTCCATGACCACTTCAAGGCTGACCAAAAGTGAAAAAAATTATCAAGGGTATTGTCCGAACACCTCTCAGACACTGGCAGGCTTGGGGCATCCACCAGCTCTCCAGGAAGGCTGTTCCAGTGTTTGAGCACTCTCTCTATAAAAATGCACCCTAATGTCCAGTCTGAACCTCCCCTGGAACAGCTTTGGGCCACATCCATCACTGGGTACCAGGGAGAGGAGCTCAACTCCTCCCTCTCTGCTTCCCCTCCTCGGGAAGCTGCAGAGAGCAGTGAGGGGCCCCCTCAGCCTCCCTCACGGAAGGAGAACATCATTAAACACAAGGATGTGGCTTCTACAGGCAAATCCCTGCACCACAGATCACTGGGGGCTGGGAGAAGACTCCAGTGAGGATCTGGAAGATGCATGAGAGTGAAAGAGAGCCCAGGATCTCAGGAAGCATCTGCTGTTCGAGTGCTATCAGAAATCAGACGCTCTGCAGATAAAGCTTTGGGCTCTCCCAGTTTAGCAGCTCTGCTCTGCCTGCAGACTGGGAGCCCAGCAAATGCTTGCACTGACTTGGGGTTAATTTTAGGAATACCTGCCTTTTCTCCTTTGCATAGCAGGACAATACGTTTTCAGCAAATGACTTATTTCCTTCAAATAAATGCAATTTCTAGGCACCTAAAGTGGTACAAAAATTCAGTTCAAGTTCCCTGAATAGCTTCTGCCACCAAAAGAAGCAACAACTGCTCTGAAGGTTTTAACAAATCACATGGAGAAGGGTTGGAGTCATTCAAAACCCCTCCTTTCTCGCTATTTCCAAAATGTTTCTATTTCAGGCACCTCCTCTGTACACGAGGGACAGGCTCCTTGTGAGCCCAAGAAGCACAGACCCAGTTTGCTGCTCTCCCCTGGGGTTACAGCCCCCCGCAGAGCTCCCTCCTCACCACCACGCTCCATCCTGCTGGGGGAATCTCTCTCACCTTGCCAGGGCTGGTGCAATTCCCAGGAAGGGCTTTGAACATCCATGGGGCTGGAGCAGGATCCTGAACCAGCCCAGAACCATTTCAGCTCTGCCCATCCCTGAACCAGCAGCAATCCTCTCCAGGCCCTAGAAGCCCCTCTGCTTAAGCCATGTCCTAAATATTCTCCACTTGGTGCCTCTGCTTCCTGCAGCAGCTGTGGGGCTGAACAAGCTGCACCTGGGCTGGGGATTTCTGCAGCCCCTCCCTGGGTTTCATAAAGCCACAGAATGGTTTGGGTTGGAAGGGACCTTAGAGACCATCTCGTTCCATCAGGACCACTGTCCACCACACCAGGTTGCTCTAAGCCCTGTCCGAACTGGCCTCAAACATTTAATTTCCTCTCATTATCTCCCTCCCTCCCCAAACCACCAGTTGCAGCTGGGCTTAAGCAGTTTCTGTTACCAGCTGCCTTGAAGAAAATGACGTTTTCTATGCAAGGGTTTAGGTGCCAGGGGATTGTTTTAGCTTTGGAGGGAAGTTCCCCCAAGTGGCCACCCTATTGCAAGCAAAGGAAGAGACACAGCGCTTCAGGGGAATATTTAAGTTATGCTGAAGACGGTTTGGAGAAAGGCTGCAACCCTGGTAACAGCAATGCACCAGGATCTCCTTTCATGCCGTGACTGGTCAAACAACTGCACCCACAGACCTTGGATGTCCCCTTGGAGAACATTTAGGGGGCTACAGAATCAAAGGCTCCGACACCAGAGCGTTGGCTGGATCCAGATGCCGAATGCTGAGCATTGCCTTTTGTGGGATGCCTTTGGGTCCAGGCTGACTTGCACTTGGAAAGGAAATCAGCTCTGCACAGCTTTTGCTGATTTTACACAGCCTCTCCAAACTGGGAATCTTTCTTCAGAAGCCCAGGGCTTCCTAGCTGGAAATATCCCCCCACAGCCCCAGCTCAGCCTAACTTGTATCCAGAGGGGATCATCATCCCCGTTTGATTTCCAGAGAAGCCACAAGCACTCATAATCACAGCTCCAAACAAGCATGTTGATATCCAGCTCTGAATGAATATCTTGGCTTCCAGAGTATTTTGACTAATATAGTACACATTGACCCAAATTTTGGGAACAGAGAGGCTCATTGATTCAGCCTAGGTAGAACACAGCACACTTGTGGGGGATGCATTTGAAACTAATTAGAAATTGCTCCCATCAGAGTTGCTTTTGTCCTTCACCACCCCCGCCCCCCCCAGCACAAAAGTTGCCTTACTGGACCAGTCCTGAGAGCCACTGGACTTTGTCTCCTCACGGGGAAAGGATCACTTCTCTCCAGGGCTGTGTTTTGGGGAACAAAGCAGCATTAGAACATTCTGCTTGTGTTTAACTCCCATTATTTTGCAGAGTGCTTCATGAAACCTTAATTTTTTCTAAAAGTATCTTCTGCAACTAAATTCCCCTCCATTTTCTTCAGGCGATAAATGAATTTTGTTTACAAAGTACCTCAACAAGGCTTGAAATTTCATTTATGGAAAATGGGCCTCAGACGTCCAAGGCACTTGAAACCATGCTGAAATATGGCAATTTCAAGCACTTACCTGTCTCCTTCCTGCAAGCCTCCAAATCAAAAGTTACCATGACAACGAAGCCCACTCTTAGTCCAGCAGAATGAATTGGTTTTACATGATGTCATTATTAGCCAGGACCCGAAAAAATTACGCAAATGAGGTCCCCAGACAGCAGGACTGAAAAAAGCCCAAGCAAGCAGCATAACAATTACTCTCTAAACTTAGCAAGGGAAGGGAAATGTCACCCAACTCCCCAGCAATAATTCTGTAAAAAAACACCAAACACGTTGACCTCCTCTCCGTATCCCTTGAAGGAGACCTGCCTTGTGACAACTGGACTTGATTTCCACTCTGAATTTTCCACCCAGCTGCCTGCTTATCCCAGCAGATGTTCCCAGTGGGATGCTGACCCCCAGCACGCTCCCAGGAAGCTGGGTTGCACCACACTGCCTGCATGGCAACCCAAAAGGGAGAGGAGTGGCTGCTGTGGGTGAAAGGCAAGTTCTGGCCACCCTGAGCTCCTCATGGCCAGAGCGTGATGTGCCCTGGAGCACCCTTACCCTGAGCAGGGAGCTCTGCACATCTCTGCTCCTTACCTGGGACATCTGTGATGACAGACCCCCAACTCAGGGCTTTTTCACCTATAAATCAACCTCTACATCTCTGGGACAGGGAAAGCTGCTTAAAGATGCTTCCCTTCGTATCACTGCCATCCCTGGAAGTGTCCAAGGCCAGGTTGGATGGAGCTCTGAGCAACCTGCTCCAGTGGAAGGTGTCCCTGGCCATGGTGGGGGGGTTGGAATGAGATGATCCTTAAGGCCCCTTCCAACCCAGAGCATTCTGTGATTCTGTGATAACCATGGTCAGGTGAACCCAACCCTCTCCCCACAATGAGGATGTGAGGCTCCCCAGTCCCAGTTGATTGAGTGTTCACACTTGACAGCAACTGCTCTCCAGAGGAGGGAGGGGGATTCACTCAGCAATGAGTGGTTATAGGTGGTTATTCAAGCGTAATAAATCTTCCTTATCAATCCTGTCTCACCACCCCTCCTGATTTATGCTGGGTGTAATAAGGCAGCAAGAAGGCAAAGGCTGGTTTTACAGGCAAACTGGGGATTGCAGTCTGCCATGAATATTGAAAAATTCACTATAGCAAAGAGAAATCAAAAGAGAAGCCTAAGCAGCTTCCTTTGGAAGATGGGCTGCTGAGTTATGGTCATTTCCAGCATGGGTCTGGGCTGATGTATGGCTGAGCCGGGGTCACACCACAGACTTACTGCTCCCAGGCTTCTTGGGCAAGTGTACAACCTGCATATGCTGAGAAAACTGTGTGTTGGCTTTAGAAGAGTTTTCTATTTTATACTGATTTCTATACTGATTTTTATACTGATTTTTCTACATTCTACTGATCTCTGTATCTTTTTCTTTTTTTTTTAAATGCAGATCACTGCCTGTTTGCTGGGTTTTTTTTCTGAATAAGCTCAGCAATAAAATTTTGTCTCCTATTCTTCACAAAAGCCCAAGAAGCACCTTTCTCCTTCCAAGCAAGTTGCCACTTTGCTGGGAGCTGGGAGCCTTTGCCTTCTGATTGCCTCATGAACAGAGTTACCCTAGACCAGCTCTCCTCAGCTCTGAGCCTGAAGTTTAAAGCACCACATCCCAAGGAGAGTTTATAGACTGGAAAGCTTGGCTTCTTTTCCCCAGCTGTGCTATCTCTGTAGTAAACAAAATACTGCTTTTTGCTCCCAGCCTGTCCTCCCTCACGTCCTTGGACTATCCCTGCCGCAGTCCTGCCTCTCTGAAACCACTGCTGCCTCTGCCTCCACTGCTATTTATGGGGCAACCCAAAGCGCTTTTATAAAGTACCTAATGCCCAGCCAGCTCCTGCACCTCTCCCCTTCGGAAGAAAATCCCCCAGGGCTGTTTTTCAGAGAGATTTTCTCTCTGCCTGCCAAATGTGGTGGTGATGGGGGTGGCATAGGGTCCCTACCGTTCCCAGGCTGGCTGAACCCCTGTCCCCCCTGAGTGCCCTGTGGCTGTGTCAGCCAAATCCCCACTGCAGGACACCCTCTGTAGCCCTGGGCTGAGGTGCAGGGGAGGCCTGAATCCCACCTGGACCCTTCCCCTGCAGCAGGGACCGCGGCAGCACACGGGGTAGACACCAGCTTTGCTGGTAACGCTGCAGGGTTGTCCAAGGAGGAGACCTAAGGAGCTTCCCACTCCTTTTCCCTGCGGCCGGAGCAGCTCCTTCCTTCCCCTGAAGCTCTGCCCATGGGGACATTCCCTGGGGTCAGAGCAGGGCCGGCTGGAGCAGCTCCTGCTTCCCCTGAAGCCCTGGCCATGGGGACATTCCCTGGGGTCAGAGCAGGACCGGAGCAGCTCCCGCTTCCCCTGAAGCCCTGCCCATGGGGGCATTCCCTGGGGTCAGAGCAGGGCCGGCTGGAGCAGCTCCTGCCTCCCCTGAAGCCCTGGCCATGAGGGCATTCCCTGGGGTCAGAGCAGGGCCGGAGCAGCTCCCGCTTCCCCTGAAGCCCTGCCCATGGGGACATTCCCTGGGGTCAGAGCAGGGCCGACTGGAGCAGCTCCCGCTTCCCCTGAAGCCCTGCCCATGGGGACATTCCCTGGGGTCAGAGCAGGGCCGGAGCAGCTCCTGCCTCCCCTGAAGCCCTGCCCATGTTCCCTGCGGCTGCGGGGTGGAGGGGTTTTGCTGTGGTTGACACCACTCCAGGCACATCACCCGGTCCCCTGCACAGCCCAGCGCCTGCTGTGGCTCAGGGGGTGGAGGAGGAGGGGACATCTTCATCCCCGTGAAGGACACGGAGGGCCCGCGGAGGGAGCTGAGCACATCCCGGCTGGGAGCAGCCCCGCCTGCTGCTCCGGCTGCTCTTCACACCGCACCCATCCCGCAGGTGTGAAAAGGGGAGGTGGTGAGGGCAGGAGGAAAGTCACGGCCGCTGTTCCCACCTCGAGCGGCAGCGATGCACTTGTGAGGGCGAGCCTGGGATCCCCCGTGCAGCCGCCGCAGCTGCCAAGGAGAGAATGGATCCCGGGAATACCCAATCCTGCCGGGCGAGGGGATTCTCTGTGCAGCCGGGCCACCAAGGTTATCTTAAAGAACCTAGAAATAACACACTTTGGAGATAATGTTAGTATGGGAGGTAGTAGAAATGCTGGTCTTTACTGGAGGCCTCCAGGGGCAGATATGGAAAATGTCCACAAAATGGCCGCCCACCCCCACACGGGGTGAATACAGTTTTATAAGTTTAGCAAATTAGTGTATTTGACTAAAATCACCAATGAAAGACATAAGAGGTGAGGTGGTTTCTCCCTCTCTAAAGATGGAAACTAAACTTTGTTTATAAAAATACGTCTCGAAGAGCTGCTTTTCAGCCTCGGAGTGTGTTTTGTCTTTCTGCCTATCAGGGTAGTGAAAAGGTAGGGAAAACTAGCTACGAATAACAGGCTGCAGAGCTGCAAATATATGCGTAAAGACTACAGAGGATATACAAAAGAAAAAAAGGCAAAAAAATCATTCGGCATCAATAGTTCTGGGAAGAGCCCTGCAGATGGGAGTCGTGCAGTGTTGGGCCCACCTGGCCTAGAGGGGGAAGGAAGCAGAGGAGAGAGCTCCTTCTGCAGGAGGAGCCCTGCCTTGGCACTGGGGTTTTTGATCATGCCACCCCAAATCTGTGAGGGCTGGCTTTGGGGAACTCGCCCCACCTCACGAGGAGTTGGTTTGCAGAAGAGGTTTCTGAAACAGCAGCCCTTTGAAGGCGGAAGGAAACCGCTGTGCCTCAGGGGGGATCCTTTCCTTCACGGGGCTGTGGGGCTGAGCCATCCCCACTGGCCATATTAGAGCCTGGAATAGGGGAGGAATTATCGGTTCCTGCTGCCTCAGGAGCCACACGTCAGCAGTCCTGCCCTTCCCTCACCCCAAGCACTTCTGTGTTATGAGCACCTAATAATAAAACCCAGCTATTGCATTCCTGAGACACCTGTCAGCCTGAGCACTAAGTGCTGGGGTAATAAATACTTGTTCAGCTCTGCCTCTTCTCTGCCAATTCTCCTGGCTCTGTCTGTTTTCATTACTATTTCTTTTCTGTGGACACTGCAATTACACTCTGTTCCTCTTCAGGGTCCTTGTTCTAGGTTCAAATAAAGAAGAGATAATGCAAGGAAGCATTTCACATCGCTGTTTATTTTTGTCTTCTGAGTCAGGAAGATCTTTTCAGGCTGGGACCAGCCCTGTGCAGTCTT
>VZTE01003663.1:66859-92027 GCA_013397775.1 Eulacestoma nigropectus | reverse complement strand
GGGGGGGGTGGCGGGGTGGTGGGGAAAGGGGTGAAAACTTCAGGTTCCAGTTTTTATGGTTTCGAACAGTGGTGGGCTGCTCTTGCTGAGGCCACAAGCCCTGCTCCTTCCTCAGGAAGACATAAGTATGCTGTACTGCTCAGACCCATGATAACTCTCCATCTGCCACAGCAGCTGCGAGCCCCGGCTCTCCCAAGCCTCCTCTGCCATCCGAATCTCAGAGGAAGAAGGAGGATTCAGCTGAATGCAGCAAATTCAAATGCATAGCTCTTTTTTTTTTGTCCAAGGTTGCAATATGTTTGGAGATATCGTCCCGCCAGCAAGTCCCTGGTGCAGCATACAGATGGTGCTCAGGGAATCCGGGGAAGGTGGAGGGTATTTCGTTCCTCCTTCAGGCGTGGAAAACAACTGATGCTGTCACTGGAGTTATTCTCTTCTCCTCCTATTTCCCAGTGGTAGCTGGGGGGAGGGGGAAGTCCTCATCGAATATGTTGGGTGTGGGTAAATCATCAATATTTTTGACTCAAAAGTAGCCAAAAGTGCAGAAAAGGGACCATGGAAACATAGAAAGTTTCAAGCTTAATGCAGTAGGATGAACTTCAGCATTTCTTGCAGGTGATTTGTCGTCTGCTTTTGCATTTGAAGAGATTTACTTAATTTCAGATCTTTCTACACAGGGAGAAAAATCCTTCTTTCCATTAGTTGCTAAATATAACATCTCATGGCTCCAAAGAGATGCAGTGGAGTGTCCAAATGAAGCCCCTACACCTTCCCTTTTAGCAGACCACACACTGAGCACGTCACACTGTCTGAGGGACACGGCATGGCCAGCCATGTGCTGTTAAATACATGTGTAAATCTAATATCCACAGGGCAGCCACAGTCAAAACTCCCTGCAGGAAAGGTGTCTGGACCATGGCCAGTTTGGGTTGGAAGGGACCTTAAAGCTCATCCCATTCTATCCCCCTGCCATGGGCAGGGACACCTTCCACTAGTCCAGGTGGCTCCAAGCCCTGTCCAGCCTGGCCTTGGACACTTCCAGGGATCCAGGGGCAGCCGCAGCTTCTCTGGGCACCCTATGCCAGGGCCTCCCCACTCTCACAGGGGAAGAATTCCTGCCCAATATCCCATCCATCCCTGCCCTCTGTCAGATTAGGTCTTGGCCAAGTCTCTTCTTCTTGTCCCTAGAGAAGCAGAAAGTTTGATTAATGCTGTACACAGAGAAATGCCCAAAAGCTCCCTGGAACAGCTGTGTCTGACCAGGGGACACCCACTGTGAGGGCAAAGCACTCCTCAGACTCCTCTCCCCCCACTCACACCACCACCACCCTGTCCTCGAGTTGGAGCCCAAACTCCCCAGCCAATCTGACGTAACGAACCTTGTGCCCTCCACTCCCCTGTCACTGGCAGGGAAAGCGTTTTAAACATGACAAAATGGGGACCAGAAAATATTCCCAAGCGCTTTTACTTTCCCCCAGAATATTAATTTTCTTATGGCTGGCTCGTTTGCTTGTCAGTGGGACAAACTCCCCATATGGGCAGGTAGCCCAAAGCCCAGAGGATCTGGCTTTGAGAAACAGACCATGGAAAATAACCGATGACAAAAACCAGATTTTTTTTTTTAAAATATGAATTTTTATTTGTTTTGATCGGAGTTCGAGAGAGTGGGTAGAGTGGAAAAGCAGAGTGATTTAATTCAGTGAAGAGGTCTAGTCCCACCTTGTGTGCTACATCAGGAGGTTAGTAGGTGTCACAAGAGTCCTCCTCCTCCTCCTCCACTCAGCTTGCTGATCCTACTTATGTACTTCTTGTTTCTGATGTTTTCTAATCTCTCCTCAGAACTTCACTGTAATTTTTTGAGGCATTTTTCTGTTGCTTTACCTTGCTGAAAAAGCTAAAAGCTGAAAAAAATGGCGGGACTAAAAATCCTGCCAATTAGAATGGGCCTTTCTTTTTTTTTTCCAGCAAAGGTTGAAAAATACAATTCAAAAATACAAACAGGCATTGAACATTGCACCAAAAAGCATTTGAAACACAGGAAAAAAATCTCAGAAAGAAAGACACAGAGAGAGAAATAGAGAGAAGGTCACAGTTTCCATGAGAAATCCCTTAAGAAAGTGGCTACCAGCTAGTCAATAGTGAAAATAAAGTCAACAAAAAGTTTTTAAAATGCAATTTTTTCCTAGTTGTTATTTATTTACAGCTGTAGTAACAGGATTGTCATGCATTAAACTGCTGCCAGCTAGATCCTTTCTCATGGTGGTGTAAAGAGAGTCTCACAAGATGGAAAACAAAGCCGAGGACGTGCTGGGGCACAGATTGGACCCGAGGCAGTGACAGTGATCGTGTTCCTCGGTGATTTGCTGGGTGTGCTCTTTTTCAGGATGGGCTGCCCTGGCATGGTGCTAGTGCCGCTCTCTGTACCTAAAGGAGCAGCTGGTGCCCTCACCTTCAGGTAGGACATTTGCCTGCAGCTATCCCCGAGTCAGTTGACAGTGAAAATCCGGTTGATGAAGGGATGCTCGAGGCCACCTGACTGGATTTGGGGGGCTGAGAAACTCCCTCGTGACAGCGGAGAGGAACCCATCCACTCTAAATGCAGCCTGGCAAAGGCAGTGTGGCAGTGACTCAGGTTTCCCAGCTCTGCCCCTACTTTTTGTGGCTGCAAAAATCAAATCATTCCATGTATGACTGCTGTTACATTTGCTGGGTGCCTTGCAGGAACACAGGAGGCACCGACAGACTTTTCAGGGGAAAGAGAGCGCAGCTCGCAGTGCAGCACGAGCCAATGGTCTTATCAAGCTGACAGGGCCTCCAAGCAGCACTGAAGAGAAGAGCCAAGAGTCTCCAAAGGCTGTGGGAGCACCCTGGCTCACGCAGCAAACCTGGATCCAGGCTTCCCTCTCTCGGCAGATGGGGCTGTTAAAGTTCTGTGCAGGAGAGATCTGCACCAGTGGGGAGCAGGACAGCAAGGAACAGGACGGAATAGCCAGATCATGTTTTGTCCTAGAGCTTCATGAGCACAAACCAGCATCACCCCACTCGTGGGGAAGGATGACAGGCCCAGTGCTGGGACCTACCCAAGCCCAAGACTGTGTAGAGCAGCACAGATTCCTTTGGTGGGAGGCAGGCACAGACCCAGGACAAGAATTGGTGACATCCTTCATTCTCCCGGCTGCTGACTGCCACAGCCTCTCTCTGGCAGCAGAGGAGGGAACAGAGGAGCTACAAGAGCAATTGCAGGATCACTGCCTGAATGGTTCTTCTAAGCCAGGGGGAGAGGCAGGGGTGATGCTGAGGGAGCTGACGCTGGGTACCTTTGCGAGGGGCTGCTCACCATGGCCCCACTGCTCACGGGCCACCCAACATCTGTGTGTGGTCCTGCTTGTGCTGAGACCAGGACAGCAGCAGCAGCAGCCTGTGCTCCCGCTGACACCTCTCACAATCAGCACACGGTCAGGTATCCCTGCATCCCACCTGCACGAGCGGCGAGCAGAAGCCAAGTGCCAGCACTCCCCTGTGCTTGGCAGGAGGGGCCAAGGTGTTCCTCTGGCCAGGGACAGCTGGAGTGGATCCCACCAGGTTTTCTGCTCCCTCCTGAAGCAGACTGAGGGTGGAGACCTCACACTGCACATTCCCTGGCTGTGCAATGGGGCAAGGACCAATTGCTTGTAGCACTCAGCTGTTAAAAAGCCATCTCAGGAACATCCCGGTGTCCGGGGCAGGACAAGGGCTGTGTTGGAGCAGTGTGACACTGAGCACTAAGTTTTCCTGACAGATATTGGGCAGCACTGCCAGCTGTGACCTTGGTCCATGCAAGAAGCCTGCTCTGAGCCCCCAGAGTGGGGAGAGGCTCTTCTCCCTTGCTCCCTTTATTCCCTGTGTCTCCCAAAGCCCAGTGGAGAAGGCTCACCTCACTCTAGGAGATTTAGCAAATAGAATGAGAGGGAAGTAAAATAATTAAAAGCGGCCATTCTGTCTTTCAAAGACAAAGAGGTTTGATGTTTAGATGTAAAGAGTTTGTGAGCATAAATATACACACACGTATGTGTGTGTGTATATATATATATATATATATGTAAAAACCTTTGGCTGATGGAACAATAACAAGGTCAAACAGTAAATATTTATACCTGGGAGCCATCAGCCTCATCTGTGCTGTGGCCTCTTGCCAAAACTACCTTCAGAAGTAGTTTAGCTTGATATGGAGAGGATTGGTGAGTTGCTTGGATGGTTTTTTCTCCCTACTTTGATATTAATAGAGCGTTTATGTTTCCATCAATGTGTCCTTTGCCCTGGTTGAGCCCTCCCCAACCTCAACAGGAGTCATGGAAATGTTTCTCTGCAGTCTGCAAAATCCACCCAGGTGTCTGATCAGGTGGGCTGAAGTGTGGCCCCAGAGAGGGACAAAATTTGGGGAAGAGGGCCTGGAGTCGGGGCTGGCCGGACACTTTGTGCTGTGGTAGCCCCACCCCAGCTCTCCACCACTCTCAGGACCAAGAACGTGGAAGGGGGGCAGTGGCACATCCCCGACAAACCCCTCCCAAGGAAAGCCTGCTGGGAGAGCACCCTCTGTGCTGTGGAACTCTCCTGGATCCTCTGGGAGAGGCAGCAGCCCCAGGTTTCTGAAGGTCTCCGAGGGGTTCTCAGTAGAACAGAGGGTCTCCCTAGGAGAGGTGACCTGCACCAGGAGAAACCCTTTCCTGGGATGTGATGTAATCCTGCCCAAGGGACGGCTGAGAGGAATCCAAGACATGGACAGAAGAAATCAAGGCAGTGGATGAGAAATGGATGCACCTGGATGTCCACAGGATGGGCTATCAGGGACAGGCTGGGGACAGTCTTGCACCTGGGAACAGCCAGCCTGGGGTCTGCTTGCACAGGGATGTCCTGCAGCAAACAAACCAGGACCCTGCCAGTGCCACCGAGCTGGCAGGGATCAGGATGGGGGCTATGTTGGCTGCAATGCAGCCAGCTTTGCTTAGGCTGAGCTGGGTGTGCAAAGGAGAGCAGGAAAGCTCTGTCTTGAGTGTCACAGCCCTGCTGGGTGACGTTTGAGAAGCTTTCAGGATGTTCTGTGAGTGTACCTTCACCAGCCCCCTCGGAGAACAGGTGGCACTGAGGGAATACCTCTGCCCCAGCCCTCTCCTGCCACCCCACAGGGATGTTCTGCGTGCTAACACCAAAGTGGAGCTCTCAGTGACCACGTGCTGCTGTCCCTGCCTGCTGAGGAGCCCCAGATGAGCTGTCCCTGCCTCCCCAGGCTCAGCTCCCTGCTGCCCATGTGCGGTTTCAGAAGAGGAAAGGGACGAGCTACCAGTGCCCAAATGTCCCTCTGACATTTCCAGCAGGAATGCAACTGCAGGCTGGGACTGCACTCTGTGTTTCCCAGGTGGTGCAAGCTGCAGAACAGGAGTGCAGACCAACAGATCATTTTTGTCACCCTCAAAGACTTCCAGTTCCTGCCTGGGAGATTCTCATCAAGTCAGGGAAGTTTGGGTCTTGCCAGAAGAAGAGAAACACCAGAGTGTTGAGGTTCACGGTGAAATGAAGCGTCCACTCTGTGCACAGCTGTGGATCAGATCATCAGGGGTCATATACAGGTAAATTTCTATACAGGATCAGCTATAAAAAGGGATCCCTTATATGCTATCACAGCAAGCCTAAAACTCCAGTAATTATGCTAGGTTAGCTCTGGCCTGGCAAGCTGTTAGAAGAAGCCCCCATCAACAGCCTCGTGTTAACTGGGAAGGAAAAGTCCTAATTTGAGTCACTGACAGTTTCATAAAAAAAGAACATTATCTCCTCTGTGATGTCTGCTGGCAGGAGATGTTAAACCACTTATTTATAACTATCTTCCCGAAATGCTTTCCTGCTTGGAAGCCAAACTAGAAATCCTGTTTGGTTTGTTGTCTTTAACCAAAGGATGCCGGTATCTCTGCTTCCAGCTGGCAAAAAGACTCGGAGCCCCTGCCAGGCTTTGGTTGGGAATAGACTTGGCTTTCGAGGCGTGCTCACACAGACACAGGAAGGCAGCCTCTCGTCAGGCAAGGTTTTGGGAGAGCAAAGATGAGCCAGCAGATGGGTGTCACGGGCAAGCCAGAGCAGTGGGCAGTGTCCTGGGGAGGGACAAGAGGGAAGGACTGTGGGGAGGGACAGGCAGGAATTCACCCCAAGAGCGGTCGGATCACAGCAGGAAGGGAGGGAGGAGGCTCAGGTTCTGCCCCAGTGCTGTGCCCAGCACTCCAGGGAGACCCAGCCCCTCTCCTGAGCATCACCCCACAGCATTGAGCCCATCCGGCCCTGGGCAGGCAGCAAAGGCAGCCCCAGGGTGCTTCGGCTGCTGAGAAGCTGATGGTAAGACCTGACAATTTATGGAGAGCTCTACAAAGCAGGCACCGACATTCAGCGACGTGGCTCTTGGGGGAGAAGGGATTTTGGGGAATTCCCGGGCCAGCAGAGGAAACCACCTCTGCACCAGGGCCAGCTAAGTCAGCTAAATCACTGGATGGAGTATTTAAACTTGCTGTAATTCCATCAGTAAACACAACATACTCTTTGTGACCGTTTTATTGTGTTGGTTTTGTTTGGTGTGGGGTTTCTGTTCCATTCACTCAGGCCTGAGTATTATAGTGACAAGAATGGTGTATGAGACACCCCTCATCTAGCTTATTTAGGAAGATGTTTCCAAAACAAACAGCTGTAGCCCTTCCCAGGGGAGAGCCCAGGGAGCAGAAGGGTGGCAGGAAGGGACGTCACTGCTGGAGGGAGTGTGGAGGGAGCACAGGGTGCCTCCAGGGCGAGGGGCTTGGGGACACATCAAGGCAGTGATGGGGCAGCCGGGATGTTGCAGTGAGGTGGCTGCAGCTGCAGCAGCAGCAGCAGCAGGAGGCCCAAGCCAGGCAGAACCAGGTGCCAAAGCAGCCAGGATGTCCTCCCTGCCCAGCAGAAGGGCTGGGGATGGTGCACCCTCCCCTCTGCTCCTCCAACCCCATGCTACAGTCAGAGGGGGGGAGCTCCCGGGCCTTCCCACCCATCAGGGAGCCCTTGGGGATGAAAGGCACTGTAGAAGTGACGTGGTTTGGGGTGCAGATGCTGTGAGAGAGGATGTGGGCAGAGCTGATTTCCTTAGCAGCAGCTTGGGGGAGGGTCTGGTTCCTCGTTCCCGATGTTGCCAGCCATGTGGGTTTTCCTTGTGGACCCAACACACTGGGACTGGGCTAAACATCTCCAAACTCCCCTCCAAATCTCAGCTGTGGGCAGGGGGAGTGACTACACTGCTGTTGAGCCAGTGAGATTGGTAAGGGACAGGCAGGACATGCACCAGTGCCACCCACGCTGCAGGACAAAGTGCCCTGGCCTTCCTTGCTCCATCCTGCCACCCCCATGGATATTCCAGGTGGGGAAAGTCCTGTGCCTTGTGCTCAGCCCTGGTCCTGCACGGGCAGGGGGAAACTAAGCCTGGCACAGTGGCTCAAAGCAATGCTGAAGGCATCACCCTGGGGGTGCTGGAGCCTTGGCTTGGCTGCATGAGCCCAAAACGTGCTCGGGGCAGCTCTGAGGTCAGAGGGTCAGAGGGAGGCCTAAGGAAAAGGGGGTGGATCCCACTGTGGCAGCAGGACTGTGCTTCCCACGGGCTGGGGGCAAGGAAGCATCAGGCATAGGATGTCCTTGCTTGTAGCAGGACAGCGTGCCCATGGACCCAGGGACAGATGGCTTGGATGTCACCACTTCGTGCTGCTGCTGGGAAGGGGACAAGCACTGGTTTGGGTCCTCGACTGTGGTGGTCAGGAAGGGAGAAAAAGCCTCTCTCCAAGGCACTGGAGGGCTTTCCTTGGAAGAGCGTGCAGTGTTAGACTGGGTCTTAGCTGCTCTGTGGGATGGCACCTGGCTCACAGGGCTCTGTGGGACAGCAGTGTCACCCCGCTCTCCCAAAGAGCCCCTTCTGCTGTTTTCCCATGGTGCTGAGGATGCACCAGCTCACCAGGGGCAGGGAGAGTCTTGGGGACCACCTGTGCCCTGCCTCATCCCCGTGGTGGATCCCACAGGGAACATCCTGCACCGGAGCAGGGATGCACCATGAGCTGGACTTCCCCAGGCTGTGCTCCTCCCCATCACTGTGGCTTACCTGAGAGGAGGGAGCTTCCCTGCCTAAATCCACATGTGAGCACCGAGATGCCACTGAGGGCTGCCGAGTAGCCAGAGGAAGATGAAGGAGAAGCTGGAAGAAGGGGCTGGGACAGAGAGGAGATGGTAAGAAGGGTAAGTGGATGGGGCCAAGAGAAAGTGACAGACCACCCATGTGAACATGACCTCTGTGGTTTCCAGTCCTGATGCTGAATGGGTGCAGCCTCACAGCCACCATCTCCTCCAAGGCTTCTGTCTTGACTTCCTGACTGACGCTGAGAAGAATGATTTCCCTGGTAGGAACCACACTTCCTGCTAACAGGAATTGCCCCAAGAGTGCAGGATGGGAGGCAGACAGGACCCTTCCCACCTGTTCTTGTCTGGAGAGAGGAAACCGGCTGGGTTTGGTGAAGACAGAGAGGAGTAAGACCTGCAATACCTACAAGATGCTGCCACCTCGTTCCACCCCTGCAATGGCTCTGGGGACCACAGCAGTGGTGGGTTTGCCCCAGCAGGCACTGGGCCACACGCTGGCCCATGCCACGCTGCTCCCTTGTCCCCACAGGCGACCAGCTCACCTGCACTCACAGCCCAGCTGTACGACCCAGCACAAAGTGCCAGGCACTGAAGAGGAGCCCGGCTGAGTGACTGGCACACCCTGGAGCCCACGTGTCCAGGAGCACCCCCCATGCTAGGGCAGCCCATCACAGAGGAGGAGGAGCCCCAGAGCAGCGGCCCCTGGGGACAGCATGAAATGGCAGAGGCATGAAGACCATGGGGACCACAGGAGGTGGCAGAGGAGAGATGGCAGCACAGGGTGACTTGGTCAGATGGGTGACAGCAGACTTAAGATGTTAGAGGCACAACTTGTTATGATCCCTTTGTTTGTTTTTTTTAACTTTCACCATCAAAGTAAACGAAACCAAAGTATATGGGATTAAATGAAAATCACAGTTTTGTTTACATTATAAAAGAGTGACCTAAGAGGAGTAATAATAATAATAATAATAATAGTAATAATAATATCAAATGAACAATAATAATTAAACAAAACAAGAAAAGAAGAAAGCCCTGGAGAATTCCTGCTGGGATGATGCTCACTGATGGAAGGTTTGTGTGACCGGTTTTACTGTTTGGGGATCATTCCCTTGATAGCTGACTCCCGGTTCACATAGGTGGCCCAGTAGACCAAGTTGAAAATGGCAAAGAGGACTGGGAAGACGATGCGGGACATCTTGTCTACCTTGCTGACGCTGTTGTAGGTCTTCTTGCTCTCGGGGAGCTTCTCCTCCAGGCGGGGCATCTTCGGGGGCACGCTGGTGGCCGTGGCAGCGGCGGCGCTCTTGGAGATGGTGGGCAGGCCGGGCTCCTTGGCGATGTTCAGGGCGTAGGTGGTGCCCACAATGTTGTAGGTGTTGTTGGTTTTCTTCGCCAGTGCCACCGGCTCTTTTTTCTAGGGGAGGTGGAAGGGAAAACAAACAAACAAAAAAAAAGAAAACAACATAGATGAAGTGGCAGAGAATGGTATGGAGAACGTTTTGTCCTCTTGAGTTTACCTGCTCGTCCGGGTGAGAAGGTGGAGAAAGGTGTGAGGAGCAGGAGACCGAGGAGGGAGGGAGGTACCTTGTGAAAGAAGAATGGCAAAAAGGAATGACACCCTGCGCGGTCATCCTTGGGGAAGAACTGGATTTTCTGCTTGGCTGGCTGCTTCCTGGGTCAGGTGAGAGGAGGACACAGCACACAGGATTACAGCTTGATTTTATTTCTCTTTTTTTGGTGGCAAAAAAGCCGTATTAAGAATATGGGCCACAGCATTGCAATATTTTTGTACCATATTTCAATGCCACGTCGTAACACTTCCTCGGTGCCCCGAGTTCCTCACAGGAACACCTCACAATTTAACATCATGATGTTCAAAATGCTTCTGGAACCCTTTGGAGCACCTCGTGACCCACCTAGGTAAGATATGGAACAGATGGAAGGTGTTTGCACCATCCCTGGATTTCTGGAATGCTCGACACAGCACTCCAGGGCAGAGGGAAGCCTTTCCTCCTGCCTTCACATCCAAGAGTAGCTGCAAATCACAGGAGGTGAGTGAATCCCTCCCACAGGGCTCTGGGGGACAGCATCCGTGCTGCAGGGAGGAGAAATTGCAGAGAGAATGGCAAGAGAGGCCCCTGTGTGTGTCAGATGTGATGCACTGAGGGAGGAGGGGAAATGCTGGAATCAGAGAGCTCAGGTGTTCATGAGGATGGGTGGGCAGGAAGATGGAACTAGGGAGTCATGACAGGTGTTGCCCCCACTCTGGGGATCTTCCTGCTGCTGCCAAGGACCTGAGACCAGCTGCACTGTGCTGTATAAAGCAATCCAAGCCTACAAGGAGAAGCCCACTGAGTGAAATGCATTCATATCCAGGCATCAGGCACCCTACACATCCCAGCACCCAGGTACCCCATGCTATTACACCAAGAGCCAGCACCAGACACAGCGATGCCTCATGCTGGGACTCTGGTCTCTAAACTCACAACAAGGTGTGCCTTTGGATCACTTTTTTTCTATGCAAAAGCAACTGGAACACAAGGTGAGGCTCATCCAGGCATTTCCCGGGGCTGCTGGGCATGGTCATGCATGTTCTTGTGAGGGAAGCACTTCAGGAGGACAGAGTGCAGCCAGCAGGACCTGTCCCTCTCCTCACACTACCCTGGGGACTGGGCAGCACTGGGAGCTGGAAGGGCCAGATCTTCCCAGCCTCTGCTCTGCAGAGATGGTCCCAGGGCTTTAGCTTTCAGTGCTGTACTTCCATTTTAAATGTGTCTACACTCACCATGGATATTCCTGGTTACCTTAGGAAATGAATTTTCCACAGTGATTTTCAGAGGGACACTAAAAGCAGACTCCTGTGCAATCTTTAAACCCCTCTCCAATAACACCATAGTCAGGCAGCCTTGTAATAATGCCAGCAATTACAGAAATTAACTTGTTAGGAGGAGGTCTAGATGTCTTCAGACTCCTGACCAGACTAAACCACTGTTTGGACCATGTTCATGGTATTTTATGGTCTTTAACAATTAACTGAGTCTGATTCTGCAGTCATTAGAGCCACGTTAACGCGTTCCCTCTGCACAGCAGATGAACTTTTCCTGCTAAAGAACTGGCAAGAAGCAAGTAAAAGGCTGAAGATGTTTCACCTATTAAAACACTTAAATATGCTTAAGTATGATTACTTATTAACACAGCTACAGGAGGCAATAAAATAATTAATAATCAGTAATGAAATGAAAAACAGATCGTTGTTCGCAGAACGTAATTCGCACTGCACTGATTATTTTAGTATTAATCAGCCATGTTACTCATTAGAGGAATAAGATGGATACAAATGACATGACATTTTCAACCTGGCCAGCTTTCCTGCCCCAGAGTTTGGAAAGTGGATCCATGTGAAAACAGCTGAAATGGAGTAAAGTCAGGCAAATCTGGATGCTGTGGGTGGGGACAGCGAGCTACTGCTCCCATTGGTGTGATCCAGAGTCCCCAGGCATTAATTTGGGCTTCCCTGGACCTCAGGTCAGGCTGTTCAGGTGGAGCAGAGGTTTGGGAACCTACAGCCAGAGCCTTTTCCCAGTTGCCTATGGAGTCTTCACCCTGGGCAGAGCGGGAGCACCCAGGACACCCACGCTGCCTACACCAAGGCACACGTGTGCTCTCAATGTGTTCTGCCCCTGGGATGTCAGAAGAAATGCTTCAGCCTGTTTGCTGGGCTGTGCTTTATAAATAAGTGCTTCAGGCAAGATTTTGACAATCAAACAAAGCAAAGTGTGCTTGTTGCGTCAGCTGCAAAGTAGCCCCCAGCCTTCACCCTGCACCTTGATCTGTGAGGAATTCCACATCCTACTGAAACAGAAGGAAAGAGTGGATAAACAGGAGGAACCCCCACATTTGCCTTGAAAACTTGTCGTATTTAAAACATCTATTTTGCAAAGCAATTCCTGCACTTACGGCCCCATTGAGGCACAGGGAGACTGAATTGCTGCACAAAGATGTCCCCGTGCTGCTCTCCTGAGGGAAAAGCTGTAAAATCTGGTCTAGAGATAAATCTGTTCCCTGGATAGTGCAGTCTGACAAGTTCTTCAACAACACACACACTGGAAAATAATAGTATTTTTGCTAAGTATTCTTGTTTTCCAGCCTCTCTGCTGAGGAACTAACAACTGAACATCTGAATTATGGGAACTGCTGTTTCTGTCTATGATCTGCTTGAGATTTAGTTCTCTGTACCAGCTCCTTGGCTAGAAATTTGGATTGGAAGCACTATTTCTCTCACAGGCAACTCTTAAGGTCACCAATATCTGCAGAACTTGAGAAATCCAAGTATTTGCCACTTGTCATTCTAGAGAAAAGTCACTTCAGTGACCCCCAAGCAGCTCCAGTCTCTGATATACTTGCATCCCATAACTCAAAGCCGAGCAACTGCAGTTCTGTTGCAGCAAAGGTGTCACTCCTTCCCCACACCAGCCAAAGTTCCTCCTGCAGCGTGCCAGAGACGTGATAATTCAGATTGTATGGGACTGAGCCCAATAACCTTATGCTCCCTGCATCACCAGACAGAAGTTGGATGGAGTCAAGAATCACTCTGACACACCACACAGTGAGGAGAGAAAGAGGGTGAAATGCTGCTGAAGAATGACTCATGGACTGTACTGAAGGTGCTGAGAACATAAATCACTTGCAGTGTTATCACAGAATCAATTAGGCTGGAAAAGACCTCTGAGTCTTTTCCATGGAAATCATGGAGATTGCAAGTGCAGAAGAACAAAGGACACGTGGGCTGCAGAGCATGACCAGCAAGGGAAAGTCGCAGCAAAAAACACATTGACCATAGCGAGGCGGACAAAAAAGAGAAGGGTCTCAACCATCCTGAGCCCTGAAGACTTCAACCTGGTTGAAAATGGTGGCCTGTCAAGGTTGGTTCTAGTTCCTCTAGGATTGTAACAAAGATGCCACAAATGGAAAGACACAAAGGGGAAAGAAAAACGATTCCCAAGGGAGCTGGATCAAAGGGCAAACTTGAGAACTGCTGAAGAGTGTGTTGGACAAAAAGCCAGGTTTTAGCCGGTCAGTAAGAAAGGCATCCTCATGCATGTTTTTCTTTGTGAAAAGCACATAAAAAGCCTGGACCTAACCTCACCATGCACTGAAGAACTATTGTCCTGAGACAAAAATAAAGATCCAGGATTATTGCTCCATCCAAAACATGTTCTGTTTTTATGTGTCTGACTGCAGATACTTGTGCTGGTTTTGCTGCTTCCTGACAGCCAGAATTTCAGGGCAATGTCATTCAGGCACAGATACAGAGCTAGATCAGGTTTTATGCACAGACATGGCATTGCAGGCAGAAGTGGGTTGAAGTGTCTTCCAAGAATCCAAAGCATCTTCCATCCTGAGGGACAGACAACTCTTTCTTTGTGGTGAACTCACTGGTAAATGTCATCCTTGCAGTTTCCCAGCAGCAAAGTCACCGTTGCTTGTTCTCTCTTCAGATCCTCACTGTCACAGCCACTCAAGAAATGACCTTGTTGGCTCCAGAGGTGGCATTCTTGTGGCTGGGATGGTGGATGGATCTCTCTGTCCAGACACAGCCCTTCTGTCCTGAAGTGGATCCTTTTAACAAAGTATTTGGAGGATGCTAGAGATTGGGAGCTTTGCTGGCTACTGAACCCACTCATCTTTCAATCTCTTTGGCCTCTCACTCAGCTCACACCTCTTTGCCATCTCACACCTTCCTCCTGATGATGTTTTTTTAAAAAATCACCTTTCCTTTCCTAAGAAGCTTTCCTCATTGGACCCAAATACTTCTCTCCAATTTGATCTGCACCTCTAAGTTGGTTGCAGCCACTTTACCATACAAAAAGGAAAAAACATTTCATCTACAATTAGCAATTACTGACAGCAGGCAGGAAAGGCTTGGAAAATCCTTGGGTCCAAGAAACATTAATCAAATCTTATCAGAGTGCAGGCTGAAGGGAATTTTTAGTGAGGTCTATGGTGATACCTGCCTGCTTTTCATTGGAGAACTGCATAGAATGTGCAGAGTAGCTCCCGCCTAGAACCAGAACCCAACTGTGGCTACAGCCAGAAAATCTTCATGATTTTCTGATGCAGAGACCAGCAATTCACCAAGATCACAACAGCATTTTAGATTCTACCTGAAAAAACCCCCAGGTGTTCCATCTAAACCAATGGTTTGGCTGAAGGGGAGGAAGGGAGAATGAACACACTGGGGGTGTCTGTCAGCAACCAGCAGCTTTTCCACGGTAGTGATTTTGTCCAAGTGGGATGGGAAGCTTTGCTGCTGCCTACATTGGTTTCTTTTCATGTTCATCCAGTCAAACCTGGAGTGAGGATCCTTGCCATCATGCCAATAAAGAACATTGCTTTTGGCTGGGGAGAAGGATCTCCAGAGACCAGGGCTCAGCCTGGGCTTGTCACTGGCAGTTTTGCTCTTGATACGAACAACTTTAAAATGCCAACAGTTATTCTTCTGCCCCTTCTTCCTTTTGTGGTTTCAACCACCTGGCTTGGCAATTGTTTCAAGAAGAGCTAATTAAAGGCTGAAACGGAGCCAGTGAGGCACCTCCATTGCGTAGCAAATTCACTGCTTGGAAATACTCATTGGAATAAAGATGAAGCGCAAATATGTTGACACATCGTATTCCTAAGCTCCCTGAAAGCCCATCACTCTTCAGGAAGCTCTCTGAGCTGCAGAGACTGGGAGTGGGTTCGCTTCTTCAGCAAAGATCGGAGTTAGCTTGAAAAAGCATCCGCAAATTTGGAGCCCTTCCTGATTCTCCAGGCTGACACCAACCGCAGCAAACTCACGGAGAGCTCCCCCTCTGAAACATTCCCGGTCCTGCTTTGTTTTCTAGCTTGATTATCATGTGCAGGAACATTCTGCATGCTCTTACCCTATTGTTTCAGCACTGTTAGTCTTGCAGTGCTGGGTCAGTGAATAAATCGAGGAACACTCTGCTTCTAAGATAAACTGAAGCATTTGAGCCTTTACTGCTTTTTCCGCCCAGTTCACATAATTGCCCAAGGCTGTGTGAATCCTGACTTTGTGCTGATCTGCCCATCCCTGAAAGGGACACCGTGGCTTTGAGGGCCTGTCCTGACTCTTCACTCATGCCAATGACTCAGGAAAGGCTTCTCTTATCTCTAGAGGCCAGGTTAGCATCACTGTTCATGATGGAAGTGGAAGGCCTTCACCTGACCCCTCTGGACACTTTCTGCCATGAGTCTGTTGCTCAGACCACAGCTGCAAAAGCAAACAAATTGAGAGAGTCCAAGAAAGACAAAAGAGAGGCATTCAACACCCAGTGAGGGCTCTGTTCACCTTCTTTGACCTCCACACCAGAGATGATTGGCTGTTGTCTTCCCAAAAGTTGCTGCAGTTCTGTCAGGTGTTTAACATACAGCCCCACAACAATTTCCAACAACACATTAAAATGCAAAGGAGAAAAATATAACCGCTCCAGAACCAAGAACAAGGACAAAGCTGATTTTCAAATTGATTCAATAAATATAAACAAGGAGCAGCATGCTACAGTAAGCGATTTCTCTGCGCAGCCAAGATTAAATCAGTTCAGAGGGAGGGGGGCACGAGCAGGGGTAGCAGAGCCTGTCAGGAAGGAAGCTGCCAGAGAGGCTGATCCCAAGCAGGGAGGGAAAACGTGGGTGATGCCAGGCACTAATTTGCTGCCAGTTGCCATTTGTGATTGCTGGCTTCCCACCCAGCCTCCGTGCCCAAGCTCACAGAGCAGCAGCTGCCGGCAGCTGTGGGCATCAGCACCAGTGTCAGAGCTGGCCAGGGGACACGGCTCGGTGGGTGTCCTGGGGCATATTTGGGGGTTTTTGGCATGCTAGCAACAAGGAATGGGGCCTGGAGGGCTGGGTTGGGTTGGTTCATTGGTTTGGGAGGGTTGGGTTGGGCAGAAAAGGAAGGAGACACAAGACCACCAGCAGAGCAAACCCAAAGCATGGATGCGCCCACGTTCCCTCTGGCAAACGGCCGTGCAGAGGACAGAGGGAAGAGCCAGCAGCCATGCCTGGGTGTTTCCCTCCAGCTAAGCACACCGACCAGCCCCAGGCCATTCCTCCCCACCCCTCAAGAACCGCTGCAGTCAGGAGCCGAGCTGGGAAGGCAGTGAGTAGCATCCAGCCTCCCGAGTGCTGTGGGGCTGCACGTTACCCACTGCTGTGCCCGGCACAGCTCCCTCGTGCAGCGTTTCTTCCCCACCCCCTCCCCGCCAGCCTTGGCTGACCTTCATCTCCTGGGCCTCCAGCACCTTCTTGCCATCCCAGGCCCAGCTGCGCTTGGTGAAGTAGTTGACGGTGGCGAACTCGATCAGCGCAGAAAACACAAAGGCATAACAGACGGCTATGAACCAGTCCATGGCCGTCGCGTACGCCACTTTGGGTAACGAGTTTCTGGCGCTGATGCTTAGTGTGGTCATGGTGAGCACCGTGGTGACACCTGTGGGGGCACAGCAGGACGCAAGGACGGCGTGAGATCGTGCACTCACACCTGTTTCTCTCAAAAGAGCTGCCACTCCCTTCGCGTAAAAGTTGGAGCGACCTCCTGAGCCACGTTCCCGCTGTAATTAAGGGAGTCTTACCCAGAACAAGTCCTTAGTGCAACTCATAGAGTAACAGAACAGGCCAGGTGGGCAGGAGGTCAGGTTCAGAGAATCATAAAATCACAGGATGGCCTGGGCTGCAAGGCACCTTAGAGACCATCTCGATGCTCAAAGCTCCTTCCAGCCTGGCCTTGAACACTTCCAGGGACGGGGCAGCCACAGCTTCCCTGGGCAACAGTTTGTCCAACCCCTGCTCAAATCAGGGCCAGCTTCAGGTTGCTCAGGGCATTATTCTGGTTCAGTTTTGAGTACAATCAATGGCAAACATCTTCATGAGGATGAGATTAACCTTCCCCAGACTCCAGTGACTAGATCTCTGCTCACCATAAGAGCCCTAGCTCACAGGGAGGCACCTGCACTGCATTCATTATCTGTTGGCAGGGTAAGTTACATGGTGCTACACCCAGCTCATGTAGAGTATGTCCTGGAGAAGCCTCTAGCTGCTTTTGCAACAAAATAAAAATAATAAAATAACAGTAAAAAGCACAGCTAGATGCTTGCGAACCTCGGGGAGGATCACAAAGTGGCCACTCATGCAACACAGCTCTCCCAAGGTTTTGGAAACAGTGTCTTGTGACCTGCACGGATGGACACCTGGGATCCTGGGTCCTGCTGTCAGTGGCCCAAGCTGCCAGAATAAATGTCACAATGATTTATCTTAAAAAAATGATCTGTTGCAAAATGTCTTTTAAAGCTTTTTTCATTAAAGCAAGCAACCATTACCATCCATTTTCCCCAATAATGTGCTTTTCAATTAAAAATGCATTAAAAATGTTATAAAAATATTGACTAATTTTCAGTTCCCTTAAGCCATACTCCTGGTAATTTAACAGTTTCAATGCAATATTGTCGACAACACTTTCCGAGGGGCAAAAAAAAACAAAAAAAGAAGGAATAAACAACTGGAGTTCTCATTATTTTCTTAATAGGAAAGCAAGGCAATTTGGGAGCAAAGACATTTTTCACACAGGTAGGTTTTAATTTTTCAGTCAGCTCTTGCCAGCTCAATCTGAGCTGCTGCTTGAGGAAGCCTATTTCACTGCAATTCTCAGGGTGACACAGGAGGGAATCACAAATGATACCACATATCCCCTCTCTGCTTGGGGACTTTTGTCCAATATCCTCTCCGTTAAGTGGAATCTGCCGGGCAATGTTACTTCCAGGATGTACAATCCTGCAGCATCACACCTGCTCTGGGAGCGTGCCTGTGTAGATCCTGAACTAAAGGTCTTGACAGGAAAGCACAAAGCAATTCTGTTATTAAATGCTTGTAAAAGCTATTAATATATGTGCAGTGCCAGCCTGGCACTTTGCTTTGGTGAGAGGACCTGAAAGCAGCTGAAGGAAATAATAACACTATATTCACCGTGCAGTTATGCTGCCTCAGCCCAGGAACTTGTTATGTGGAGCTGTGACCAGGGGCACATTAGCAATTTCCAAGGTAGGGCTTTAAATGCCTCCCCGTGTCCCTATCCTCTGCTCAGCTCTCAAGCCAATACAGATAAGCAGACACAGCCAAATGCATACAATTAGATGATCAATACCTTGATTACTGTTAATATTTATGGCTTGGCTTGCAGCAGAGACATGGCCAGGAGTATTTTTGCAGTGATTCAGGGGGAGCAGGGAAGACACTGAAAGCTATCCTGGGGAATGGCCAGCAGCTTAGAAATGCTGGTCAGGGCCTGGGAAAGACCAGCTCTGCTGCTCGGTGTATTTCCCTTCACATTTCCCTTTCTCCCAGCCTGAGAGGATGCCCTGTGCTCCCAGACTCACCAAAAACCGTGCGGGCAGGGACGGACTCCCTGTTCAGCCAGAAGGAGACCTGGGACAGGATGACGGTCATGATGCAGGGCAGGTAGGTCTGGATCACAAAGTACCCGATCTTCCTCTTGAGGTGGAAGTGTGTGGTCATGACAACGTATTCCCCTGCAGAGACAGCCAGGGAGGGATGCTGAGCCACGGAGCTCCCCAGCCTGGGGCCAGCTGACCGCTCTAGGGATCCGTCCTGAACAAACTTCCCAGCTTTTCGTTGGGATTTCAGTGGGAAGGAGGGGTGCAGGGGTGCAGCAGGCACTCACAGCTGCTGTGCCGTGCCGGGTGAGTGCCCCACCTTTCACATCACATTTGTCCTTTCAAAACACTTGTCTGAGCCTGCTTTAATTCACTACAAAACGGGTGTGGGACAAAGGCAAACCAATGTCAACAACTGGGCATTAAATCTTTCCCTGTTTCACCCCAGGCACAAGGGGGCCTCTGGGGATCTCTCCTGACCCTGCTCCCATCCCACTCTGTGGGTAAAATCCCTGAAGCCTGGAGAGACCCCAACAGTGCTTTAATAGGATTTCAGGACACAGGATTTTATTTTCTCTGACAATCCCGAAAATATCCCACCTTCCCTCGCTGTAACCATCTCAAAAATCAAGGCAAGTTCTGCTGTTAAAGGTCTGACCTGTGAACTGAAGAGGCAGGTGTCCCTATTTTCCCTCAACGTCCTACTCCTCCCCTCAAAGCTTTGGGCATTTTGTGGGATTACTGGGCCTTTTTGTTGTGAGCGTGGCTCTGCTAAATCACTACACACAGGAGCCTTCAGCAGCTTTCTCACCACTCCAGGTTATTCATCTGCACATTTTACTACAACTTCAGTAAAGAGATGGGCCAGATATTATGACATTTAGCTCCCTGGGCTCCCCAAATTTCCCCAAGGGAGGTGAAATGAGTTGTTACAGACAGACACTATTAAAATCAAGTGCACCAGAGAGGAAATATCCTCAAATGAGAGAACTACTGGTGCATACAGAGGGAAAAAATAAAAAGAAAAAAACCCAGAAATATGAGAGACACACATGAGATAACAGAAGCTATCAGTACCTGGATTCAGAGGGGAAGGGAGGAGCAGCAGATGGGAGAGAAAGATGATTAATATTGGTCATTAATCAGAGGAAACATTTGTTTGGGATAATCTTCTATTAGCTATGATAATATTTGTGCAAGCAGATGCAGTGAAAATCACACTCAACATTACGTTGCCTTCGCCTCCCCTGCCTGCAGCGCTTTCCTGAGGGGTTGGAAAGGAATCCAAGACAAATGAACCCACAGCACCACAAACCAGCTGGACAACGCGGGGCAAATTTTCCACACAGCAGCTCATTTTGAGATGTTTGAGATCAGTTCTCCCAAAGACTGTGGGCACTAAGGCTCTTTCAGTGGAAACCACTGAAAAACAAACTCTTTGCTGCCTCTTGGTGACTGCTGAAGATGTCACCAGCCACATTCTCCTGGCTTAGGAAGTGCTCTGGTCCTGGGCTGCCTCTATAATTATTCCAGATCGTGGCATTCCAAGCTCCATCTCATCCCAGGAGGAGCTCAGCCCACATCGTGGTCCCACAAATACCTGTGCTGGATCGAACCATCTCTGTCCCAACCACATGGCCCAGCAGGTCATACTGGTTCAGGCGAGATCCACCCTTGGCTACTTCCACGGATTTATCCTTCCCCAGGGTCCAGGTGTAGATCACCTCTGTCTTTGTGTAGGCATCTGCAGAGGAGGGAGAAGAACGAGGTCTGTGCTTCTGCCTGACCTAAAATATACCAAAATTAGCCTGTAGCCAAATTAATCTTTGCTGTGCATCTCTCAGAGCCACACGGCTGAGCACAGCCAAGCATGGCCAGAGACCAAGGCAGATCAACAACTGTTAAATCAAACGAGCAGGAGCGAGCTGGGGTTTTTGGAAGGGAGCTGGAGAGGGGCAGAGCTCTGTCATTGAGAGACAGGCTGGCCCTGTGACGTGCTGGCTCTGCAAGGGCTGGCTCCAAGCAGGGACAACACAGGGAGGCATCCAGGCCAGCAGGATGCTGGGGCAGCAGGACAGCCACAGCCCTGCCATGCCAGGGACAGGGGAAGTCCTGCTGGCAGCAGCTGGCAACAAAGGCTGAATGCAAATGAGGCTATATTTCAGGTTAGAAAGTTAAAAGTCTTTACCCTCACTCAGGGGCAACCCTCTCCAGGACTCTCAGATTTGGAGGTGGTGTCCTCTCACACCAAAATGCTTTTCCCCTGTGTTTGTGACAGAGCCCCTGCTCTGTCCTCACAGCCAGTCCCCCTCTCAAGAGTGCCCACGTGCTCTCGGTTCTGCCAGTCCTATGGTTACCCAAAAACTGAGTCTCTCCAGACTCTGCTAGGAGCTATTTCTCCCCATAATGCCCAAAACTCCTGTCCCTACCTACTCTGCACCAGTTTTTTAAAGCAAGAGCAAAGTTCACTAAACCAAGCCTTCGGTTCATTTTTACCCACCCGCTTCTCCTGTTAAGACATGAAGGAATTCTTTGGCTGGGGTCAGGTCAAGCAACGTGTCAGGTCTACCAGAGAAATGTCTCAGCTCCTGCTTTGGGGAAGATTGTGTCCCAAGAAAAGCACATTTCTGTGATCTTTTTAAAACAACCCCTGTTATCCCCACACTGTAGGTTTTGGCGAACCTGTTCCGTGTTAAGCAGGGGCTGTGCAAAGCGGGGGGGAGGTGGTTTTGATGATCAGCCAACGTTTCTCAGCAGGCCAGAGTTCTGCCTAAGCACTCCTGATGCAGGCTGGCACCTCTCACCCCGTGTGCAACACTCGGCTCTTCCAACCCCTCCTTCCAGCTCTCGACATGCTTCTGGAGCCTTCCACCTTCCTTCAGAGCTTTGTACAGCTCTGCCACTGCTCTTTCCCCTGATGGGCAACACCTCCTGCTCCGCACTCACAATCCATCCACTCTCAGCCTACAGAAGGAACTTGCCCACAGTTTCACTGCCATCATTCCTGATAATTCAGTTATCCACATATCTGGTTGTCTGTGACAGAAGGGTATCTGATGTCACACAGGCATGGCATGGATGCTTGGAACATGTTTAATGCCAGGCAGCTGCATCGGTTCAGCTCAATGCCTCGTTTGCAATGCAAAATCCAATCCAAACAAGGACAGCTCGTGGACATTTAGAGGAGCTGGTGAGTTCAGCAACATCTCCTGCTCCCCTAGTCTCAGCTAGCTGCTGTACAAATGTGCTGTGATGGCTTAGGGACAGCTCTCTGCAGTGCACATTCCAGGGAGCAGGGGGAGAGGCAAAGCCATCCCTTCACTGCACTTGGCCCGAGGGATGATGCAGGTGGGCAGCTGAAGCTCTCTGGAATGCCTGATGCCCTTAATTCTCCTGCAGATTCTCTGCCTGCCCCCCTCGGGCTGCCATGGTGGCCCAGGGACAGAAGGCCACTGCTGAGCCACTGGGGTTGCGGGGAGCAGCAGAAAATGGTCTGTGAGGCAAACCCAGCATCCTCTGAGCAGCATGTGTCTGGCACTGGCATTGTCCTTCTAATTACAAATCTGACCCACTTTAGGCTTCTTGAAAATGAGCAGCTTCCAGCTGTCAATGGCTTTTTAGTGAAAACACTGGTTTAATCCCACTCCTACACAGGAGAGGTGAGCTCGGATGCTGTGTGGGTGCTTTAGAAAAAGCCACATTAATGTTAACCAGGGGCAGCTTTCTGAGCTCCTTGTCTCAAAACTCTCATCATTCAGAGGTCAAATCAGTAAAAAAAATAACCCCACAGGGTGTTCCAGCAGAAATACACACATTAATCTCTTTTCCTCACCAAGGAACATTATAAGCAATTAGATGTGGAGTAATCTGCCTTCCTGCAAGTCTTGTAATAATCCCAGAGTTTAGGCCTGAGGTAGGAGATTTTATATCCCTCCTCACAAGGTCAATTAACATTAATAATTCATCCTTCTCTAAGGCTTGCTGTTTCACTGGCCTCAGTGATGTCTTGTGGCAATGAGTTCCACATTTAATTAGGTGCTGCCTAAGAAATTCAGTAGTTCTGAATAATCCACTTTCATGGGTACAGTTTGTCATGAGGCAGAGGAGCAGATGCACATGATAAACACGATTTCTTCTGCTGCCAATCAAACTTCTCAACTTTGTCCTCAGTTAGCTCCCAGATGGCTACAGGAAGGAAGTGTCAGTTTGGGGAGGTTGGGGTTTCTCTGGGGGTTACTGGTGTGGGCTCATTCTTTAGCTGGAGCTGGGAAACTCTCTCATCTAACACAAATACAGACTCAGAGCGGTGCTCAGTTCGTTGGACCTGGAAAAAACTCCAGGCAGAGCCAGACTAGGAAGTTTATTTTCACATTATGGTGAACCAGGGTCTTGGGGTTTGGCTCCCACTCACTTTAGGAACAAAAACAAATGAAATTTAACTTGCATTTAGGAAAGAAAAGGGAACTTGTTCCCAGGCAGGGTATGGGGAGCCCAAGCAGCTGAGCAGCTGCAAGCCTGGGAGGCTGGGAGCAGCTTTCAACTCACCAGTAGCCTGCAAATCTTCCCTAAACCAGGACCCTTGGCTGCTGGGACTGAGGTTCCCAGAGTTTCACTTGAGAGCAGCCTGCCTGACAGACTGAAGAGGGGCAAGGGGTTTGTAAGCTCCACTGGAGCATGGAGCCAGAGGAACCAGGTATTTCAGGCTCTCCATGGATTGGCAGGATGGGACACCCAGCAGCAGCCACCACTGCTGTCCCAAATCTGTCTTCCCAGCATCCCCTTGTGATGAAGGAAAAGCACAACTCAGATTTATAACCACAGAATCACTAATGTTAGAAAAGACCTCTAAGATTATCAGGTCCAACCATTAACCCAGCACTGCCGAGCCCACGTCCCCCAGTGCCCAAACCACACATTTTTGGAACACTTTGAGGGATGGTGACTCCACCACTTCCCTGAGCCGCCTGTTCCAATGCCTGACCACCTTTCCAGTGAAGAAATTTTTCCTAATATTCAATCTAAATGTCCTTTGGCACAACTTGAGGTCATTTCCTCTCGTCCTGTCACTTGTTACCTGGGAGAAGAGACCGATCCCCGCCTGGCTACTTTCTAAATAAATTTACAGCAAAACCACGGGTGTCTAACCCATCCTGGAAGCCTGAACTGAGCACAGGCTCCCTCAATGATGGTAGTAATTACATGTATGAGATACCAGAAAAACTTTTTGGTCACATTATCATTAGCAATGATGAATATCACTGTTACTAAAATCCTGTGCGACACCAGCCACGCAAAGGACTGCTCCTCAGCTCTTTACAGCTCTGCAGAGGCTGCTGGGGGTACTTACAGCTCCCAAATTTCAGGGGGCAGGCGTGCACGTCCATTGGGAAGTCCTCCAGGTGCATGGGGCACTCGGCGTGGATGGTCAGCCTGCAAGACAAAGCACAGGGGCTGCTCAGGGACAGGCCTGGCCCTTCTGACAAAGGCCTCGAGGTGCTCACCAACCTCGGGGTCTCTGGGCATAAGGCCCCCAGCTGTGGAGAGGACAGCAGGACACACATCTGGCAGCCTTTTCCATGGTGTAGGCTTGACCCTACGGACCGAGTTCATCTTCACCCACTCAGTGCAATGGGAAAATCTGCCAGAGCCCGGGACCCCTGTTTGCTTATGTGCTGTGAACAGAGCTGCTGGGGCCGGGGGAAACCTCAGGGACCATGCTGCAAAGCAGAGGGAAAGGGCTTCAGGGGCTTCCAGGGAACAGGCCTGGTGGTCTGGAAGGAGCTGAGGGCTAGCAGATTGTCCAAAGTCAGCCAAACCCATGAAGCCACCAGGGCACGACACCCCCGTGTCCATCTCCCCTCATCCCACCTCCCCTGGCTCCTCCCTTGCTGGCAGCACTGCGGAGGATGCTGAACTGCACGTCCTGGGGCTGCCTGGGGGCGTGCAGGACAACCTGTGCTTTCCAAATCCACCAAATCCCGGCAGGATACCTTGTCAGGAAGCAGCTTTGTGAGGGAGGCACAGCCATAAAAGCAGAGTGCTGCAGAATATGGGGCCAGGCATAAAAGGATCCATTATAAAGGGTTCCAAAAAAGGGAGCTCGTGTTTCTTCCTGGAGTACTGCAAAGCGTGCAGCCAGGAGAGACAACTTCCCAGGAGATGTCTAAAAACAATCTTCTCTGAAGGAACCATTTGTAGGAAAGAAAAGGATTCGCTTCTGATGGCTCAGCAAAACAGCAAACAAACCATGACAGCAGCAACATGTGGCTGCAAAGGGCAACTGCACAGACTGAAGGTGGCTTGTGCAAAACTCAGCTCAAGAAGCTTCTATTGAGATATTTTCCTTCTGCTAGAAAAACGTTCAGCTAAGTTATTCTTCACAGAAAATGCCGAGGCTTGGTCAAATGCAAAATAAACCCTGAAAAAATAAAGGCTTTGGGTTTTGTTTGCTGAAAGCAAAGAATAAAAATTAAAAAAAAAAAGGAAATTAAATAAAATAAAAATAAGGGTTATTTCTTTCAGGCAGACAAACCTTAAATGCTTCTATCAAAAAA
>VZTE01003663.1:24845-66828 GCA_013397775.1 Eulacestoma nigropectus | reverse complement strand
AAAAAAAAAAAAAAAGAAAAAACAAAAGAAGAAAAGAGGACTCTTTTTTAAAATTTGGCATAATAAAATTCGGTGGACAAAAACAAACCTTTCACAAATTGTTGTAAAAAACCCCTGTGGAGGAAACAAAGCAGAATGGCTGTGAGGTGGCAAGGGATGTCACAGCTGCGGTGGCAGTGGCTGCACGTGGCAGCTGGTGCTGTGAGAGGGGACACCCACACACACACGGGGACCAAGGCAGCAAACCCTGCACAGCTGCGGCCTGGCTGCACTGGAACTTCCCCATCACCTGGGAGTTCTGCTCTGCCAGGTGAGGAAAGGAACCCTGTGATTTCAGACCCACATCCAGCCTCACCTGCAGCGCCCAGAGGGTTTAGGAAAGCTGGCAACCCCAGGAGAGAGGCAGAGGAGGTAAATCAAGAAGCGGAGGAGAAGAGCTGGAAGCTGCTGTAACTTTGGTGGGGCAGAGCTGGGTGGCCCAAACTCTCTGCAGCCCCTGCAGCACTCAGAGCAGGGGTTGAAGCCCCAGTTCTCCCAGTCTTTGGGAACATCTGGCAGTTCAGTGCACCAGAGACCAAGGACCTCGCCTACAGCGAGTGTACCAGTCCCTTCTGGAAACACCAGGCCAGTCCCTTCTGAACCCATGCCCTGTAACAGCCTGACAGAGAGGGGGTGCTGACTGTCCCGCTTGCTTCACGCCCGGCTCCAGCTGGGCTTTCTCAGCCAAGCCAAGAACCATTGTGTGCTCAAAGTAACTTCTTGGACACAAATCTCTCTCTCTGACTTGGTGATCTCTTCTTCATCACTGCACTGAATGCACCTGTTTTACATGAAAGAGAAGAAGACCTGATCTTTGGGCTTCAGTCAAGAGTCATTGAAGACTGACAGTGATTTTGACAAGCCTACAAGCACAGTGTTGTAATTATCTTCTCCTGGACACTCAAAGGCCACCATGAACAAATTGCTCATTTGCTCTGATGCCTCTGTTTTCCAATATGGACTTCAAGAAGCAGGTATGAAAACCTGGCAGCTCAGTGTGGACTTGACTGCCTTGCTCCTCCTGTTCTGTTTCTTTTGTGATGTTCTCTTCAGCCAGCTCAAAATTCACTTGGGGAGCTCATGGCTGGCAAGCTTGTCAAGCATATTCTCACAGATCTTATTCTTCAGTTCTTTCAGTGTCTTTTCCAACTGCAATGGACTTTTTCCTTCTCATTTTGTCACTGTCACTTGTGTCAGGGAAATGCTGATGCATTTCCCCCATCTCCCTCAGCAGCCCACACCAGAATTTTCCTTTTTACCTTCCTGTTTTTTCATCTGCTTCACTCATTGCTTTATTCTTTCAAAAGGCTCTTAGCTGTGAGTTCCCCAAGTTGGCTTTTCCAAAGGATCTCATCTCTGACCTTTGCCTTCCTTCTGATGCATCCTGAACTCACCCCAAAAAACCCAGAAAAGTCTTTTCCATCCACTGCACTGTCTGCAAGTGCTGGCTGTGATCATCAGCCACTCTGAATAAAGCTGAATGACCCCAAGGACTGCAGACTGTGGGTCCAGTGGGTTTGTGCCATTTAGAGCAGCCAGGAAGAGCCTCAGAGGGGAGCAGGACAGCAGCAGAGACTGGCCTTGGCCAGACCCTCCTGCCCTCTCCAGGCCATGGCCAACAAGAGCAAGTGTTGTCAAGGGAACCAGACAACTTCATATGGACGCTGGGTGACTCCCTCTGTGTTTGGGAATGCAGCAGCTGCATTTTAAATCTAAAGCCTGTTTTATTAGCTGAGCCAGCAAGCAATAAAACAATAAATCCATCAACAAACCACTGGAAAGGCAACCTAATCTGCCACTTCTCCACCTACAACTGAAGGAGTTTTTAAGTCTCCCCGAAATTAAATAAAAGAAGGAAAAGTTGCATCATTTTCCAGTGAGATGAGCCTGGCTCAGCAGCTTCAGCCAGCCACAGGCCAGCAGGTTCACAGGTAACACGTGAAATGTCAAAATGACAAACCACAAGGAATGCCTCTCCCTTCCCAGACAATTACCACAGCCCCTGCAGCATCTGGATAAAACCCTTTGTGGCAGAAGTTCTCATCTGTGCCCCTTATCCCGTGCAAGGGAGCTGATGGCCAGAGAGCCACTGGGTTTTGCTCCGTTGCTCTGATGGGCTATTCACATCCAGGAGCCCTGAAATGTCCTTAGAAGGCCTAAAGAGCATGTGTAAAATAGCCAAGCTGCCAGAAATCACATCACCCAGCAGTCACATCTTTTGGCTCATCTGTCCCAGGTGCCTGCAGTAACTTATGCAGAACTGTCTTGAAGCCAAATCCCAAACTCCTCATGTTTTCTCTTCACTTTGCCAGCACAATGGCACCAAAAGTGGAACACCCAGGACAGAAACTGTGTTTTTTTCCTCTTTAAAGTCACGGGAAGTCCTTTGAACTGCGCCAACACAATGGCAAGAGGCGTGAATCAGGCTAAACATCTCTCTGCCAGGGCTGACAGGATAACAAACCTCTTCAGCTGCGTTCTCATGGTTACCGGGAGCTTAGCAAAGCCTTTGATGTGTCATTAGAGCCCCTGTCGTTACCTGCGTGCAGCTGCAGGATGAGCCAGGATCTCAGCCCAATTTCTGGGACGCAAATGTAATAATCCCTCGGCGTGCGAGTGGTACAAAAACACGACAGCACCCTGCACGGCAGGGCTGGCTTTGTTTATGCCAGGGATACTGCTGGAGTTCTGTCCCGATTTCTTCTCCAGGAGGTTCATTAATAACCACAGTCAGGCCGAGCAGTGTTTACGGTTCAGGCTGTGGGAGAATCTAGGTTAGGTTTAATTGCCCAGGTTTGAGCTTGAAAGCCAAATTGCTTCTAGGATCCTTGTGCTGGATCTGGAAGCGCTGATTTCACTTTCCATCCTCCCCCCGCCCCTGGAGATTTCAGCCCATGATGGCAGAAATGCAGTGAGATAAGGTGTTCTCTGAAGATTTCTCCCTCCTGGGACAGTTTCCTTAAAAAAGTCTGCCTGCACAAAGCCAAACCTGGAAAACAGATCATTGCTGCCTTTGGATCCGCTCTGGCAGGGAAAAGTTGGAGCAAATCTCACCTTGTTGCCTGCTCGTGTTTTTATCAGCCAGCCAAGCTCTGGTCTGCTTGGATCCGTCTGTGATGTTTTCTAGGATCAGCCCTGGCGTGGGACAGACAAAGAGCCCAGGAGAGCTGGTGCTGGGGTGTCCCAGCTGCTGCTCCTGCAGAGAGGCTGCACCTCCATCGTGTGGGAGGGTGCTGCAAAGCCTGGAGCAATCACAAGTTGCCTGGGGGCTAAAAAACCCCCAGCCAGTACAGACACCCCAAAGCCTTTGCTGAGGGAGAGACACTGCAAAGCTCTGCGATTGCAAAAGGCAGCGTGGGGAGCTCAAACCCCTGAGCATGGCACTAGGGAGAGGACCTGTTCTGGGATTCCACAGCCCCTGTAGGTGTGCACGTGTCCTGAGCTCCGCTTTCCCTCCTGCTCTGCCTCTGCCTCACCTGAGGGTGCACAGACCCTCCTTCCAAGGACTGCACGTTGTCTTCAGCAGCACAGGCTCTCGAGGCAGAGTCTTTGGGCGTGCAGTGAATGTGTCAGCCTGACGGGCAAAGAAAACATCCTCCAAGTGCATAACTTGAGCACACATTGTCTGGGAACCACTGTGACAATAACCACAAAGCCTCAACAAGCCATTCTGACAGGCCCTGCTAAGAGCAGAAGAGCTTTTTAAAGCCTTGATTCACAAAGTTGAATCCCATCAGCACAGCATTAAACTTTCACTATTTTTATATGCTTCAAGACCGGGAAGAACCAGAACATTATCTATGTGACCCACACAATTCGAGCCAGAGAGTACATCCAGAGATGGCTGCAGCAGCTGAGCTTTTGTCTCTTCCTTATGTAAATCCGTGCACAATTCCCAGGTTGTCGCACTCAGGTCTGACACCAGAGCTTAGAGACCATAGCTGGGCTTTTGTGAACTACTTGGATCGTGTAGGAGCTCCACAAGAAGAGACTACAGAGGCAGGGCTACATAATAAAATTGCACTCCCTGTGCCCTGTGAGGCAGCCAGAGGAGCAGGGAAGATGCAGAGGGATCAGTAATCCTGGGGAATGGAGAAATGCAGTTCAGTGCTGTGGTCACAAAGGCTGTTTTGTGGCCCAGGTGCCAAGGCCTGTCAGTGGTCAGGGGGGTGCACTGTGACATTGCACTGATCCGTGAGGAGAGTGTGCCGTGACTGAAGGAAATCTCTGGATGCTCGGCTACAGCTGCTGTGCAGCTCCTGGGAGCTCAGGTCAGTGATAAAGAGGCTCTCTCCAGGAGCTATAAATATTGTCACACAGGTGTAATTTTGCTGGATGCATGTGTCAGGCTTGCTGTTCCACCACAGCAAGTTCATCTATAACTGTAAGCCTTGACTAAGAGAAGTTGGCTTTCCCAGCAGGATAAATAGCAAGGGACGTGCCTCTAATTGCACATCAGCAGAGCTGATCCCTCAAGGATATTGCCTGGGACAAGGGAAAGGAGCAGGAGGTTCTCAGGAGTCAAACTGAGCCTGCAAGGGATCACCTGGGCAGTGCTGCCAGGCCACTGGCAATCTGCTGGAAGTCCAAACTCTCTCCCCAGCCAGCAGGGCACCCCTGTGGTATTTGCACTTTGCTGGACGTCAGCTGTGTGAATTTGGCTTCAAGGTCCTGCTCCTTCCTTTAAGAAGGACACACATGCATGTCCCTGGGCATGGGGGAGGACAGCAAATGCATCACTTGGACAGAAAACAAGAGACTCCCTCCAGCCCTCTCCCAGGAGGAGGTTTCAAAGCCATTAACAAGGGAGGGTGATACCATCATCATCATTTGACAGGGGAATTGAGGTGGGAGTGCCTCAGTGGCAAAGCCAGGTAGGATTTGGTGTCTGAGCCTGAGGCATGGTCCTGGCCCTGCAGTCTGTGCCCTTGCATCTTCCTTTCTGATACCCCACTCAAAAGAGACCCTGGTGGTCCTGAGCAGCACCAAGAGGAAGAAAGTGAATCATCAGATGCCCCAGGACAGACATCCCATCGTGGATGTGTTCAACTGCAATCCCAGAGGAGTCCTGCTTTGTCCCAACATGCTGTGGTCATCTGGTCAGCTCTAACCACATGACCAGCAGCAGGAGGTGCTGCCCAGAGCCCCACCTGGGCTTCACACACTGGGTACAGAAAAGATCTCTGTGCACAAGAGCTCCTGGTTCTGTGCAATTCAACACATGACAAAAGGTCTCATATCCAACCCTCAGCCTCTGAGTGGGCTCCTCACCTCTTACAAAGCCTTAGAGATGTATTTAAGGGGGGGCAGGAGCACGTGTAAGAGGAGGTCCTTCACTCCCCAATTCTTCAGCAGACAGCTAAACTGAAGGATGGTCTGAATTTATTTTAAAAATTCCCAAGACTCTCTTTTCTTCCAGAAGCTCATTCCCAAGAGTCTCATGATGCTGCTGCCATCCTGGCACCTGCCCAGCCCCGAATGGAAAAATAAATCCAGTACTTTCTTAGTCACACAAAACTTGCTGAAGCTAATGGCTGTTTGCTGAATAAAGAAGTAGTGAAATGATATAAAAGCTCCAAAATTGAGTCTTTTTTTATTTATTTTTTTTTTTTGCTGCCTTATGCCAGCAGCTCCTGTAATACTTTACAGTCAGATGATACAAACCGGGGGGAGTGTGAGTTGTCTACTTGCAGGTCAGAGAGCTGGGAGCAGAACGGAGCCCTTAAGTCAAGTTGGGCTTTTCCCTTCATTTACCCCATCTGCCTTAATGTGAGATCGCTGATGTGTGGAGACCTAAACCCCCAGGGCACTGGCAGGATTAGCTCATAGTTGAGAACTGCTGCACAAAAGCAAGGCATTGTTTATCAATGTAGGCTGTAAAACTTGCTGACACCATGTAGATTCACAGCCAGTTTAACTATGAAGAGATGAAATTCTACCTGGTCCTCAAAAACAGAGCTGAAAGTGCAGCACCTCAGCACACAGAATCCACAGTGAAGCCTGTTTTGGCTTGGAGATGGACACAGATAAAACAATTTTCTAAAACGAAGATTAACACCTTGCCAAAACCAACTCAATACCTTTCTCGTGCATTTATCAGCAGCTTGTTGTTTCATTTATAACCTATGGCTCCTGCAACCCTGGCTTCTCCAAATCACAGTTTTTAATTAGCTGTTTGCTGGGTTTTTTTCCCTAATGATGTGCATTGATCACATAGATTTGGATTTGTTTTATTCCACAAAGTGGGAAAAAACAACCCCATTGTTGTCACAAGCAAGCTTGGTCTCATTAGATGTGTGAAATGGTTCTGCTCTAACATGCTGAACAAATTTAGATCTGTTCTCAAGCTGCTGGAGGATAACAAATTCTCCCATCCTAATGTTCCCATACCAACATTGGATACTTGATTCATATCCCAGCACAGGTCAGGAAGAAAATTAAGCCAGGTGGCGCATCAACCTCACAAACTATAGATCCCAACACTTCTACCTCGGCACATAAAAGCAAAAAAAATCAACGTGAATGATGAGGAAAAATCTACCTGTAAAAATGTGCCAAGCTGAGGATCAGTGATGGTACACAGGGAGGAGACAAGGAGAGCAGGGAAAGCAGCAGGGTAGGACTAAAATCTGCTAACAGAGTTAGAAGAAACCTGCATAAACCCTGCTGTGATGCACCCTGAGGTCCCTGTGTGTGCAGAGGGACCTGGAATTCCCTGGAAGGAGACACAGGCTCACCTCATGGTGTACAGGAGGGTGCCGTTGTCCACCAAGCGCAGCAGCTTGTTGGGGGTTGTCATGTTGTGGGCGACAGATTTCTTCCCGTTGTGGAAGAAGGTGTCAGGAGTCCAGATCTTACTGGCCAGCAGGTTGTTCAGGGGAAGGATCTTCATGGGACCATCAAACTTCAGCCTTTCATCTCTCCAAGACTGCCGGAAAAAGACGTCAATGGTGTATTCCTTTGGGGAGAGAGGAGAGAAAAATAAGTTGTGTTTTACTCAGCTCTTCATTGCAAACGAGGTGATTCGAGAGGTGGCGTCTTCAGTCACAAAGCAAACTGGGTTTTGGCACATCTGGGGTGATGTGAAGTGTGGTGCAACAGGCAGCAGGGATTGACAGCAGTGCAGGATAGATGGGATTCCCCACACTTTGGATAATGACTTACCTGTGATGCCAAAATGTGCGTGCCAGTGTTTCTGAGCACTGCAGAGAAGCTGCAGCACGGCCTGCGGTGGCCACAGCTGGGGCAGCCCTGCTGCACCACCACCTCTATCCAGGTGTTTCAGGGGAGGAAGGCCATTATGTGCAGCTACACAGGTATTTTAGAAGGCAAAAATAAAGATCCTGGAGATGGAATCTGGCCAGGATGCTGGTAATTATATCCCTGCTCATAAAAAAAANCTATCCAGGTGTTTCAGGGGAGGAAGGCCATTATGTGCAGCTACACAGGTATTTTAGAAGGCAAAAATAAAGATCCTGGAGATGGAATCTGGCCAGGATGCTGGTAATTATATCCCTGCCCAAAAAAAAAAAAAAAAAAAGAAAGAAAGAAACTTGCATGACATTGTCTTTAATGTTATTTTGTTCCCCAGGCCACCTTTAGAAAATCATTGAATCGAGGACTTCACAGACTTGCATTACAAGATCCTGTGACTTTCTTTTGTCTTCTTCTCCTTGTTTTATTTCCCTTTCCTTCTTTTTCTTTTTTTTTTCTTTTTTTTTCTTTGTTTTCCTCTTTCTCCTTCTTTCTGCCAGTGCAGAGACCCATTTCCTAGGCCAAATTCCAGCTGGGGCAGTTAGAAGTCACCTCTTTGAACCCCTGCAGCCAAGGCCAGCTCCTCTCTCAGTGAATGCAGATTCAGCAACCACTTTTAGGGAGAGATGGGGTCTTTGGAAAACCTGTCTGTCCCAACTGTTCTTCCTCCCCCTGCTGCTGCAGACTCGTAGTCTTTATTTATGCGTTCCTGGAGGCCGCAGGACCAACTAAACTTATCATTGTGAGTGATTCCTTTCCTGCAGCACTTCTCAGCAGCGCTCAGAAACTGCTGAGCATCGCTTCCCTATAGGACAGAGAAATTCCTACAGGTTTTGCAGCAGATGGCAGCGGAATGGAAGCATCTTGGTAAATAAATCCATCCCTGCTCCCTGGCCACGGAGACACCCCTGCTCAAATATGAACTTTCTGGAGCTTGGCTGGGGGAAGGAGAGAGGAGATTCCACATTCCCACGGGCTCCGCCCTTGTACAAAATATTTTGCCCCTTCATGGAAGTGATCTTTAATTCGTGGTTTTAAGCTCTGTAAAGGGATAAACCCAAAGAAATGAGCCTGTGTGCAGTCCCAGGAGGTTTGGGAAGAGTCCTTATCAGGAGAAGAGCTCTCTCATTCCCTGCTCCTATTTAAAAAGTGCCAGACAAAGAAGCAAAACATTTTTAATCACTTCCAAGGCCCTGCTTTTCTTCTTTAATGCTTAGGAATCATTCCTGAAGAAAAGAGAAATCACATTCAGAGTCTTCCCCTCTTTTCTAGGCTTCTTTCCGTAAAAGCATCATTCCCAACTCACCCCTTCCAAGGAGCACACTTAGTTCTGTGTTATGCTCTTCTCTGCCTACAGAAGTGACTGAAAACATCAAGACTGACTCTGTCCTCAGAGTCCATCCACTAAACAAAAAAACTCCCTCCAATTTTTGTTTTCCCTTGTGTAATTTCCCCGGGACTGAGGCAAAGTTGCAAGAGCTCAGTACCGAAGATCGGGGCGCGCGTCAGGCCCGACCGGGCTCTGCTCTCCAAACTAAACGAGAGATCAGGAGTCCCTTGGAGCACCTCGCTGAGAAGGTCTCCACGTCCTCCTCCTCCTCCTCCTCCATGCTTCATAAGCAGCTGCTCTCCCCCGCTCCCCACGGCAGCTTTACCTGCCTCTCCTCCATCACCATAATCACAGGCTCGGGATGCTCCGGAGCCGCTTCCCAGGGCACTGAGTAATGGCTGTGGGAGGGGTGGGAGCACAGCACCAGGCAGATGCCAGCAGGGAAAGAGGGACTTCCCCGCTCCTGAGATGAAAGGAAGCCCCAGAGCAGGCTCTCCCCACGCTTCCCGAGGTGATGGGGCTTCTCTCCCTCACTTTTAGCAGCAGAGCTAAAACGCATTCGCTATGCATTTGTAAAATACACGGAACGAAAGCACGCAGAGGGGAAATAATTTATTATTCCTTAACTGTCTTCCTAATTTTAAATTCATTTTGTCAAATCACATTGCAGAGAATACCTTCCTCTTTTCAATACCTCATATTTTTTTTTTCTTCACAGTTCATTATACGCACTCCCTTAATCAAATATGCTCCACCTTGGAAGTAATTATCAGATACTCCCCAAGGGCTACGATTGCTGAATATATTATGGGTCTCTGCTGTGGTAGGAAAGCAGGAGAGAGGGAGGGAGAACTCAGATGAGGTTCATAATCTTGATTACACTGACACCAATTTAACTTCCTACCCTGGAGGGAGTGGTCTTCCCAAAGCAACACGGATTTGAGTGATGGAGCGAGCACCTCCATGAAACACAGAGATTTTATTCTCCCTCAACTCCTCTGCTTTGCCAGCACAGGATTGCTGTGGGACAGCTGAAGAGATGTTCAGGCCGTGTCAGCTCAGAAAATTCAACCCTTGCAGCTCTGGAGGGGCTGTGAGAGCCACAGGACACTGCTCCAGCCTGCTCCCTCTCCCAAAACGGGCTCCCTCCATGGCACGCACGGCACACCACTGGCCTGGGCTATGCCAGCACCAGGCCACCTCAGGGGCTGGACATGCAGGAGGGGCTCAGTCCTGAGTGCACAACTGTCCTCACGTGGCATCCTGGAACTCCTGAGCAACCCCCCAGAGCCAGCCCTTCTCCGGGTGCGTGTGGAATACGAGCTGCACGAAATGCTGTTGAGGAACCTCACTATTAATTATGCTCCACAGTCCTGTTTTAATTAGAAGACAAACTGTTGTGGGAATACAAGCCTAAATTCAGACCTCAGGCCTTTTCATTAATAATTTCCCCTGAACATGTCAAAATAGTGCAATCAGTTCATGCTTTTTCTGTTTTCTCTTTTGCCTCCCTTCCGGTTCAGGCACAGAGGATGGTTTGATGGTGAATCATTCTCACTGCCACCAAACCAAACCCGATTCTGCCATCCTCCCCTCTTTCCCAGGGAGCGCCTGCCTCCCTCCAGTTATCAGCTGGTTTCCAAAAGCCCAAGCATGCCTGAGAAACAAGCCCTGGCACTGAGCTACCACCAGCCCTTGTCACTTAGGGAAATCCCGCTTTTGCCCATGTTGTCCTGGGATGAGGGTGGGACAGATCCACAGCAGCTGAGGAGAAGCCATCCCTCCCCGTGAGGCGACCAGCCAGGGGCACCTACCATGTCTGTGTCCGAGACAGGGCCGAAACTCGTCACGTAAATGTCTGTCTTGACTTCGGTTACACTGTCTGGGACAAAAAAAAGAAAAAAAAGAAAGAAAAAAGGGAAAAAAAAGCAATTAGAGAGCTGAATTTCCTTGTGCAGGGAAGGGTCTGAGGTTTGTTATATGGTGTTTATTCCTGCTCTGCTGAACCCTCAGCACCGTGCTCTGTGCCCCAAACAACGGCTGATTTTATCACTCGTAATTGGGCACATTCATCTCCAGTGCAGCTCTGCCGCTTCCCTCGCTTACACTGAGGACAAATCTGTCCCACACGGCCAGACAATGCATATTTACAGAATCTGTGTGGCTGCAGGATCCATGCCCTGGTACAGACCCACATGTTTTCAATACAGAGGTAAGCCCTGATGCTTTGAAACTCCTTTTTAATCTGAAATCCCTTTGTGTCTCCCAGCCAGATAAACAGCCTAGCAATGTTCCAGCCGTTTTAGGAAACCCTGGGTTTGTTACAGCTCCAGGCTTATCTGTATGTAAAAAGAATCAATATTCTGATTGCCTTTTACTGCCATCGTGCTTGCTGTTCTCCTAAGTGCCTTGCTCTTACAAAGCTGCTGCTGGCCCACACCACGTGCTGCCCCTGCACCCCAGGCTGAGGTTCTCTCATGGATGCTGAGCAGCAGCTTCACTGCCCCTGCAAAGCCACAGAGCCCCACTGCCTGCCCAGGTGCTAAAACCAGGGGCATTTTTAACCACGTGCCTTCAGAGAAGCTGGAGTGCTGTGCAGAACACGGCCAGCAGCGCGTGCTGGACAGCACACAGAGCTCTCCTTCTTGGCTTCCTTGGATTTCGGCATTTTCCTGACTGACACCTCTGCTGCCACCCCACTTTGCAGGGAAACCAAGGCACGGTGATTTCCCAGATTTACAGTCCTGTGCTCTGCCCACTGGGTTGTGCTCAAAACATGATGGATGAGCTGCCTTGAGTTCAGCACTCAGTTCCCATAAATCCTCCCCACTTTAGGGACGGATCACGCTGTTGTGTGGCATTAGCTGGCTCAGAGCTGCTCTCCTAATGAAAGGACCAATTTAAAGCTGCAAAGCAGAGTTCATGTTTTATGCACAGTACCCAATTTTGGCCACTGCAGCAGCCTTGCAAGTAGCCTGGATGGCCCATTGTTTAATTTAGTTATGGAAATCCTTCTGTCCCCTGAGAGTTATTTTGCAGTACTACGAAGCTTAGGTTTGTGCTTCAAAGTTTTACATCCCAAAATAAGATAATGCATTCTGGCAGGGTTTTCTCCTTAATGGCTAAAATATACGTATACATGTCTTTAGTTATTATGGCTGAGAAGCTTTTGAAGCAGCCCGTGGCTGGTTTTATTGTGCTATATAAGTAACCCTTGATCTCGTCTTGATGCGATAAAAAGAAGGTTAAAGAGAAATACGTATGCGGTACACTTCGTGAAACACCCAGAAGTCCAAACAAAACGAGCCCCTTCTGTAAGGCTGAAACACTCTGGGTATTCTCAGCCTCCCTCCCAACAAGTCCCCAGATGAGGCACGCAGCAGAGAACGTTTAGTGATGCGAGGCTCTTCCCGCTACCCCATGCGGCGAGAGAAAGCTCATTATGTCTTGGAGAAAACACAGAACTCCCCCTCCCCTTCCCTCCCCTCCCCTCCTCCCTCCTTGGCACTCAGTTGCAGCCGTGGACAGCAGATCAGGAGCCCTGGCCACCCACGGCCAGGGAGGAGAGTCCTTGGGAGGTGCAGGATGAGCTGTCCCCTGCACCAGAGGGACGGGGGGCCGTGAAAGTGCTTTACAATGTGCTCTTCTGGGCCCAAACACAGGGGAAGGGATTCAGGAAGTCAGGAGAAGACAAAAGGGCAGAATTCGTTTTGGACACCTTTTGATGTGATCCTGCAGTCCTTAAATGAGCCTTTATGTCCTCATCGTGCTGCAACCTGGCTGTCACAGAGCTCCAGAGACCCCTTCCTGACCCTTCAATCTACTGGTAAATCCAATCACAGATAACGGCATTAGGAAACTTCAATAATCTATTAATAATTTATTAATATTAATAACTAATTACAGCCCTGGTGTGAAGAGAATCCCCCACTTCCAGACTGCAGATTTACCCCCTGACCAGACCATGCAGCACCCAGTGAAGGGATGAGCTGGGGCTTCATCGCTGGCTCACTGATGTCCCTCAGCACAGAGAAAAACGAGCTTCCTGCACCTCTCATGGCAAAAGCCAGACTGAACCCTCCCTGTTAATATGTGCTCCTAAGGGCAGGATTTGGCTGGGATCTGGAGGGATTTCTGAAATTAAATCATTGCTACGCAAGCAGGGATTTCAGCAGAGCTGGGAAATCCAGAGATAAGTGAAACACCAGCAGAACAGAGCAAGCTCCAGCCTCAGAGATTCACTTCCTTTGTGATCCCACAGCCCAAGAGCATCTGCACTGCTCCCAGCTCTGTGCCTGCGAGATCTCCTCCTGCACACGAATCAGGAGCTGCCCTGGCAGCCTCCCCTCTCCTCACCCTCACACCTATCCACCCTGAGCCTGAATGAGAAGAAACTGCATCTGCTTTTTCAGCAAGAGAAAGCTGAGAGAAAAGCATCTCCTGCCTCTGCTTACAGACATGGCAGGGAAATTCTTATTTTCTGCTCAAGCCACAGATGTGCTCACACTGCAGCTTGGCTGTCTTGCCCAGTTCTCCCCAAGGATTTAATAATTAAGGACTGTATAGGGGGGTAGGCACTTTCCCTAGAACTGTTGCGGAACACAAAAAGGCGTTTTTCATCTCCTAGCAGCATCCTACCCTGTAATTCGATTTTTTTACAAGCACAAGTTGAGCCTTCAAGCCTGCTGGGGTGGCAGGTGGATGCTGCCAGTCCTGTTTATAACCAAGGAAACAAAAATGCAAGGACTGGGTTCCGGTAGGGAGCTGGGGCAGACCAAGGACCAGAGCCCAGCTCTGGCTGCCCTAAGGAATGGCACAACCCTGCCCAACAGAGCCCCTGGTGGGCTGCACAAGCCCCTTCCAGCCACCCTGCTGAGCTACTGCACCAGGAAAGCCAAAAAAGACCCTGGAGCCAACACTGGAAGAGCAAGAGATTTTTATGTTCAGCATTTGAACACGGACGGAATTTAGAGATCCAAGTGTTGTGCCATGTTCCCAAGTCATTTTTTTGAGGCTGATTCCTTTGTCTGGGGGTTTTGCCTGTTTATAGGCTCAGCTTATTCCCCAGCTTCAGCACAACCACGGTTCTAGAAACAATTTGGAGCAGGTGGGTGAGCAGAACAAGGTGCTGCAGGTCCCACGGGGTACAGAGCCCGCTCTCTGCCTGCCAGGCCACGCTGCCTTGCTCCCACCTGTAGAAATCCCCCACAGCTGGGCAGATCTGCAATGCAAACAGCAAACAAAACAACCCTTCCCGCAGTGTTACCACGGCATTTCCTACACCTGCCTGCTTTTCCAGAGCTACCCCTCTCCTCCAGGAATCTGCTACCCCGGATCCGGCGGCTCGAGTGCACCCTAATCCCCCCTCCCAGCCCTGAGGGGAGGGACAGATCCAGCCCCACACCAGCAGGGTCTGTCACTTCCCTGGGTGTGCAGAAGGCGTAAATCAGCAGCAGCTGTTGCTGAGGTGCTTCGGGCTTCCCATTTCCCCTGTGCCCCCATCCGAGTCCTGCCCATCTTCCTGGCCCTGGCTCAAGGCAGACACCCCCCGTTTCTCCTGCAATTCCCCCCCTTTTAAGCGCTCGTGACTCCCCGGGCCCGGGAGGAGACAGCTATTATTTACAAAATGACGGAGTGCTATTTTTACTCGCTTCTTGGAAGCACCGGGAGCAGCAGCAGAGCTGGAATACAAATTACGCCGCCTCGCTGCCTCTCCCCTGCCCGGCTGCAGAGCCGCCTCTCCGAGCGATCCTGGGAGCGGGGGGCACAGGGGGCTGAGCAGGCTCGTGTTAAACCTCCCCCTGCACCCATCGAGTGCTGGTTATTCAAGAATCACCCCGCGATCGCCCGGCTCGGCCGCTGTGTGCCAGCTGCGGGGCTCTGGGGCTGCGCTGAGCGCACGTTTGGCAGGCGGGGGGGGTTCCCGGAGGCTGTGCCGCCAGCCAGCCGGGATGATGTGCCTGCAGCCCGGCGCTGGGGGCTCCCGAGCCGCGTGAGCTGCGAAAAACAGGGGCGAAGCCGCTGCGGCTCCGTGCGGGGGATTCCTGGATGCTGCGCTGACGTCAGGGACGATGCACGGCCCCGGCGCGGATGGAGGGGATGAGCCAGGGGATGGGGAGCTCCTCCAGGCAGCGGCAGGGCTGTGCGGGGACCTAAGGGAGCTCGGAGGCGACAAACCCGTCTGTGCTGGTGTTTCTGTGCGGGGCGGCGCGGCTGAGAATAGAAAGGTTCAGGTTTTTCTGCACCCAGGGGTGCAAACCCTCAATCCACCCCAATCAGCTCCTGGAGGGAGATGTTTCTGCTCTGGGCTCCGATATCCCATCTCCAACTGTGGGCACGGCCTAAGAAGGGCAGTAACAAGGTGACAGTGCCCCTTAACTCCCTCCTAGACAACCCCATTTACCGTCAGCTCAAGAGTTTCTGAGGTCCCCTTATTCAGCATCCCCTCAAACACACAAAATCCTTCGGGAAGGATTCCCACCAGCCCGGGCTGACAGCAGTGTCACCGTGAAGAGAGGGGATGCAGCGTTGCTCTCTCCCACATCACACAACCCAAAGTGACCACACCGGACACCAGGGTGGTGCTTTCCAGCTACCCGAGCATCCCTGGGAAGGGAAACACAAGAAGCCGGCTTGTACTACTGACTTCCACCTCATACCTTCCCCCAGCTCCTTGCCATAGTAATTAACAAGCAGCAGAAGGTAATTTTTGCAGCTGCACACAGAAGCTCTTTGTGTGTTTCATTTCTTCACCTTCTCAGCCTCCCACTGCGGGGATTTAATTTTCCTTCCACCTTTAGCCTCTGGAACAAAAGAGGTTTCCAGGACCTTTGCTACAAGCTCCATGAGCCCACTGGAGCTGAGCTGCACCACAGCCCCGGGCAGCCCTTGCCTTCAGAGGTGTCACTGCACAGCCTCAACCAGAAACTCCACCCTCAGGTCCCTCCTTTCCCTCTTCAGGACAACTTCAGCCTGTGGGCTGCCTTTCCCAGTCCCTACCTGCGGTTTTTCAGGTGGCCTTTTAACCTGTGGTGCTGCCTTGTTTTGGAAAGTAGGAACGGAATGGTGTCTCCCTGCAGGGAGAGAGGCACTGGAGAAGGGAGGGACATCTCTGGCTGGTGTGGCACGTGGCACCCTCGCTGTGACTTGGCACTTGGGACTGCCAGGCCAGTGCTGGGAACTGACAGGGAGGCACAAGCAGAGGGGTAGGTGCCCAAGAGGAGAGGGTAACCTCTGTCCACAACCTAAAGCTGCAGAAATGGAGGCATCTACATCACCAAGCACACACCAGAAAGCCCTGATGTGGCCTTCACTGCTGCTCTCCTGCTGTGGGGGCAGTAAGACTCCCCCACATACATTAGAGTTGCTTTTCTTGCAATTTTTTTTCTGAGGGAGCTCAGAAATAGCAACAGAGAAGGAAACATTTCAGTGAACATCACTGCAGTGCTGTTGATGCCTCCTGGGCTTGTCCAGCCCAGCCAGGGGATAAAGCTGACTCCAAGGACATTGACAGAGCTCCTGCCACACAAAAGGCCACAAAGCAGCGTGAGCTATTGCTAATGTCACGACCACAAACATCCCTACTGCGCCTGGAGTGCTTCCACACCAGGTATCCTGGGAGCAGAGGCTGTGCTGGGGTCAGGAGGGAAAGGCTGGGGAACAGAGGTGGCAAAAACCCATGAGAATCTTCTGGCATTCCCTTCCAGCCTCTGGGAAAGGGAGAGCAGAGCTGGAGTGCAGAGATGCAGGCAGGTCTCGGCACAAGCCCTTCCCTCTCCTCAGCTGGGTATGACTGGAGGACCTCAGACAGCACAGACAGAGGTCGTGATCAACCTCTTCCAACTCCCAGTCCCAAAGTAAAAATACATCTTTTCAGACATTGCTTGGCTGTTGCAGCGCCCCAGCAACCTTGAATATGAAATCACTTGCTCAGAAGCAAAAGCCAAGTCTCCTATCACAGACAGTCACCCCTGTCTGGCAGCTCAGCCTGGGCACCTTTCCCAAAAGTGGACAGCAGTGTGTACACGTTTTTCTTCTGAGAAAGAAGCAGCAAGCCCATACACGGGATGTCTCGGTCCTGTCAGGGCCGAATGGCAGCCAGCAGGGCCAGGAGTGTCACCAGGGGGGCTGGCAGCTGGCCCAGCACTTCAGAGGCCAGACAGAGCTAACACAGCATCAGCTCTAATTCCCTGAACTACCTGAAACACCCACGCTTCCAGGAAAATTTAGGCAGAAGCATCACGACACAGCCGAGACCCTGCTGGCCCCACAGGGAATCCCACAGGTAGTTCAGCCCACTCAGACCTCACCACCTCTGATGGCACCTGCCTCTCTCTAGGGAGCACAGAGATGAGGATGAGCAGGCTCCATGGATGAAGGCTGGTGACCTGGGACCAGCCAGTGTGGTTAAAGATGACAGGATGCTCATCTGCTGCAAAGTGGGGTCAGCCAAGGACAGAGCACTGGGAAATCTGTACTCTGCAGAATAAACCACATAGTAAGGGAAGAAACAATACAAATGTCTGAAACAAATGTCTTATCTCAGCAAAAGCAGGGGTGAGTAAGAGCCTGCAGGGGATTGCCAACAGGACCTTTGGGTTGGATCCTTATCTAGCTCTGCCATGTCACGAACGATTTGTCTCACGCAGTTTTGCCCGGCTATTTGCTTGATTCCAGAATAACTGGGTCTGTGTAACAGCTCTGACGCCCTCAGTTACGCTCCCAGTGCCTTCTGCAGGGTTATGATCAAAAAGGCATCGCATTCAGATGGGGAACAAGGCTATCTGCTGCTCGCCAGGAAAGCATCAAGCCTATTTCCCCAATCCTGGGGTGCCGAGGCTTTTTTTCACCCACTGCTGCTGCTCCAATCCGCTGGCACTGCCAGCATTTGCTGTACAGCCAGTTCCCAAGTTGCTGCTCTGTGAGCCATGGTGATTAATTACTACCTTCTCTCTGGTGTGATGGCACATCAGTGTCTACAATTGCATGTCCTCCAGCCAGACTAGAGAGAAATCGTCCAATCTGCAAACACAGCTACGCGTGTGGTGTCACTTCCAGCTGTGCTCCTCTCCCTTCTCCCCTCAACCTGGATATTTCAGGGAGAAAGAGGAGTTCAAAAGAATTTCAGGGGCTGTCTCGAGAGACAGCCAACAACGAAGCCACTCACACGTGATGAGAGAGATCAGCATGGTCTGCAATTACGTGTGCTTAATTCTTCGGCGCAGATGAAGTGAGATGATGCCTGTCAAACCCTCAAAAAGACAGCCTGCCCTGGCTCCCTTTCTTAGCAGGGCCACGGGGAGCTGAGGCAGGGAATAGATTGATTCCCTGTCTCGCACCACATGCTGCAGATGCAGAGTTCTCACACGGCTGCAACCAATGTCCTCTGCAGGAACGAGCTGCAGGGCCATGAAGTGACCCAGCTGCCACTTGAGTGTGGCTTGTCTGGGATTTATGGCACGCTGTCAGGCATAGATGGACGTGGAGTTCCTGGGCACAAACTCCTTGGGTTGCGTAGGGAAGATCAGCTCGGTTTTTGGAAGAGAAATCCCTCGTGAGTCTGCAAATGTGCTGTACCTGTGCTGGTGGCTCTGAGCCAGGTCTGAGCTCTCTCTTCACCTACACAACTCCATAAACAACGGAGTTTGGATCAAGGCACAACTATTGCTTAAAGCAGGCGTCAGACACACCTTGTTCCTCAGCACAATGCTGAGAGGCACAGGGGGCATCTGCTGGTCCCTTTTGGGTGAGTAACAGCAGAGGGTAGCTCAGTTTTCTGGTCTGACCTCACTGCACTGCCCCTTTGTCTCAACACACACTGGATAAGGGGACTCCAGGCTCACCTGGCACGCTGGCTAAGCCCAGGTGTTGCTGCAGAAGGTGCTATAGGGATTTCACACCCTGTCATGCTGGTGAAAGGCATTTTCTCACCCTTGTCAAGAGTGTGGGGTGCAGGTTACAGCTCCATCCAGCAGAGCAGCCAAGGAGAGATGCTGCTTCACCAGCAGTGGAACCAATGAACCCTGCTCTTCCCACAGATCAGCTTTTCCTCCCTGTTCTTCTGACGCCAGTTGATCCCACCTAGTTACCTCTCTCTGCTTTGGGTCTTTTTCCACTCAGCTTCATAATTCCACAAATCTTACAGAGACTCCAAATCTCGGAGTTATCTGCCTTTTCTGTCAGGCTTTGTTCAGATCAGCCAGCGGGCTCTAAAGCTTATAGAAGACAAAAGGCAGGAAGATGGGCGTGGTAAGTAAGCCTTACACCATTAGAAGCCCTGGCTAAAAACCTACCACAAGACTCCATAGAATGCAGTTTAATTTAGCTTCCCCCCCATTTATCCACGTGCACGTATTCTCATCACCACGTTAAGACACACATCCAGGGCTCAGACTCAAGATGTGGTGCAAGTTACTGATAAACATCCAGGCCAGCAGGAACAGAAGAAAGAGGCAGAAGCAGCGAGTGCTGGAGGGTGTGCAGCTATGGAGGCTTTACACACACCCCTCATTCTCACACACACAGACTACAAACAGAGCCTACAAATTAGCTGTGCTATTTTTGCCACAGACAGAACTAAGACAGAATGAACAAAGCTACTGTCGTTACTATTTTAAGGGCTCAGGACACCCTCAGATGCCAGGAAGACAGAGGAGGAATATGGATGTACGAGCGTGCTTTTAGAGGTTCTGCAGTGCTCTGAGACCCCGCGGTAATGGAAGGGAGATGCTACATAAACATGTTTGTTATATATTATAAATACAATGAGGAAACGCGTGAGTATAAATTAGCATGCATAATTTAACACGCTCAGTATCAAAGCCTGTCCTTGATGGCTAAGCCAGAGGCGCTCGGGAAAGGGAATCCCTGCTGGTCCCTGTGGACAGGGGAAGAGCAGTCAGGCAAAGCTGTGTTGCCAGCTGGTACATCCAGCTGTGCCCTAAGGAAACCAAAGCCGGGAGAATTTTGCTGCAGGAGCAGTAACACGAGGGCAAAAATGCCAGTCTGCCACCTCAGCATTAGGCAAGCCACTCCACATTACCTGCAAACCACCTGTGTTCTGGTTTGGGCCTGCCTTGACGTAATCTGCAGGTAATTTTCCCCTTTAGGGGTCAATGACAGCGTTCTTGCTGACCATATCAAAGGATCTTGCTGAACAGCACCCTCAGGGAAAGACTGCAGCAGGTTCAGTGCCTCAGTGCTGTGGCTGAGGTTGCAAACACAGGAGAGGTGAGGCACCAGAGCAAAGCAGCCAAGGGGCTCCTGCCTTTGCTGTATCCCTTCACACGTGTACAACCCAGCTGGCAAAACCACTTATTAGACCAGGCTTATCCAGAACCTACATGGACACCGTGTGCCTCTGAAGCTTCCTCCTCAGGCAGACTGGCCCTGGAAGCTTTTTGCTTACTCCCTTGCCTAAAAACACCATTAACTCATTCTCAGCAAGCCTTTCTTTAACAGAAATCACCACCTCCCAACAGGCCACAGTTGCTTTAGGAGGAGTTGCAAAACCTTCAGGTCGGTGCCAGGAACATCCTTAGCGTTTGTAAAGCCATTACTGAGCTCTGCAATTCATCAGGCAGATCCCCAGGAAAAAGATAAGCACAAAGGTGCAATACAGAGCTGCTGTTGCCAAGCTGATAATCACTGATAGACAACAGAGAAAACAGCGGCAAAGATTGGAAAGCCAGGAAGGAAACAGGGGAATGCAAGAAAAATCAGAGAATCATTAAGGCTGGAAAAGACTTCTAAGATCAAGTCCAGCCACGAACCCAGCACCACCACCACGTCCAACACTAAGCCATGTCCTCAAGTGCCATACCCACATGTTTTTTGAACACTTTCAGGAATGGTGACACCACCACTTCACTGGGCAGCCTGTTCCAGGGTTTGGCAACCATTTAAGCAAAGAAATTTTCCCTAATATCCAACCTGAACCTCCCCTGACTCAATTTGAGGCCATTTCCTCTCATCCTGTCACTGGTTCCCTGGGAGGAGAGACCGATCCCCACCTGGCTGCACCTTCCTGTCAGGGAGTTGTAGAGAGTGATAAGGTCCCACCTGAGCCTCCTTTTCTCCAGGCTGAGCTCCCTGAGCCACTGCTGGTGCTCCAGACCCTTCCCCAGCTCCATCCCCTTCCCTGGACATGCTCCAGCCCCTCAATCTCCCTCTTGTCACGAGGGGCCCCAAACCAAACAGTCTCACTCAAACCAAATTGAGACACACCCTGCATTAATTTCATGTCATTGCAGGGGGAGTAGGAACAAAAGAGATGTCTCAGTGAAGGGCATGAGGTCTGCAGGCTGAGCCCTGAGCTCCAGCCCCACCACTGCTGCTCTCTGCACCGTGGCACTGAGCACGCAGCGAAGGCAGCTCTGCTGTGCCTCGGTCTCCCCATCTGCCTTCCAGCCCCAGTGCTGCCTTCCCGTGCCTCTGGCTCGATCTCATTCCAGGTTCCTCTGCAGGCTGAGGACTGCCAGAACACATGATGGGCTGTAGTGGGCAAAAAATGGAAATAAAAAAATAGACAGTGACTCCTGGGGGTTGCTGTACAGCTCAGAGGAAGGGCCCATTTAATTTTCAAGCCTGTCCCCCGAGCGCCAGGTACCGAGACAAGATACAAGAGTACCCTAGCAGGGAGCACCACTGTAATTTGCACTCTGGTTCCCTCATCCATTAGCTCCTGGCTGGCGTTTCCTTCAGTGGAGAACTCAATCAGCTCCTCAGACAGCGTCCCTCCAGTGCTGCTTCTGGCATCCTTCACCTCCTCCACTCCCAGGGCACTGCAGACAAATGTTTTCCCTTCCTTACGCACCCCAACGTGGTGTGAGCTGTGCCAGAGCCCAGCTCTGCAGTGAGCTGTCTGTCCCCTGCCATGCACGGGCCACTGGCCTGCGTGGCCAGTGCTCATTTAGTTCAGCAACGCCAATACAGTGTGCAAATAAACTTATTTAATTCACCCGGCCCTGCGCTGGCCGATTGAGCATTTCCCCCGAGCTCACCCCGTGCCACCCCTGCACACGGGGCTGCCGCTCACCGAGAAAGGCACTGGGAAAGAAAGGAGAAGGAAATGCACTGGGAAACAAAGGAAGGAAAGAAAGAAATGCACCGACTGCCAGGTGCAAATAACTCCTCCTGGGTTTGGTGCACAGAAAAACAGCGTCTCCAAAGCACAAGATAAACCCCCAAACACGCACTGTGCTCCTCCAGGACATCCCCTCTCACCTGCCCTCCCCCGGCTTCCCAGGAAAAGTCCCTGGCTGCCAAATGGGGCCAGCAAACCCTGACTCCCCAAGGGAGTCATGCCCACGTGGCAAGATGGGCTTAGCCGTGCATTCAGGCTGCTGTTTTATCCCCAGGTGAGCAAAACCATTTCAGAGAAAATTCCATTTTGGCTCTAAATCTCTCCCTCCCCAGCACTGTTCAGGCACCAGCATTGCCTGTCCCAAGGACAGGAAGGCTTTTTTTGTCACAGTTACTCACAAGAATTCAGCGGCTGATACGGAATTGTCAGTCCTGCCCACTACATGAATTATGATATGCTGCATGGTGCTCTGATGCTCCCATCAGAGACAGGCAGAGGGCAGATGCCTCCAGATGTATGTAATTTTTAATTTCCTTTGCTGGGGAAAATGTTTTCTTGTTTTAGCGATGTATGTTCAAAGCGTTCCAGTTCCCATGGCAACTCCCTGCTTCCACTGGAGATGTCATTTTTCATGCCATCCCTTCAGAATTCGACATCTCCTAGCAGAAGTTTTGAAGAAATGTCTCTCTTAAATATATATTTATTAGAGACAGCGCCCGAGAGTGTGTTTTATTGACACGTTTCTTAGGTGACTCAGCCTACAGAGGAGAGAGCTGTCTCCAGAAATATGCTGCCTGCCAATCTGCCTTTCCTCAGCTTCTGCTTTCAACCACAACTCTCCCTCTCTTTTCCTGCCATACAGTTATTTGCCAGCACCTGCTCCCCCCCCTTTTTTTTTTTTAAATTCCTTTCTGTTCCCATCACTCTTGTCCATGCCCAGCTCCCCAGCAGAGCATGAGGGGAGTGCCCAACCAGCTCAGCACGTGCTGACAGTGTCTGTGCCCATTTTTGTTGGCATGTTTCCGTGTAGAGAAAACCCCAAAGTACTGCAAAATAGAGACTGCACGAGCCTCTCCATGCTGGACGTGCAGCAGCAGAGCACCTGCAGCTCCCTGCCCCTGGATGCTCTCCCTGTGCCACCGGGCTGGAGCTCTTTGGGTGCCATCTGCCCCTTGGGAAGGGGTGAGGGCATCAAAATGCTCATCCCGCTCCCCAGTGCAGGAGCCTGGGCATGGGGCTCCCACCCTGGCTGGGAGAAGGATTCGTGCCCCAGGTATTGTTTATCTGGTGCTACTTGGGCAGCAGTTTCAGTGGTTCAGGGTGTTGTGGTACCTCTCCGTGCCCCACAGGGGTGGAGCTGAGAGACTGCTGAGATGGAGCCACGTTCCTGCCTAACCCCAGCCTTCCCTGCCCTGCTGCCTTGGGCGGCTACCTAGAAACAGAGACTAGACAGGAGTGAGGGAATAAAGGTGGGTATTTATTTGAAAGGCCTTCAGAGGTGCACCCTGGAGAGCCAAAGGCTACAAGATGGACCCCAAGATGGACCCTGAGTCACGAGTTCTTCACACTTTGATAGGTTTGGTTCATTTGCAGATCAGCATAAATTCACCAATTAAAACTTTAGCTGAGGATGGAATTTCTTCCATTTCTCCACCTCTCCAGAGGCCCTGGTTTACACCTTTTGGGCCTAGGACAGCCTGAGTGTCCTGGAACAACGAGCTCGGAGAGGCTTTGTTGTGTCTGTCTGGCACAAGAGAGCAGCAGCCAACAGGCTGCAAGAAACTTCAGAGTTCCACACCAGGCAGTGCAGGATTTAAAAATATAAAAGCTGGAACCTAAGGCATCAGCCCCACCAAGGCATGCTGCCTGCCCCTAACCATCACCCCCCAAACCCTACACCCCTGGCCCTGCAAAGCCCTGCAGAGAGCGGGAGATGTAACATCCCTCCCACAGCAGCTTCCAGAGATTTTTCACAAGACCCTCAGGAGAGAGTTCCTATTCCAGGCTGCAAGGAGCACCCAGCTCTGCTGCCCTCCAGGATAGGGGAGCCCCCAGGCCCTGCAGGGCTGTTCAGGTTCCCCCAGGTACCCTCGCTTGCCCCATGATCAGCATCTCCCTGCAGCTCCTCGGAAAGAGGCGGCTCCAGCCCCGCGAGGATCCCGGCGGGAAACCGCGCTGGAGATCCTTAATAGAGCTGTAACATTACAGCTCCAAATTGCCTTCCTCCAGGAGACAAATCCGAGCGAGGAAATTGGTAGGAGCTGAGCAGATCTGGAGGCTGATGGAGCTAATCCCAGGCATGTTTAAATGCAAAGGCCCAGGGAGCCTCACTCAAACCCGACACGAGCGCCGGAGCGCGCTGCTGGGTTTAATTCTCAGGTGCAGCCTGCTCCGAGGGGTGGGAAAAGGCAGGGAAAATCAGAACACTGGGAGCAAACACCACACGCCAGCTTCAAGGTCAGGACCTCAGCAAAACCTCAGCCAAACAGCAGCTCCTGTTCACCCCATTTTAGAAACCACACGGATAAACACTGCTGGTGTCCCTCGGAGGAGTTTAGAAACATTTCCTTAGCCCAGCCTCGAGCAGGGACACAAAGGCTCAGGGGACACTTCTTGCTGACTCCAGACTTCACATTAATTGTCCCGTCCCACCAGCCATTAATCAAACGTCTTCCACTTGCATTTTTATTGAAAATCAATTTAATAAAGTAGGTGGGAGTCCACACGCTTCCGTAACATCGGATAAATATTCATGGGCGCTTACACTGCTTTAGCTAAATGAGTTTTTTAAATTTAACCGGTGCAATTTCCTTGTTCCTTAATATATGGCTTGGCTTGCCCTTGCTCAGGAACAGAGATGAGGTGGGACTGGCTCACTCACAGGCACACCAAGGAAAACTACTCTGCTCTGGAGCCAGCACCTTTGGGCCAGGATTATGTCACCAGTAATTGGAAATACCAGTGCTGGGGTCAGCATCACCCGGAGTGAATCCCCAGAGCTGAGGTGGAATTCCAAAGGGCCACTTGGAGTTGATAACTCGTTTTCCACCACTGAGAGCGTGGCCCCCATTTTTACCCCGGCAGGTGTGCCCTTTGATTTCCACTTTTCCCTCCCTGTTTAAGCAGCCATTGTGCTCCAGCAGCCAAAGCTAATGAAAATCCTTGGAAAATGCACCCCCCGATGGTTACTGAAGGAGGTTAAAAGGCCTCCAGCTACCAAAACACACCACGCACCAGGGAAAGAACAGAAACACACCCACTCAGAATGTGAGAGTCCTTGGAGAAGGGATGAGCACCACGATCAGCATCACTGAGACAATCTCCACCTGCAGCCCTGGGGAGGGCGGGTTAACCCCAACCACGGCTCCTTGCTGCAGCCCTCCTTCCCAAAGGCTGTTGTCAGAGCCAGATGGAAGAAAGGAAAAGCCTGACACATCGATCAAATTTAGGAGACAGGCGGGACTCAGACGGTCCCTATCAGTGAGAGATTTTACAGCATCTAAGGGCTCTTTGTTACCTGGCGCAGCGAGGAGCTGCAGCTCCCAAAAAGCAGCGATGCAGGGCAATTCAGCCACTGCCGGGATTCTTGTCATGTTATCTCAGTGACACCCTCCCCGTGAAAGGCAGTGCTTTAGAAATCCAGCACACCATCACTTTGCCTTTGTTATTAACGCAGACTGACTTGTTTTCATCGTTACAGCCCCGACCTAATTCCCCGTGCACACGCTCCCCACGGCAGCTCAGAGCCCCGGACAGGATTTGCCTTCCCTGTGCTTTGGTGACACGAAGGTTGTGACTGGCCCTGCAGACTGGCACAGAGAGCCCGAGCCGAGGGACAGGGCACAGAGCCCTCCCTGCCCCGTGCGCTTCCACTCCTGACAGTCACATTTCCCGTGCTCCAGCTCCAAGACAAATGGGATCCACGAAGTGCCACCATCATCGTTTTCCCTTTATCCCCAGCAGCTACAGAGGCAGCAGAGGTTGGCAATCCTCACTTTCTGATGTCACCAGGGTCTTGTCGCTCAGTTCCTCCCAAAACACAGCAGGGACAGCTCTCCTGCAAGCCTCCCAGAGCACTGATTTCCCTGATTTCTCTGCTATTATTACAGCAGCCCTGCTCTGGAGAGATCACCCTGGCTGAAGACAAACTGCCTGTCAGCAAACAGCACTAAATACAGGGTATCACACTCGACAGATGATGGCATGCTTTTAGTGTTTTCTCTCTTGGATGCAGGTCACACCACTAATGTCATCTCCAAACACCGAAATCCTACATGTGAAAAGGTAAAGCTTAATTGCCTTGAACAGCAGCTCCTGTATTGACTCCAACATAAGGCCCATAAATATTAATACAGCTATATTTAGCCCCTTTCAATTATACATACAAAATTGAACGTCTTTCTGGGAACAAATCAGTCCGGATAGGGCTTAGATTTTTTTCCTTTTCCCTTTTTAATGTATTCTGCATCAAAATAAAAATAATTCCAATAGAGCCAAAGCTTTAAAAAAACCAAAACAACAAAACCAGTGGATGGAGGCAAAGTCTTAAAGGTATTTTCAGCTGGCTCAACCAACTCGCTGGGCAGGTGTTCAGAGGCTCTTGCACACTCCTAACCTCAGCCCTGCCCCACCTGGTTCCCATTTATTTGTCAGACTCAGTCCCTTTGCTGGAGGGCAGCAAATGGGCCCCACTGAAGGTGTGTCCCCAGAGGGACACACAGGGGAGCTGCTGGGAGGGGGATGCTCGAGGGAGGTCCCATCCAAGCGTGGCCATGCCCACACAAAGCCTTCCGCAGTTAAAGACCTTCTCCTTTGTACAAAAATCACATCCACTTTACTGATTTGCAAATTAATTATACATCGCTTCCCCTGCCAACGTGGACTTAATGGTATTAACATTACATGACAAAGAGAAGCCATCAGAAAGCTTCTCTCTTAATGATGGCTAGATTGATCAGGGGAGAAGAAAGGAGATTTCATGCTTTTGTTCTTTAACCCTTCCTCCTGAAAGCAGACAAGGCCCTTTTCTAGGAAAAGGCTTTTTCAAGTTCTCAGGCGAGACCAGGTGCATCTCTCCAAAGGGAAGAGCTCTAATTTTTCATGCACAAAAGCCTGCAATTCAATTCCCACATGTGCACAGACCCTTCACAGGAAACACAACTTGGGGGGAAAAAAAAAACCAACAGGGTTTGCACCTTCATTTTTTGCAGGACAGTGGCCACAGCTGGCTGAAGTGACATCCACATGATGAGATAAGTACTCAGGTGAGTAAGCAGGAATGCAGACAGCAAAAAAAACCTGATCTGGCCTGTATGGACATAAAACTTCCTCAACAAGAGCTCCACAGGATGCAGTAAGCCCTCTGCAGAGCCCCTGGCACTGTACCCAGCCAATGGCTGTGCTCTGGGGGGGTTTCTTACGGTCCTCAGACCCTTTCCTCAACAAAGTTACTCGTATCAGAACTGATCCTTCCAAACCAGAGCTGTCTGAAATGGCTTTTGCGACGCTGAAACAGCTTCTGGACTTTTCAGACACAATTTATGTCGCTCCAGTCACGAGTCGTTCCATCCACTGACTCAGCCTGAACTTTGTCATCAATAGGATTTTCCAGCAGGTTGGGAGAAAGGGGAAAAAAAAAAAATTATATGCTTCTTCCATGCCTGTTGTTCTCAACCCTTTGGTTTGAATTCTATCCTTCCAGAAGGTACAGAGAACGGGGTGTCCTTTTCTCACAATGCAAATTGCAGATTAAAATCCCTCTTTGGGCTATACTCTGTGCCTGTAATTGTCAGTACTCCACCAGCACTCTTTTTTTTTTTTAATAAACATTAGCTGCACATCCTTCAGAGGCACATTTTTAAAGTTAAGTTACAGGTCAGTAGACAAAGAAATATTACAGGGAATTCCTGCCCCACCAGAGAGTTTTGCCACTTACTGCAACAGGGTATTTCCCTCTGACTTTTAACAGTATTTGCTTAAGGGACCCTGCACAGTTTAGCCTCACAGCACTCCCCAAAGCCCCATGCATCTTTCACCCTTACAAACACCCCAGTATTTTTATTTAATCAAACAATAACCTTTAAATAAATGGAACGGCATTAAGAAGCTAACAGGTCTGAATCAGCAGCATTAATCTCCCCTCCACAGGGGGCTCACATAGATGGGATTTGATTGCTTCTTCCAGATGGATCAGGGCTGAAATCCACCACCAACACAATCAATGACTTTGCCTCATCACACATAAACAGTGCCTCTGTATTACTACATGAACTGCTGCAAACATTTCATCCTCTAGCTCAACAAATAAAATAGCTGCTGTTTCCTCACTATTTGACCAGTTGTTTCACCACCAGCTTCCCAGAACAAACCAATTAAAGTTGTTTTTAAACTCTATAACATCCCATAAAAAAATCTTATTTCTCAATCCATATCAAAGGCACATTATAAATCCTTTACATGGGACTGAACGAATGGAAATTCTAATAAAGGAGAAGCTGCCATAGTCCAACAGATCAATAAAGACATCCTCACAAGCAGTTTATAGCCATCTATAACATCATCTACTTATGTTCTTAAACCCATCTAACACATGTTCAACATGCTGAAACATCAGCTATCGCCTTCCAGAGTCATTATAAACAAACACCATCATCCCGCCTCTGACACATCCACAGCTCCCCCTCGGGCAGGGATCAGCTGCCCGACGTTCACACTGCTTCACTGCAGGTGCCTGATCCAGCACTGGAGCTCTGAGATGTCACTCCAGCACATATTACTGGGGCAAAAATCCCCTCCAGATTTCCTTTCCTTTCCTTTCCTAGAAAGATTTCTCGCCCTTTGGGGAAAATCTTCTCGCGTGGGCGCGCGGCAGGGTCAGCAGCTCCTCGCTGGAAACACACACGGCAAGGGAAGGCACCAGCTGAAAAAAAGGCATCCACGGGAGCAGGAGAAACACCTTCCCCTCCTCACAAATCACAACCCCACAGCCTGAGGGCTTGGCTGGGCCACTCTGGAGAGCCCAGGAGCGGGCACAGCAAGGACAGCTGGTGATGGACTTTGGCCACATGACTGCCCGGTCAGAGGGTGGCTGGCAGGGACCCGGCGTGGTGACCCACTCACAGCTCTGCAGTGGCGCTGGCAGCTGCCAGATGCCCCCAAAGCACCCGGTGCTGACCCAAAGCCAGGTGCTGTTTCACACCAAAAGCAATCAATCTCTTTTCACAATGGGTTCCTGACGCCTCCCGAGCGTTTGTGATATCCCTGAAGCTTTGATACAGGCTTGTTGCCCTCAGCACATTCATAACTTATTTAAGAGAAGACTTCCACCCTTAGGCACAGCTGTCGGGGCCGTGTTCCTCGCCTGCCTTCTGATGTGTGCAAGCCTTTTCACGCAGAGCCTGCTCTCGCCGTGCACCGGGGGTTTAAACAGCAACACCACCGGGAATTCTGCACCAGAGAGGAGAATCCATGGCAAAGCTGCCTTCAGAGAGCTGCCCCCGAGGGGAAGACAACCTCTCTTTAATTTGTTCACAGATCTTGACTTCAGAAGTTTGACGAGACAGAGCGGGGTCCCCGTTGCCCAGAAAGGTAAACAGAAGGAAACGCTGCTCAGGCAATGCCTCAGCTTCGAATTAAAACTCATCAAGGAAGCTCAGACAAAGACAAAAATCTGAGATAAGACCTGGATTTTGGGGGTTTTTTTGCTAAGAAAGGATCAAATTCCTCCCTGGAGTAATCAATACAAAGCATGAAGTCAGATCAGAGGGAAGAGATGAGAAGTTGGGAGAAGTGGAACATTAAGACAGAAAAACAGACTAAACACAGACCTGAAAGCCTAGAAATGGTAATAAACCACAGAGGACCACTCTGTTTGTCATCTCATGTTTCTCTCACACAAACAGTAGATCTAGATAATGTTTATGAGGCAGCTTCATCACACACAGGTGAAAAACCTAACCACAAGTGAACAGGACAATTTCAACATTTCATCCAGATTTAAGGAAATTAAAGTTCCGTAAACTTCAGTCTGGACATTTTAACAATTTCTACCCCTGCTGTAGGTTACTTTCACTGCCAACAGATTTCTTCCTGGATCCTGCCAGGCAGATAAAGTCTCGCTGTTTCAACTTGGAGAGCACTCTACTTTCAGGAGAAGGCAGTCCTGTAATTTAATTATTCTGACTATTTCAGCCCTTCTGCCTTAATCCTCCCACAGTGACAGACAAGCCCTTACCCTGCAGGAGGTCAGGCCAAAACGACAGATGCACTGAGGTGTAACACACCAAGCATCTCCTGGGAATGTCTCAACCTAAAGGGAGCTGCTCTGAACCCAAATCCAAAACCTCTTGGCCATCAGCACTTGAATTGGTGAAATACAGGTGGCCAGAGAGGGATACAGATGTTCCTCAGGAGCCATCCTGCCAAACTACAGCGTCATTAAAAGAGCAGGAAGAAACACTGCACCGCAGAAAGGGGAAACGAGAGAAACCCCAGCTGAGGTGCACTTCCCTGACAAAATAATAACAGAAATACAACAGCAGGATAAATATTAACAGGTGGCTACAGATCAAAACCATTGGCAAGACAGAGCTGACACAGTAAGGACAGATAAAAGGCACCACAGGCCCAGTGGGGCATCCCTGATCTGAGTCCTCTTGTGAGCAGCAGGCCCTGACTGCACCAAGTCCTGCTCAGGCCAAACGTGGGCTGGGAGGTGCTGACAGCAAGCCACAAAGAACAACACAGCGGAGAAGAGGAAGAGGAGTCTGGGTGCTTTCACACTCTGGATATGCCCAGGTGGGAGGGTACAAACTGGGGCTCCCCTCTGCCTGGATGGAACCAACGCCAGGGACAAGGAATGGGTGCCACGCCTTGTCCCCGAGGAAGAAGGAACCCAAGGGGTGAAGTGCCATGCTCTGCCTGGGGAACTGTGTTGCCTTAATCCAGATGTGTTTGCTGGTCCTGCTAAACCCCATGGACACCTCAGGAGGCTCCTAAACTTCAGCTGTCCAGAAGGCCCTGGTGCAGAGCTGGCCTGGCAGGATGCTCAGCAGCCACCACCCCCTCAGCAGGGCTGAGTGGTTCAGGGACTCCAGACACCTTTGTGGAAGCTTCAAGGAAATACCACGAGTTACCAAAGTTACTTTGTCAGTTATGCTGCATCCAGGAGGGATAACACTGATCGATCCCAGCCCAGCTGCTGAGCACGGCACAAATTGCTTTTTAATTGCAACTGGAGAAACTGGCTTATCTGGGATGTTTACAATTCATCTTTTGGAAAACTCATCAGCCTACTCTCTTCTCTTCCTTGGGGCAAAATCTTTTTTTCCTGGCATGCCCTGGAAAAGGCCAGCAGTTCTCTGGAATGTTTCCCAGCCACTCAGTACAGAGACTTTGTCCAGCACTGCTCCAGATGCCCTCTGGGTTCCTCACCCTTACCCCAAATGTACCTGAGGCACACCCCTGGCCCTGTGGAGCAGGCAGTCTCTGGCTGAGCTGGAAGAAACCCCTGCCCTGCTTTGCAAACAGGAAAGGTCCGAGCAGTAGGCTCCCTGACAGCCCTGCATTGCCAAAGCATACTGAAAGCATTCTCGAGGCTGTAAGGAAGGAAAAGCCTGGAAATGTCCCCTCCTGCTCCTGCCCAGGCATTCCCAGGATGGCTCTGCTTCATTTGCAGCACACTGGGCCCAATTGTCATCAGTCAGGAAATCAGGCAGCAGAGGTGCAACTGTCCAGGGAGCACCACTGACCCTCAAACCCCCAACCACTGCATTCTCCCTCATGGTCACGGTGCTGGACAGCACACTGGCCCTGAAAGGACTGCAGGGACACACAGGGCAGTTTTGTGCATCCATCATTCTTGGAGCATCACTCGTGGTCCCGTCATTTGTGTCCCACTCCTTGAGCAGCTCTTCTTTTTGGGCACAGGACATCTCTCCCTTGGTCAGACAGTTCCACCTCCTTCTCCTGGCCACATCTCCTCTCTCCTGCTCTTGCAAGCTCCAGGTAAGCTCCAGGTGCATAAATGAGGCTCTGCAGGGAGCCCCAGCAAGGAGAACCTGAGAGCTACAGACACTTCCCACTGCAGCCCCTCCGGGCTGGGCAGAGGATCTGTGTGACTTCACAGCTCCAGACCAGGAGCAGAGGTCCATACAGTCGACAGAAGCTCTCTTGGGACACTTTCTGATCCTGCAAGGTTGGCCATGACAACAGATGTCTCCATTCCCTCGGGGTCCTCTTCTGACTTAATAACCAATCTGCCCTGTGCTCTCCCAGGGGAAACATGGTTATCTGCTGACAGTGCCCTCCTCTCCTCCCCCCCTCTGAGTCCTAGAAGATGCTCTGCTTATGCAGCTACCCCTTCCCCCAGCCCAAACTGTCTTTCAGTGGTCATAAGGCCAAAGGAATGACTCGGGTCTGTTCCTAAGAGGAATCCAGGCCTGGCTCAGCTGGCAGAGACAGGGAGAAGCCTCCTGCCAGACACTGGGACACAAATGGTCGTGTCCTCAGTGCAGAAGGAGGGGTCTGACAGCCGCCTTCCCCCTGCCTTTCTTCTTCTAAGTCAGCCTGGACTGTGCACAGAAACCTCCCCTTGCCTCAGGACAGCACGGACTCCTGGCTGGACAGGATGTCTGCAGTCTGGGGGCCCAGGGCCACCCTCACCTGGAGCCTGGCTCTGCAGCACCAGGCGCTCCTGAGCAGCCTCAGCACGGCTTTGCTTCAGCTCGTGTCTGCAGCATCCTGGTAGGAAGAGCAGCTCTGGCATGGGAGCTATTAGAGTGGGTGGCAGCAGATGGTGAAAACAGAGGGGATAAGAAAATAAATACAAAGAGGCTATCTTGAGGGGAGAAGTCGCCACATTAACACTCTGTTGCTTACACAGTGTCTTCTCCCAAAGTCTAAACAAACACTGCTCCGTTCCTGGCGCACGGGAAGCTGAGGGAGTGGGACAGGACTGAGCACACGCAGAGTGCAGAGCCCTGAGAGGTGCTGCAGCCCCAAACCCTGCTCAGCCCTCCATATCCCAAATGTTTGCAGGGGGATCCCATCCAGAACAGGGCAATCAGCCAAGCAAGGAGCCTGCATGTCCTGCTTCACACAGGTTACCCACAATTTAGGGAACTCCATCCTTCCACCAGCCTGGGTGTGGACACAAGATCACCACATCTGCCCCTTCCATGGACTGCAGGGTCCTAATGGATGCTCTTGCCTCACATCTTCAGAAAAGCAAGTGGAAGGCATTCCCGAGGGAAATGGGGAGACTGCAGGGACTGCCCAGTGCTGTCTCACAGGAAAACCAATGTTCCTTGGCCATCACCCAGTCCCAGAGCAGCACAGCTGCTCACCTGGAGCAAAGCAGTCGCTTTCCCAGCCCCTCCCACAGCCTTGGACAGCAGGAGCCCATCTCTTGCTGACTGCCACCCCAGGCTCTTCCATTAACCCCAAACTCTGGAGTCTGCAGGACCATTTCAGCTTCTCTGGCCCCCAGCAGCAGTGGGAAAGGTCTTTGCCTCTAATGCTCCTCCTGAGAGACCTCCAAGGGTTCAGCCTTGGGAAAGACAACTAAAAGTGGGGAGAGCCTGGCTCAGCAGGCTGCTCCATACGCACTGAGGACAACTCGCTCAAATCAAGAGTCCCCAAAACCTGCAGCCCTCATCACCACCTCCCATCTGGGTCTGCCAGAGTGCCTCAGCAGGGGAACACCGAGGTGAAAGCAGTCTTTAAACACGCAATGGCTGGCTCAGGCAAAGGCAATTTATTATGTTAAACACGTTATTAAAGGATCTAAAGCAAGAGAGCAAAGATGTTCCAAGAAGGGTTTGAAGTCCCCCAGCAAGGGGCTCCTGGGAGTCCTCTTGTTAATACTTTGCACGGCCTTGTCTGCAGCTGAGCCTGCAGTGAACACAAATGCCCCCTCAGTCCCCTTGCAGAACCCGTTTCAGTTCAATCAATACAGCCATCGGGGAGACTTGAGGAAGCAAAGCTATTAGTGGGACCACAGTTAATTCTGGGGGAAAGAAACAAGCAACAAAAGCAATAAAACTGATTGATTGCTTATGCAGACACGGTAACCCTTTCCTGTCTGCGTCCTGCAGCACAGCAGAGAGGAGGATGCTCACTGGAAAAGCCCTTCTTCCCCTGGTTTGGCGTGGTCTCAAAGCTGCAGCTGCAGGGCAGAGGGCTGTGGCACAGGGGACAGGGGGCTGGGAAGAGGCAAAGGCTGCTCTGGGCAAGGAAAGTGCCATTCCAGGAGATCCCATCAGCATGCAAGAGCTCAGGAAAGCCGCTCTTGGCAGCAGGACCTTCAGAAGATGGGACAGCGCGTGGTGACTCCAGCTTTGGGTGGAAATCACAGTCCAGCAGCACAGCCCTGCTGAGCAGGAGAGCTCAGAGCAGTGCAGGGACATCCCCTCGGCAGCCCCAGGGACACAGAGCTGTCAGCACCTGAGAGGGGCTACCTCTGCCACAGCAACAATGCACCAGGAAACCCGCCAGGCCCACGTCTCCCTAACCTCACAGCTGTCTTCCCCACACAGCTCCCCATTTCTTCTGCCCCCTCACATCATGCTGACTTGTAGCTGCAGGCATTAGGTGGGAAGGTGACTGCCATGGCTTTGCTTTCTGAAGCACCTCAGGCAAGTGCAGGAGCTTGCAGAGAGCCTCTGCAGCAGCAGCAGCAATGGTGGCAGCAGCGTCGAATGCAGCTCAGGAGGCAGCAGGGCCTGGGTGAGTGCCCGATGCCCAGAGCAGCACAGGGGGAGAGCTTGCCAGGTGACAGCTGCATAGGAAGTAACTGAGAAGATGTGGAGATAGAGGCTCTGTAGCAAAGCAAACTGACCAAAAAGCTGTGGATACCAATATGCTGCTAGCGGATGAATTTTCCAGCTTCTTGCATTAATTCTTTGAGAACCTTTCCTTTCTCACACAAGATATGAAAACAGTAAGATAGTTTATCCAGAAGATAGTCACATCTGGTGTTTTGCTAAGTTCTTTTTATGGTACACTGAGAAGTGTTTTACCGTGGATGTGATAGAACCTGAACCAATCACCCTAGGAGGTGTGTGAACATTGTCCAATCGCTTTATGGAACTAGACTATATAAAAGTGATTGTAAAATTAATAAATAATTCATTCTTTCACTGGATTTGATGTTGCTGCATCTCTCAGTTCCTGGCTCTACAGAGACAAAAAGCAACACCAGCATGAGCTGAAGGTTCTGCAGACTGGTGGGATGGGACCACAGGATCGTTCAGGTTGGAAAAGATCATTAAGTCCAGCTGTCCACCCAGCACCACCACCATGTTCAGCACTAAACTGTGTCCCCAAGTGCCACATCAACACTTCCAGGGATGGTGACTCCACCATTTCCCCAGAGAGCCTATTCCAGTGATCTACGACTCTTTCTGTGAAAATTTTTGTCCTTACATCTAATCTAAACCTCCCCTGGTGCAACTTGAGGCCATTTTCTCTTGTCCTGTCATTTGTTCCCTTGGAGAACAGACTGACCCACACCTGGCTACAACCTTCTTTCAGGGAGCTGCAGAAAGGGAGAATGCACCCCCTTTTCTCCAGGCTGAGCTCCCCCAGCTGCTCCTCATCAGATTTGTGCTCCAGACACTTCCCCAGCTCTGCTGCCTTTCTCTGGACACGCTCCAGCCCCTCGATGCCTTTCTTTCCTTTCTGAATGTATCAGCATTTCTGAAAGCATTTCTACCTCTAAAACAGCAGGAATAAGTTCATCCACAGCTGCTCCATCTACAGGCCTGTCCTTGCACTGTCACAGGCCGCCACAGCACCCAGGGACTCGCACCTCTCAGCCCTCAAGGTACCAAACGGCAAAACAGCACAGCCTCAAAACGGGAAAACAGCCACGGGCTGAGCCTGGCACTGAACCAACCTCCCCTCCTGACAGCACCAGAGCTTTTAAAAAGTCATCTGTGCTGCCTCTCCTTGCTAAAGCCACGCAGCTGTGGGGAGCACCCGACTGACCTCCGAGCCCAGGCCGCAGGCGGTTGTCGTATCCGTCCAAGAGCCTGTCCAGGATGCGCGTGAAAATGGTGATGTTGTCTTTGCTGTCATCCACGACGTCCGAGACGTGCTTCTGAGAGAGCCTGGCACGCAGGGAGAGGGGAAAAACCAGGAAAAAACGTCAGAAGGGAAACCTACGCTGTGCATGCTGTGAGCAGCTACAGGGAGCGGAGGGATGTTGGTTCCTGCTCCAGCCTGAACTGCGGGATGGGGCTCAGCTTTTGATGAAGTGATGTGTTTGCAGGACTCGCCACAGGGCATTTCTCATCAGCTCCCCACACACCTCACCACTGAGGCCTCCCTGCTGCCCCATTCCCACCTTTCCCTGCTCAGAGCCAGCAGCACCAGGGGGCAGTGGTTCAGGAGCCCCATTTTAACAGGGAGCCTGCCCCAGAGCCCCTTGCCTGCCCCTAAGAATGGGCATTTTCTGAGCAGAGGCTGTGGGAAGCTCAGTCATTCAAGTGCCACCGTCTCCTTACGGGCAGCATGGAAAAAGTGACACCAGTGATTTGCCAGATGGAGCCATTTCAAAGATCTCTGCCCCAGGGAAGAGGGGAGACAGAAAAGTAAGAATTCAGTAAATAGGCTTAAAGCCTGATCATTAAAACACTTAGTGAACCATCTCTGCAGTGTGCTGAACTTTCCCTGTTTATAAAAACAAATGAGTTTCCACATTCCCATCTCTGCTCAACACAAGAAGCCTGGAAGCCCCCAAACAAGATGATCTCCTCAGAACGCATTCTGCCCCAGGTGCAATAAAACAAGGAGTAAATTCGTCTAAAAAAAAGCACATCTCACTGAACAAAATCTTCAGTGCAGTTTTGCAAGCACAAGGGGCTCAAGTAATACATTTGCATTTTGTGTCTCCCTTTCAATCAACGGAAAAGGAGCTTGCGAGTCCTTCTGGAACCACCTGCCTCTAAAAGAGATTTCAGACGACACAGAGTAGCAGCGCTGTGGCTTCAAGCACAGCTTTCCCCAGCAGAAATAGCTGTTAGGACCAAAACAAATGGAAAGGCAGAAGATTAAGTAACAGAAAACAAAAAATAAAAATCTATAGAGATGAAGAGTTTTCAAGGAAGATGGAAGAGGAAATAAAAGAGAGAGAAACGAGGCCAAAAAAAGATTAAGAGGCACAGAGAGGCAGCGGGATGGCTGAGGGAGCCCAGCCAGGCAGGGGAAAAGAAGCTGCTGGAGCAGAGGGATGCTCAGCAGCGGCTCCAGGAGCCCCTCAGGAGCAGAGAAGCCCTGGCTGGCAAACTGGCGCTAAATGGAGAGGGGAATAACTGGGGAGCACTGGCCAGATGAAGACCACGAATGCCACAAACCAGAGGTGGTGGTGGCTCAAGTCATGGTTGCAATTACCAAGGACAGCACCTACGACCATCTCAAGTGTCATCCTGGGGGAAGAGAAGGCCCTAAATCGTTGCTTCCTAACACTTCTGCCCCTTTCTTTCCCACTCCAGCCTTATTTCCTTTGCCGTCTGCAGCCACTGGTTTGAGCATGCACCAGGGGAAAAAAACCAACGAAAAAACTACAGACAAAGGAATATTATTTAAGGAGTTCAGAGCTCAATCCTGCTGCATCCCATCTGGTCAGCCTGGTTACCCCTGACACTACTGGTGTACTTGTAAATACACAGTGAAGGGTCAGTGAGGTGACAAGTACCAGAGCTGGCCTGGAGTTCTCTATCAAAATGTTCACCCAACAGAAAACCCAGAGATAAAAGAAGAGCAAAGAGAATTTCCTAGCAAAAGAGGAAAAATTGAGAGCAGGGTATGGGTACTTTTAGAGTCAGGCTGAATCAATACTATTTGGAATGCTGCAGTTAATTGAAAGATTCTGTTTTGGGCAATCCTGACATTAATTTTCATTGGCTTCATTGACCAAACACTCTGGGAAAGTGCATTTCAAGCGCCTGAGGTTCTCTTCTCCGGGGGGTCACATCCCACCTCTCACAGGACCACCTGGCCTCTGCTTTTTAGCAAAGCAACACCTGGAGGAGCGGTCAAGCCAGGAAGTTGAGCCTCCAGGAACACCAGGAGGATAACACAGTGCTGAAATTCCAGTTTCCATAGGGTATGGAGTGAGGCATGGTTGGGATGACACCTAACCCAGCCCTAAAGCAACCTGCCAGATCCAAACACCCCTGACATTACAAACTGCATCACAGCCTCCAAGATTTCCATCTGAATCCAAATGCTGCTTTTGGCTTTTCATCTGGACTAGAACTCCCTGCAGGTAAGCAGAGTTTTGAGAAACTTAACAAATGCCTGCAGTAATTAGTGGGGTTTCAATTGTACCAGCTTTCAATAGATGTCATGGTTAAAAGCAATCTGTCCCAGTGTCTGCTGATGGCTATATAACCATCTATAACTTATGAATAGCTAGCATGCTCATGAAAGCTCATTCATTAATGTTTTATAAGCTACCTTTAAAAATTACTCATAATATAAAGAGCGAGAGGACGGATTTTTGTGAGGAAACTCCTGGCGGGGGCTCGGCGGTGATGGGAAAAATGAGTTTACAAATTTAAAAGCTGTTTTACTTAGCCTGACATTTGAGGATTTGACTTCAACGTCAGCAGTGTGGGATTCACTCGGGAGGTGCTGGGGGAAGAGCAGTGTAGGCAGGACAAGGGAAGGTGCAGGCAGGGGAGAGCCAGCAGCACCTCTGCCTGGCACCTGATTTGGGTTAATAATTCCTTTCCCAGGAAAGCTCTGGGCTGCCTCACTTCACCCCAACGTAAAGCTAAAGCTGCCCTTTAGCAAGGCACAAAGGAACTGCAAGGAGATGTGTGGGGGATCAAGGTTTTAAAATAATTAAAATCCTTTAGGCAGAAAGGACGGAGGTTTACAGCAAATTTAATTAGGATAGGCTTGAGGAAAAGTCATTACCTTGCCACCTGTGCACAGGCTCTCCAGGGAGCTGTGCCACAGCAGCACAGGGGTCCCTTCGCACACAATTTAGGAAGCAAATCCTCCTGGGGACCAGTATTGGGAGCAATCCCTGCGTGGCAGGTGGCGAGGGAGCAGCGGCTCTGGTGAATGCACGACGGGGAGAAGGCAGCAGTGACAAGGCAGAGCTGCAGGCACAGGGGATGGGGACAACCCCTGCAGCCATCCTGGGGAGGGGACCCGGCCCCAGCAGCTGGAGGGGGTGAGAGGCCAGTGCCCAGGGCTGGCTGTGCCCGTGCAGGAGGGCAGGGTCAGCACTCACAAGGCAAGGCACACTCAGGAGGCAGCTGCAAAGCCAGATCCAAGCAGACAAAGCCAAACAGGCAGGACAGGGCGGGAGGGGCAGCACCCGACATCTTTTCGTGCATGAGGATCCTTGATCCCTACTGGACTTGTAACAGCAGACAGCATTTCAGTGTCCATACCTGGCACTCTAAAGGCTTCTCTAAATGTTTTATAGAAGTCATGTATTATTTGCATTTCTGTCCCTCTGAGCAGAGCTCCTCCCTCCCCACAGCTGGCGGCATCTTCGTCTTCCTTCCTCGAAGGGCTCCCTGAGCTCACCCAGCACAGGCTCCGGCGGGATGCAGTCATGGACTAACAGGCTTTCATCTCCTCCAGACAGCTTCCAGAGGCTGGGAAGGTGAGGCTGGCAACAGCACTCTCCTTGCCAGGACAGCCAGAGCCTGCACACCCAGGCACAGGAGGGCAGCATGCCCAGCCAGGGCTGGCAGAGAACCCCAGTGCTGCTGCAGCAGCTCAGGTGTGCTGCCCGTGGGTCATTACACCATTAGCAGCCAAACAGATGAAGCAGATTGATTTTCTGTTCTTTAAAATAGTATGAAAATATTAAATGGGGTGGGGGGAATCTCTCTTCCAGGCTAAAACTCGGGCAAGCAGAGTCCTTGCCCAGAAGGAATCGTGCAGAGGCCAAATCTGAAAATAGGTTTTGTTGCAAAAAAATGCTGACAACTGTCCTCAGTGAGAGCACCTCAAAAAATGCCACTGTCAGCCATGCTAGGGACTGAACAGTCCCTGGGTGAAAGGCAGGGGGACGGGGACAAGGGGAGGGTCAAACACAGCAGAGACACTTTTTAGTGCTTTGCCCTGGGCTGCTTCATGCAGGTACTGAGCCTGGGATGTTTAAGTTCAGCAAGAGGACTGCAGCCTTGGCCAACAGCTCAGCACTCACCACCTTACCCAGCATCAGCAGGGAGAACCAGAACCAGGACTAGGACTCCAAGGCTGAGGAAGGAGAAGGGCCCCATTGCCGGGAGCCTCGGCGCCATGGTGTCAGCGTGCAGCCACTGCAAAACAAGCCTCCAAAACCTGCCAGGGAGGGACAGGGGGAAATGAGAGGAGAGAAAAGAGATTTTATTTACTAGGGAAAAGCAAACAGTTCAGTTTTCCATGTTGGGCAGCAGTCAGTATTTGAAATCTCAGGGAACCCCCAGGAACCAAAGGCAGCATCATGCCCTGGAGCACTGCTGGCCCTGGGGAAGCCGCACTGTGGGGTCAGAGCCAAGCAGGTAAACACACATAAAACCCTCACCCCACCCTCACAGCAGATCCTGCATCTCCCCAGATGCTTCAGCAGCAAGTGCAAAACTCAATTTCCAAGGTAACCACACTGGCTCTTCTTCCAATCCCCCCTTCTTCAACCTAACCCGGCAGTCCCAGTCACCGCCTGCCCCTCGCAGCAGTCCCCAGCTCACCTGGTGCCTCTGCTACCTCGGTGCCATCCACACAGCAGAACCACCTGTGAAGTCTCAAGACCCATTTTTTTTCCCCCAACATCTTTTTCTAGACAGTTAAACCCTCATTTAATTCCGGTAATGACACTGCCAGAAATTATTATTAAGTTTGACCACCGAGGCCCAAGGTGGTGGGAATGCTCGACGATACTACTCTCAGCGTGCTCAGAGTTTTCATTAATGCTCAGTTTTACTTTTATTGTGATGTTATTGCACATTTAACTGCCTTCTCCTTTTATGTATCTCATTATGTTGATGCACCTTGGAGCAGCACTGCCAAGCAACAGCCTGGATAAATACAGCTTGTCGTGACATCTCCCCCTCACAACGCTCCACGTCTGGCACACGGGGGATTCAGCACCGTGGCAGCCAGGCACAGCCAGCCCCTGTGAGCCCCCAGAGCCAGCAGTGAAGGCTCCAGTCAATCACAGCACGCAGAAACCAGGGCAAGATGCTGGTGCCAGCCAAAGGGGACCTCTGGATTTCGCCACTCAACGCTGCAGAGCCTCAGGCAGCTCCCTCCAGCACTGAAGGAGGTGCTGGGAAAGCCAAACCCCAGCAGCTGGATGGCAAATCTCAGCCAGCTGAGGCTGCCCCAGGGTGAAGGGGCAGGGGAACTATGTAAGTGCTGCCAAGGAGCAGGGGGCTGAGCCAAGCAGGATAAAAACACCTGGAGACCACACAGGTCCTCCATGTGTACCTGGCTGCCCCTGCCCCTGGAAGAGAAGAGCCACAAGGCCAGGCTGGGTCATGTTTTGTCACATTTCTGCATTTAGCTGGTCTCCCCACAGCATTCTGGCCCTACAGTCTTCCTGGAGGCTGTGCCTGATCCTTGTTTTTTAGCTCTAGGAGCACACGAGCTGCCAGGCAGGCAGAAGGTAAGAGCCAGACACCACCAGTCCTTACCACCCACCTCAGCTTTTGTTCTGGCAAGATATTCACTAACAGCAGGCACAGGGGGGGAAAAAACCCAACCCAGCATTTGGCCCTGGTTACCTTTATCTTCCTCCCCATCACTCGCTTAAAATCCTTGCAATAATTAATGCATGGATTAATTTAGGCACAGTGTGCTCAGGCTTTATTTAATCAGGATTCTACCTGAATTCCACCCAGGGAAGCTCATCCTCACACCGAAGGAGGCTGCAGGAGCCTCTGGCATGGACACACCCTCAGCTCTGGTGGGAAAAACCCTGATTTGGGGTGGCTCCTCTGGCTCTCGCCACCTTCCAGCTGAGAAGGGACACACAGCCTTGGAAATTCAAGTATTTGCTGAGGAAGCACAAATTAACTGGCTGAACATCTGTTCTGTGGGAAATTCCAACGTTTCGGGGAGACTCGATCCAAATCACGACAAGGACAGATAAAATGTTGATGTTCCTTACAAGGCAAATTCAGAACTTCTTGAATGAGCAGCTTCTCAACGGATTTCCTTTCAACTTTTCCCTTTCATTTCACTTCAACTTGCATATTATACAATAGTGTTTAATTGATTTTTTCTTTCCTAAGGCAATTTCAAACACTAGCCAAAAGTAAAAA
>VZTE01003663.1:876-17846 GCA_013397775.1 Eulacestoma nigropectus | reverse complement strand
CAGCGCTGCGCAGGGCTCCGCGCCCCAGCCCTCCGTGCCGCCCGGCCGGGGCTGCCAGTGCCGCCTGCGCGCTGCTCCGGCCGCGGCGAGCGAGGAAGACAGCGAGGGAGGGAGGGGAGCAGCATCCCCCCGCCTTCCTCCTCCTCCTCCTCCTTCTCCCCGCTCCCCGGAGGAGGGTTTACCCACCCGCTTTGTGCCGAGCTGCCCGCCCCGCAGCGTAGGCAGCGCGGACGGGTCGCTGTCGCTGCCCCGGTTTGGGGCCACCTCCCCAAGCGATGGATGCCCCGGGGTCCTCCGCCCAGCCCCGGCCTCAGAGCTCCGCCATCCTTTCGGCGCAGGAGGATGAGCAGAGCGCGGCTGGCTGCTCCCTACCTGTTGAAGGGGGGAGCTCCTCCAGGCGCTGATGCTCCGAGGAGGAGGTGGGCAGCACCCCGAGCTGCCTCCACGCTGCGAGGCCTGGCCGAATCCCGGCTCTTCCGCCGGGGCAGGGAAGTTTGGCCCGCAACTTGGGGTTGCCGAGGCTTGTATCGCAATAAAACGATAGGCAGAGGGGAACAAACGCGGGGAAGGGGAGAGGAGGAAGAGAGGTTAAAATACAGCAAGGAGTAGGCAGCGAAAGCAAGGGCAGAAGCGGTGTGGAAATGCAGGGAGCCCAGAGGAAGGGCTGGCCAGAGCTGGCTGGGCTTGGGGAGGTTTTGCAGAGCCTCACGGCAGCGAAGCTGAGAAGGCGAAAGCTGACAGTAAGGCGCACTCAAAATATATCGTCCCTGCAGAGCTCTCCTTGTTAAACACGCGCTGCAAGGCTCAGCCGCAGTTGACTCCAAGGTACAGGACCAGCCCTCCATCACTGAGGGTGCGGGGTGAGCAAAAGGAGCATCGCTGCAGGCACTGCTGACCACCCCAGAGCTCCTCTATAAAATACTCTTGGTTTTGAATACTTAAAATAACACGGAAACATACTTCAGGACAAGGGCCCTCAAGGCACGAGTGATTAAATCCAATTTAACTGTCACTTCTCTGCACTGAGGTATTAGAAAATGACCCAGTTCCTGCTTCCAGGCAATCACTGTTCTACCTCATCCCTGCAGACCACAGCCACCCTGACTTTGGTGAGATAGGAGCATTTATCATGACATATTCCTGGACAGCAGAGAACATCATCTCTCTTTCAAAGCCAAATTTCAGCACCCTGTAATCTGAGGATGGTCTTTACTAATCCACATATCCAAATGTATCTGTAAGCAGCAGGTTAAATGTCAGTAGAGTTTCTGCTTTGCTCTGCTGGGCAGGGTCCACAGGCAAGACCTGAGGACCTCGCAAGATCTGAAGACCAACATCTTGAACAAAAACTGGTCACTGCCCCCACAATCAAATCTGCCGTGTTTTAGACCAGAGCGGGAGGCGTCCTCAGTGTTACTGCAACATTTGGCTCTCTTACAGGAACTCTGAACCACCACAAACCGTAATCAAGATAAGTTTCTCCAGCCCTCAGCATCACATCCAACCCCAGACAACGGAGATTAAATACTCACAGGACAATTTTGCAGCAGCAGCAAGACCTTCAAGTTGTTATTTTCTCTTCTCTGAAAAATATTTTGCCTGAGCAGCAGAGACCTTACTTTAGAGATCTTGTGTGGACAGCCAATATTTTAATTGTCCTCAGACTGTTCACACATGAATGACAGCACCCAGTACGTGGTAGAGGGCTGTTGACATTTTTAAAAAGTCTGTGTCTGCATTGAATTCCTCCTGCCATAATATAAAGCATCACTCAAGGAGACAGCTGTGTGTGCACGCCAGCAGAGGAGCTTTTTGCTGGTCTCCAAAACTAGGACAAATCATAGGATCATAGGAAAACTCATATTGGAAGAGATTTCAGGACATCAGCAGCTGGTCCAGCCTCCTACTCAGGGCATGGTCAGCTAAGGAAGAGCCCAGTGAGCAACACAATTTGGCCATACTTCTTGACACAGAATTCCTGCTTAGATCCATGTTTCCTCCAAGACACATCTTCTGTTCCTCGTTTATATGCTTGTGAACAAAGGAGTGTTGGGAAGGGAACAGGGAAGAGCCCAGAGGGAGTCCCAAGGCAGAGCCATTCCCTTGGCTAAAAGCCCCAAGGATCTGGCCCACCATCTTCCCACTGGGAGGTGATGCTCCATTGGAGGATACACCAGGATGGGACCTGGCCCACTCAAGGACATTGATGGCCTTGAGGCTGAGAGCAGAAATGGTCCTAATACTTGTTCTTCCTCCTTTCCAAACTGATTCAGCTGCTGGCATGAGCTGCCTTGGATATGAGAAGAGGCATGAAACAGAATCAGCGAGACAGGCATATCCGGAGACAGAAGTGACTCAGGATTTTAAGTGGCTCATATTGAAGAACGTTCCAAGATTTACACATTTAAGTAGTGCTAACAACAGTCAGAGGCAATGAAAACCATGCTTCTCTTGAGGCCTGTTCTTCCATGAGCAACAGTCATACACGCTTCCCAGAGAGCAACATCTCTCACTCTGCCCTGAGGTGCCTTCATCAAACACTGCCTCCCCTGCTCAGAGGTCTCTGACACTGCCAGCAGCATGAACTAGTCTTGGGCGTAAGGCCCTTTATTGGAAAAGCTTTTCCAAGAATCTAAAAATCAAGTTGAATCCCTCCCCTTGTAACCACAGCACACGCCAAGTTCTTGCGGAGGTGGGGAAGAGACTCATTGGAGTCAGACGGAAAGGAAAGCACCACGTGGAGACTGAGTTGCTAAGAGCAGAGCAAGAGGTGCAGCACCCAAGAAAGATGCACTTCCCAAATTAGGAGGTCTGTGGATGTGCACTTTGTAACCCTTTCTGTCCCTCCAGATGTGCTGATCCACGCCATAAGCAGCTCAGGCAAATCCTTGGCAGAGCAGGCACCTGTGCACCACAGCAAGGGCTGCTTCCAGCTGCCAAACCATTAATCAAAATATCCACCAGTCAAAGCCCTCCTGGAGTGGAGAAGGCTGCGCCAGAGATCCCAAAAATCTTCATGCCCCTCATGATTCGCTCACCCCACCTGTCGGCCCTGCAGAGACATCAAGGGAGGCTGTGGAAATCTTCCTTTATCCCAGCCAGTGCCAAAAATCAACTGACCCATGAGGGAAGTGAGTGCTCCCACCATCTGGATAGTGCATGAGGATGGAATTAAAGACATAAGGGCTATCCAGCAGTAGCACAGGAGGGGTTTGGACAATGGGGGATGCTGTCAGGCTGGAAGGAAGAGGCTTTGGCCAGGGAAGCAGGCATTAGGTAGCTTAAGAAGTCCAATTTTAGACAACCTTTTCTCTAGGGGGTATGGGTAGTGTTATCAATATCTGGTTGTAATTGCCTTGATCTCTGCTCTATTCAGAAGTAAAGGTAACCCTCCATTAAAAGTATCAGTCTCTGTGGATACATTCATCAATTTAAGAGACATAAAAACATCTTGTGAAACCTGTAAGCAATTATCTTTTAATGCATCACTCCATCATAAGGCTTTTTATTTCTTTTTTAAACTGTATAACCTCCCCATCTCTGCCTTTACCTGCTGGAACACCTCCCTGGACTCTGGCACAGTCCAGCAGCTCATGGCTTTGAGGCAAAATCCTTCTTAAGGTGATCAAGGTTAAAATATGGCTGTCACCATGTTATTGAAGAGTAATCTCTCAAAATGGAAGTACAGCAGCCTGGGAGTATCTTGCTAATAATTAGCAAAGCCTTTCCCTCCCATCAACCTGCTCAACAAGCCAGGATAAAAGTCTGCTCGGTTTTAGGTCCACGCTGCAATGCCCTTGAACAGAATGGAATTGCAGATCTCAGCCCTCCAACAGCCAAGCAGGAGGGTCCATTCTGCAGGGGCAGGTTGGAGCAGGAGCTTAGGGATGTGCAGCAAACCTCCAGGACACACAGCTCTTGGGGGCAAGTCCGTCCCCATTCTTCCCACCCTACACCCAAAGGCAGCATCCCAGGAAGCCGGCTGCAGCTGTGTTGCAGTGAAGGACTGAGCACAGCTGACCTTCCCCAGCGCTGAAAGGCAGGAGGGCAGCGTGCTGGGAGGGACATGTCCCAGGAACACCTCCCACAGGGGCACTGGGAGGCACAGAGCGGCTCCAAGGATGAAAGATCATCAGCACAGGGAGGGCACTGCAGTTACAGAGGTCCTGCTGGTGTGCAGGCACTCGCCTTGGCATGGAGCAGCCGGCGTGTGGAGAAAACAGGAGCCGGTGTTGGGCACAGCGGAGTCCTTTGTGCCAGTCCTGTGTGAGGTGGTCCCTGCAAGCTGACATCCACTTTGGAGCCCTCTCCTGCTGCCAGGGAAAGCAGCCAGCCTGCAGACAGGTGGCAGGAGCAGCCAGGAGGCCAGAACAAAGACCCTCTGCCTTTCCCTGGAAGCTGCTGGTCACTCACCGCCGAGGAGCACCATGATGATGTCCTGCATCCCAAAGAGCGGGGAGAGGAGGGCTCTTTTCTCCCATTCCCTTCCACTCTTAAAGCACCCAGGGACAGCTCAACAGCCTTATGGACCGAACTCTTGTCCCACTCTCCTGGTGCCACCTTCTCTCTCTCCATCCCCACGTGGCAGCTGCCCCTTCTCCCCGCCCGCCCGCTCTTTGCAACCGGAGCAGCGTCAGAGCTGGCTGCTGCCGGTGCTTTATTAGCCCATCTCCATGGCAACTCGCCTTCAGCTCCACTCAGAGAGACCCCCAGCTCCTCTCTGCCATAAATCAGCCACCCGCCTTCATCCTTGGTCGGATGCGAGGTCGCAGCCACTGTCACTGTCACTGTCACTGTCCCGGCCTCCCAGCTGGGGCTGCTGTTTGCCATTGGCGGCACCACATTTTCACCCCTCAAGCAAGGTCTGATATCCTTCCAAAGAGACAGCATCCAAAAGCTGGTGGTTTGGAGCCACCCGTACAAAGCAACACTGAGATGGAGCTCTGCTGCCTTTGGGGAGGGAGCAGAGTCCAGGGACAACCCCCAGCAATAGCACTGGGCTGAGGGAGAAAGGCACTATCTGCTTCCCCTCCATGTCCAAGGTGAAGCCCTCAAAGCCTGCCCTGAGGGGACAAAAGCCACCTGAAATGCTGTGCTGTCCCTGGTGTCCAGAAATGGCTCAAGAGCTGTTTTACCCCAGCACAGTTCAGAGCAGGTGACTACAATCTGCTGGTCCCCACAGGGACAGCTTTTCCCCACACACTTTTAGCTCATGGGATGGGCTACAGGACATGCTCCTTTCACCCTCTCAAACACACAGCAAAACCTGTTCTTGCTGTTGAAACTCCCCCTCTAAACCTCAGAAAATGGAGAGAGCATTTGCGTTGCATCCCACGTGTTGTGCAGTTTGTCACTTCATCCATAAATTCCAAGCACCTGATAATGCTGGGACTAAATCCTGGCAAGACAAACTCAAAGGTGGCTCCTGCCACCAGAAGTTCAGGCAACTGAAGAAGCAGCCTGGCAAAGTAAAGGAGAAAAATTATCATTTTCAGAAGCTGTTGGGGCACTGCAGGGCTGTGCTGGTGGGAAGAGGAAGGTGATGGGCTAAGGCACAACCATCCAGTGGCACACTTGAGGTCCCCCACAATCCACAACCAAACACGCACTAGTGGAAAAGGTATTTTTTCCTCACCTTTCCACACTCCCTGAGAGGAACTGATCTATGTATCTACTGATACATAATCCCCAGGGATGCTTGCAGTGTTTCTGCACAAGACCACAATCTTTGTTGCCATGTTTGAGGGTTCCAGTGTATCTGAGGATTTACCAATAGCTCACACATGCCCAAGGAAACCCAGCAGTGACCATTAGGATGGTTGTAGATCTTCATTTCACATAGATGCTCAACGTGCATACCCACACAACACCTCACAGAGCTAAAAATCCCTTCCTGCAAGGCACTGCAGAGCTCAAGGGCTGTGTCTAGGCAGATCCTGGTAAAGCAGAGAGCTGGAGTCTCGTTTCTATGACAAAACATGCCATCCAAATCACCAGAAGCCAGGTCCAACTACATGGAGAAGTACCAGAGCTCTTTTAGCAGAGGGAGCTGTCTCGAAATTCAAAAGCTGTATGCTGGCAGTAGAACAAATTCATAAAAGCTAATGGGCCTGAAAGAGACTGTGTTTGTCCTGCAGTCCCTTGGCAAGAGCAAAAATAAACCTGGAGAGAAAGACCTGTTCACATACTCCCTGTTTTCTGTTCTGCAGTTACAACAGCAGCATCAGTTCAAAAATCCCCCTGTGGAGGCATAAGGTTTTCGATGCCTCAGCATTTCTATTTCTAACGTTGCACATGCTTGTCAAGTCCAAATATTCTTAAACAATTTCGATACCTAACACCTAAATCAAGTGCTTACGAAGGCTGGCTTTCAGAGTCCCTGTTTGTGCTTGTTTTTTTCTGATCCAGGGTCCTTCTGAGTTTTTCTCTGCACCCACAAAGCTGTGAACTCAATTTTTATTCAGAAGGAATAGAGTGGCACGGAGCCAAAACCCAGAACTTGAAACAGGGCCAAATATGAGGAGGTTCACACTAAAAATTGCCGGAGTTGACAACGCTAGCTGAAGCGTTTGGAAGATGCCCTCTGTTCGTGTTTCATGCAATATGTGATACCAGGTCTTCCCTCTGCTCCAAATACCCTCCTCAGCTTTCTTTGTCAACTCAGAGGAGACCCTGGTCTCATCATAGCTTGATAAACTGAGCTCATTTTACAGCTATTGCTGAGCTTTGGGTGCAAAGGCCATTAGGAGGATAAATCCCAAGGGAGGAGCGAACTCCGGTGAGCTCAGGGCCTACCACATCTGGACTCCGAGTGTACTTCCCTCAAAACAGCCACCTCGGGATCCTCTCCATCCTGCAGGAGAGTCACCCTTGCAGTGTGGTTGTAGACAGAGCCTGTCAGCAGCAGAGGAGAAGATTCCCAAAGACCTCAGTTGAACCTGCTCCTGTAACAAGAGCTCTAAATGTCAGCACACTGCCTGCGCCACGGGCCCTGGAAGGATTCGGATGTTGTCACGTTTGGTGAAGTTTACAGGGAGCTGAGGCAATGCCTAACAGTGAGTGGGTTTTATCAGCTCTAATTAGCTGAAAAAAACTAGCAGAGACTCGGGTAATAAGAGCTCTTCATGATATTAAGGTGGCTGCAAGGGCCAGGCCACTGCAAGCCCTGGCTGCTGGAGCCACCCTCATGGAAGCTGAGGCTGGGTTAATGAAAGGAGGAACTGCTCAGGAATGGTTTTAGCCTTGTCCTGGCAGAAAGGCACAAAAGCAGGAGCAGTTCAGAGCCCCAGGGCTCTGCTGTCACTCCCACGGCTCCTCGTGCTGCACCATCTGCACAGCTGGTGCCAGGGCTGGGGGACTGGCTTAGCCATCAGTGCTGGCCTTCCCTACCTTCCCCAAGACCGATGGTGACCCCCACTCTCTGGAACACACCCAGTCATGTGCATTAGAAGCCCCAGCACCAGTTTGCTGCCAGAACTGGGCCAGCACCGAGGCAGGCACGGGGCTGTGGGTCCCAGGGCGGGCAGCTGGAACTCCTCCCTGGCACGGCGCTTTGGAGGATCCAGCTGGAGTTGTGACTACAGACGTACAGCTGATAGCAGTGCTCTCTCCCAGGGCCTGCCTGCTTCAGGAGGGGGTGTGTGGTGTAAACAGGTCAGAGAGAAACAGCCAGGGGAGTTGTGCAGTTGATGGCAGGAAGGCTCACGGTGGAGCAGAACAGCTCTGCACGGGAGGAAGCGCCACAGGGTACGGAGACAGGCAGATGCTCCGCTGCTCTCAGTGCCTGGCAGTGGGACATGGAGCCTATGGAAATGCAGCCTGCCTCAGCCAGGTAGGAAAACACAGACCCAGGGACACTCAAAATGAGAACAGAGATGCTGTAGCTTCCCCCAAACCAGCATTGCTCACAACAGGCCAAGCTGTGCGATCTAGAACAGCCCTACGCAGCAGGAAGCCCTGAAGCTGCTTGGGCTGTGTGGTTTCCACTTCGTATCCCAAAGCCCTCCAGCATTCAGTAGTGTGAAATTTAAACCAGCAACTTTTTTCCTATCTCTTCTCCCTCCCACACCAGCTGAAAACAGAACAGGACAAGGTCGGTCAAAACCTACCAAAGATTCAGCTTAGTTATTTCCTTCATGTGAGGTGCTGGGCCGTTCCGGGGACTCCACAGCAGCAGCCAGAGTGAGTTGGGGTCCTGGCTCTGAGTGAGCTCCAGGGCTGACGGAATTCACCTGCAGGGCTGTGCTTGGGCCCAGCAATGTAGAGAGCACCAGGCTGCAGCACCTGAGCACCAAACTCTGCAGGATTTACCAGAGCGAGCTTTACTTTGCTCCAGCTGATAGGAGGAGAGAGGATAATAATGAGCAGGATCCTTTCTGCTTCCCCAAGTCCAGCCAGACCCACCATTAGGGAGGAGAGCTCCTCCTGTCTGGGAGCCAATGCACACACCACCCTCTCGATTTGTAATTAGTGGAATAAGAATGCTCAGTCAGCTGGGAAATCTGCCTGAGTAAATGACATCCTCAAGTGCTTTCTAATCCGAGGAAGGCAGCCTCTCACTTCACTGAGCTAATGGGCTGCAGTGGGGGGCACCAAAATTTCTCCTGTGGACCCACATGCACCCAGGAACACTTCTTTAGCTAATTCTCCACAGGATCCATGCCAGCAGCCCCAGCTGGTCACCTGGGAGTAGCTGCTAGGTCCTGCCAAGAGTTTGTGTCAGTAATTAATCTGCCTGAGCCTCACAGTGCTTGCTCCCTCCTCAAGGCACAAACTGTTTTAAGGAATGGCCCAGGCAGAAAGGACTCTTGGGTCAGGGAATATGGGAGCTGCAGAAAGCCCAGGGGCAGGTTCAAGGGCAGCTGCAGTCCTGTTTCCATGGGACAGGGCTTGAAAAGTGAAGGAACAGAGGTTATGAGTGAAGGCAGAAGCTGCACAGCACCCTGGCTGGTGCAGTCACACACTGGAATATTAACCAAAATAACCCTCTGCCTCGTCTCTTTTAAATTCAGATGCACAGGGGAATCTATCAAGGTAATTTATGGTGTGTAGCTCCTGACATGCCAATCAAAGGAAGCCCAGTGTAACAAGTGTGTTAAGAGGGACCTCATTGATCACTATCTCCACAAAGACGGGCTTAATTCCTTCAATCCCGGTTAACCAGGCTACTTTGTTACTTTTCTTACACGAAAGATCAGTGGGAAGCATTAGGCATTAGCTATGCAACCCCCAGAAAGCTCCCCTGGCCTGGAGGGGGGCGGTGGAGGCAGAGTTTGGTGATGTGGAACTCATCTCCAAGGTCCTCGAAGGGCCCCAGGCAGAGCTTGTCAACAGGACGGGTTTTTTTTCCCCCTCTCTTCCACAAGTGGAAATTTCTCCACGCGCAAACCACCGAGATTTTGATGAGAACCTGACAATTGGCAGATGCGGAGATGATAATTAGGAAGGCAGAGAGAAAAGAAAGAGCTCTGCCGACTTCCAGGAGCCCACAGTCCTGCTCCACAGAGGGAGAGGGCTCACGTGTTCTGCCAGGAGCACCAGAGGGGACCTTGCTCTGTGGATTGGCAGATCTGGATCCATCCAACGTGTCAGGAGCTGTGGCAGGAAAAGAACCGCTCCAGCAGCTTCTCTTTCCACCTTCTGTTTAACAACACAAGCTGAGTTTCCCTATATATTTCTCTCCATATATAGGTCTGATGTATTTTTGCTCTTTATTTGCCAAGAAAGCCCCTCTGACCTTTCTGCATGGACTGATATGCTGCTGCATTGCTGTGAGCTGCACCGTCCTGGCAAGCTGGAAAGGGTTGAGATAGCAGGAGGTAATGCACAGATCAGGACTAGATCTGGTCTTATTAAATGTAATAATTACCGATCTGGAAGAGGGAATAAGCAGCACATTAATTAAGTTTGAAGAGGCTCTGAAACAGAGGAGCTGCCAACAACAAAATTGAAAAAAAATTATATAAAGAGGAGGGGAAAAAAAAAATCAAGTGGGAAGAAAGCAGAACCTATGAGAAAAAAAGACACTGAAGAGAAGCTGTGGGGGAAGGAGGAGGTTTGGCTCTACTTCACCCCAATGGCCCCAGAAGTACTTTGCTTATTTCTACCTTTTTCCACAAAGCCAAAGCAGCCCCCAGGCAGAAAAGGCTTTGGCAGACCGCTGGAGGAAGCCCTCCCACGTGTTTTACTTCAACACTATGGGGAAGGAATGGTGGAAGCTTTGTCCCCAGATGAAAAACCTTTTCCCAAAGGGCCGTTTTGTCAACCTGCAAAGATTCATCCAAATTCAAGTTTTTTCCTGCAGGGCATGGCAGCAAGGTCCAGCAAGGCAGCCCTGCATGCAGTCCAACACAACATAACTGCAAAATTTCACCCCTTCCTATTTTTTGGGGGGTGTAGGGCGTTAGTAAAGCAGTCTTCAGATGCCAGAGAAGCCAGGGAGGGGCATGCTGCAGGAAAGCTTTTGCTGAGCAGCAGGATAACTGGGTGAAGCTACAACTTCTCCAGGGCTCAGAAAGCCCAAGCGATCGCCCTCAGACAGGCATTGACTCACGCTCCTCGATCAAACTGCACAACAAAAGGGCAGCATCCCTCTCCCTGCCCTGGCAGTGGCAGCGTTTCCAGCTTCCCTGTGGCTGCCTTAAAGCAGCTCCACATTATGCACTCCAATGCAGAACACTTTGTTGAGGATTATATCTACATCCGAAGGTGATGTTTCAGCTGGCCTGCCCTGGAATTGCCAGTAGAATGACATCACCACTAATTAATCAGCCTCTGTACAGACATTTCTCAAATCCCCTGGATTCAAAGCACAGCAATTAGTCACCTCTTCCAGCAGGAATTGCCACCTTCCCTTTCACTCGCTGACATCCGTGCTCCGTGGCTGCGTTGCCGAGCCAACCCGAGCATCGATCCACGAGGAGAACGATCACACGGCGTTGCCTGAAGTCCATATCATTATCCCTGATAGAGTGTTGGCCAACATCACTATTAACAGCAGCAGAAGTGCCAGGGACAAAGGAACATACATTTCCCACGCTGCTGCGGGGAGCTGGGCTCCACTCAGCCCTGAACCAACCCGAGTGCCCTTCAACAAGCAAGGGTGTAAACACACATGGAACACCCACAGTGGGAATAAATCTGGTTTGGGTGGAAGTGCACTCGGTGTCCAGGTGTGGTAGGTCCTGAGTGCAGAGTTCACTCTTCCCTGGGGATTTATTCTCCCCAAAGCTCAGCAGCGCCTTTGTGCTGGTGTTTGGTTGCAGCTGTGAACTGAGCTCAGCTTCTCCAGCTGTGATGAGACCAGGCTCTCCTTTGAGCTGACAAAGGAAGCTGAGGAAGGTATTTGGAGGGGCGGGAAGACCTGGAATATTTAAAAAGGATGAGAGGGAGTTCAGTGGCTGGCAGCTCTACCTGTGAGCACGGGGATTTTGGGATTGGCGGTGGAGGTAGGAACAGCTGAGACAAGGCCACGCTGGTCAAATGCTGGGCTGAAAATACAGGACTTTGGGTCGTAAAGAGCAGCCAGAGCACGTGGGGAGGGGACCAGAGCCCATAAACACTGCGATGGCCACGAGTGCCTGCTGCCAGCAGCCTGTGAAGCCTCTCCAGAAGCAATATCCACGAGGTTAGAGAGTCAGGCACTCCAATCACGAGTGCCAGGATTCAGGAGCGGCCCCAGTGCCCTCAGACACAGAGAGAAAGAGCAGCGAACTACGATGGTGTTTAATTACAGAACCCCGTTACCTCAGCACAGCACCTCCGGCTCTTCCAGCCAGCCAGATGTGTCTATCCCAGACGGAATTAGCACAATGAAGGAGCAGCAGTTCCTGTTTACAGGGAGCTGCTATTTGTAGCTGATAATGAGGGACAAACAGCAGACAGCCATGAAGCTGCAGGAAGACAGAGGATGCTCCTCTTGCGAGGGCACATTGTGGGAGCAGGTGCTGCCTCTGGTTCTTACAGAAGGATTTGATCCCAAATTTCCATAGGGAGCCACTTGCTTTGGCTCCCAGAGGTGTGAGAGACCTCCTGGGTCTGATTTACAGGCGTGCCAGGCACCCCTTACTCTTACTCAGGGGCAGCTGCCCTGCAGAGAACCTTCTGGGGCGAAGTATTCCAAAATCATGACCCCACAGATCTCCAGCTTGACAGCCAAAAGCATCCACTGCTCTCCTGCTTGAAGCTCTGCATGTCAATTCTTGCAAATTTAAAGAGAGGCTAAAAATAACCCATCTTCCAGTAGTGGTGGTGTGAAATTAAATTCATTACCATGTGTGAAGCACTCTAACACAATGGTGATGAGTACTACCGAGCAAAGGAGCAGATTGTACAATAGGCAAAAGGAAAAAAAAAAACCCTAAAAACCACGTTGAATGCAAGTGCTCAGTGAGGCAGAGGTGCTGGAGAGAAGATCAGTGGGGGTCACATAATTGGGCTGTATTGATGCATGTGCACAGCAAGGGGTGGGGTAAGGTAAGAGAGGCAGATTCAATTTTCATCTCCCTGAACTTCAGGCTTCACTGCTTAAGCGTTTCAGTAACATCAGCATGCATAGCAGAGAAAAGCTTGGTAAAGAGCAGAAGGTTAAAAATTAAGGTAGGAAAAAAAAAACGAGCAAAAAAAGCACAAACAACAACAAAAAACCCACAGAAAAACAACCAAAAAACCCCAAACAAAAATCCAAGCACCACAAAAGAAAACTTTTAGGCCAAACAGACTATTGAAATCAACGTAGAGAATACCAGGTTTGCAAAAAAGCTCAGCTGCTGACAAGGAAGCAAAACTTCTTGAAAAGGCTGACCTAAGAGCCAGTACTTCATTTACCCTAAAACCTTTGGCTGTAAAAGAAAAGATACCCAGAGTGCAGAGGTCAGGGGAGAGGAACAGTGGGCAAACAGAAAGCTGGAAAGGCACGCGTATGAAAGCAGAGCTGACATCCTAAAAGTTCTGTGAAAGCAGACTCCAGACATCCTAAAAACCACTAAAAGCACACCCAGCGAGCTCTGCTAACCCCTCCTACGGCTGCCACACCGATGAGGTCTCACCACAGACTCTGGGGAGGAATTTTCAGCCATCTGATGCCTTTGCCTGGCTTGGATCTCGCAGCTGCGGCTTGAGCCTCACGGAGAAGCAGCCAGCTGTCCTTGGCCTCCAGCCCACAGCAAACACATCTGGAACAGCTGGGGATGGCCAACTGCTGCTGGCCAGGAGAGGATTCATCATGTGGATTTAATATTCTGCCTTCTGGGTGATGATTTTGATGGGGAGTGCGGAACATTCACTCCTGTGGTCACCTGGGCAGGCGCCTGGGTGGGCTCTGCTCTGGACGTGGCACTTGGTGCCTGGCAGCCCATGAACCACTGCAAAGGCTCCCTGGGCCGCTTGCAGCTCTTGGCTTCCTCAGGGAATGTGGCCCTGCACACCTGAGGCTCCTGCAGGCAGACTCCTTTCCATCCCACTCATCCTCAGGTAGTTCAGTTTGATTCTCTGTGCCCCGTCTTCGGAGCACATTGCCCCTGGCACCTTTGTTTTCCAGCATTTTGTCTCCCATGAGAGTTCCCAAGGGATAAACTTTATAAGTCTTGTTCTTTTTCACATCTACAGCACAACCTACAGCTGTGTCCAGGGAAATTTCTCTGCCCCAGCGTCCCCCGCTGTCCTTTAGCGGGGTTTACACTCAGATGCTGTGTGACACGTTCAGAAATAGGATTACCCAAAGCCTCTTCCCTGCCTGGCACGAAGGGAGGTACAACTGAGCCGTGTGCCCCTCCTCTACATCCCCACACCGAATCTTGGGTGATGTTTAGGGGACAGTTTTCATTTTGTCTTGGTTCTCTCTCCAAAGCACTTCCAGGGGGCCTGGCACTGAGGCAGGTGTGACATCTCCTGCTGCTTGTGGGGCACACAAAGTCCAGCAGGTGAGGGGGCTCCACATCCATTTGAAGGAAACAAAGGAGAATTAGGAGGAAGAGAATGAAATAATGTGATGGAGCTTCATTGGCAAGACCCAAAGAGACCTCACTGCACATCAGCTGCCCCACTAGGAAGAACCAGAGTTACGAGGATGTGATCCTTTTTAATTTTAAAGTACTTTTTCCACTGGATGTTTTACCTTTCCTCTAAAAAAAAAACAAACCCAAAATTTTTACTTTAAAAATGTCAAATGAAACTTTTGAAAAAACTGCGTTTTTTTCCCTGTAGGGTCTTATATTTCCACTTTAAGCTCTCTACAAGCCAGACCAGCGGTAAGAAAGATGAATTTTTCAGAGGAAGCAGAACAATCTCTTTCAGCTCTTTTCTCCTTTTAATCCTTCTATTTTCACCTGAGTGACAAAGAAGTCAGAATATTTGAGCAAGTAGTTACTGCCATAGTCCCTTTCTTCACTCCCATTTCACCAGCCCGAAAAGCAATGAGGGGTTTTTCATCACTCTGAGGGAGGTGGAAAGGCCTGGTGAGTCTTCCCATTAGAAGGTTAAAAAAAATAAAACAGAATAAAGAAAAGCTTTGTCAGGTGAAAACGGATAAGAAACCACCCATTTGAGCCAGGTTCAACTCTTCTGAAGACATTCCTCAAAAAAGAAAAAACAAACAAAAAACCAACCAACCAAAAAAAAGGAATTGAAAAAAAAAAAAAAAGGGTTTAGTACTTGCTGCTAAAGATACTTTTTTGAACCTGAGCTGATAATAGCAACCAGTTTGCAAAGTAAAGAAGCTGCAAAGCTGCCTTTCTTCCACAGGCAAACCTCAGAGCCTCAGGAGCCAGGCAGTGCTGAGCACTGATTGATGCAGAGCAAGGAATAGTCCCAGCCCTGGCCGTGAGGATGGGTGTGAGGAACACCCTAAACCCACGAGAGGTGTTTCACGGTGGGATTGCACGCCTGGGAAGGTACTCAGGTGCTGGGAGATGACAGCCTGCCCCAGTCCTTGCTGCTGGAACATTTTTTGGTGAGACCCCACCTGCAGACCTGCCCCCAGCCCTGAGGCCCAGCACAGGAAGGACGTGGAGCTCCTGGAGGGAGTCCAGAGGAGGCACCAGGATGAGCAGAGGGATGGAGCAGCTCTGGTGGGAGAGCTGGGATTGTTCAGCCTGGAAAAGAGAAACTTCAGGGTGACCTCATTGTGGCCTTTTAGTGCCTGAAGGGAGCCCACAAAAAAGATGGAGAGAGACTCTTTACAAGGGATGGAGTGACAGGACAAGGGGGAATGGCTTCACACTGACAGAGGGCAGGTTTAGATGGGATGCTAGGAAAGAATTCTTCATTGTGAGCGTGGTGAGGCACCAGAACAGGTTGCTCAGTGAAGCTGTGGCTGCTCCATTCCTGGAAGTGTTCAAGGTTGGACGAGGCTTGGAGCAACCTGGGATAGTGGAAGGTGTCCCTGCCCATGGCAGGGGGTTGGAATGAGATGATCTTTAAGGTCCCTGCCAAACCAAACCATTCTGTGCCTGTGATGAGATGAGCTACACATTTTCCCGCATTGCCAAGGGAAAGGAAACCACATCTGGGAAGGCGTTGGGCTGTGCTGGTCAGGACCTCTTTGCTCTGGCACTGATTAGCAGCAGAACACCCCGTGTCAGGAGACCTAGAAAGAGGCCTCTCCCTCCCCTCAGAGGGAGCTTGCAGAGGGATTCCCTCAGCTCTTCACACACGGAGAGCCTTGGCAAGGCTCGCTCTGGAAGCTGCAGCAATACAGACGCTGTGCAAGCTCCCTCCGGGCCTTTTAGGCAGTGCCTGACTCAAATGGAAATCAATGCGAGCCTGGAGTCAACTGCTCCGGAGAGGAAAATCTCCGTGCAGTGCCCAGCCCAGGCCAGCCCCGAGCCCGGGGGTGCTGTCCCAGAGGGGTCCAGTGGAGGAGCCACGTCCAGACTGGGCTGGCCCCAACAGGCACTGCCACCCCATGGCTCTGACCAGCCCCAACACCCCGTGGGAAACGAGTGTCTCACAGAATATCCCGAGCTGAGAGGGACCCACAAGGGTCAAAGTTTAACTTCTGACCCTGCACAGGACATCCCAAGAGTCACACCATGTGCCCGAGAGTGTTTTCCAAATACTTCTTGATCTCTGTCAGGCTGGTGCTGTGACCACTGCCCTGGGGAGGCTGTATCAGTGCCCAACCATGCTCTGGGTGAAGAACCTGTCCCTAATACGCAACCTAAATCTCCCCTGACACAACTTCAGGCTGTTCCCTCTGGTCCTGTCACGGGTGCTGAGACGGGTGCTGTCCCCTGTGAGGAAGCTGTAGGCCCCTGAGGTCTATCCTTCTCCAGGCTGGCCAGACCAAACGACTTCAGCAGCTCCAGACCCTTCACCCTCCCTGTAGCCTCCTCTGGACGCTCTCGAACTGTTTTAGATCCCTCTTATATTGTGGCACCCAAAATTGCCCCAGCACTCGAGGTGAGAGCAGAGCGGGACAATTGCGTCCCTGTCCCAGCCGGCACTGCTGTGCCCGGTGCCCCTCAGGACAGGGCTGGCCATGCCAGGGCTCACTGCCCGCCAGGACAGGGCTGGACAGGGCTGGCCATGCCGGGGCTTGCTGTCCCCTAGGACAAGGCTGTCCCCTAGGACAGGGCTATCCCCCAGGACAGGGCTGGCCGTGCCAGGGCTTGTTGTCCCCCAGGCCAGGGCTCACTGTCCCCCAGGACAGGGCTGGCCGTGCTGGGGCTCGCTGTCCCCCAGGCCAGGGCTGTCCCCCAGGCCAGGGCTGTCCCGGGCTATCCCCCAGGCCAGGGCTGTCCCCCAGGCCAGGGCTGTCCCGGGCTGTCCCCCAGGCCAGGGCTGTCCCGGGCTGGCTGTCCCGGGGCTCGCTGTCCCCCAGGCCAGGGCTATCCCCCCGGCCCGGGCTGTCCCGGGGCTCGCTGTCCCCCAGGCCAGGGCTATCCCCCAGGCCAGGGCTGTCCCGGGGCTCGCTGTCCCCCCGGCCAGGGCTGTCCCGGGCTATCCCCCAGGCCAGGGCTGTCCCGGGGCTC
>VZTE01003662.1:18835-35468 GCA_013397775.1 Eulacestoma nigropectus | reverse complement strand
AAAGTGGGATTTGGGATGGGAATTCCTGCTCCTGCAGGGCTGGGGGAGCCCCGTTGTCCATAAAACCATGGAATTGTTGAGCTTGGAAAAGCCCTCGGAGCTCACGGATCCAACCGCTCCCAGCTCTGCCAAGGCCACCCCGGATCCAGATTTTCCCCCCAAATCCACAGGGATTTCGATCCCACCGGGAACGGCGACTCCAACCCTGCCCCGAGCAGCTGGAAGGGCTGGAAAACCCTTTCCAGGCAGGAATTGTTCCCAAAATCCAACCTTGGCGCAACGGCCGGGATGCAAATTCCGCCCGAAAATTCCTGGGAATGCCGGTGCGGCGCCCGCCTTGGAGGTTTTCCATGAAAACACCAGCCTGGAGTCGGGAATCGGCTCGGAGAGAGATTCCTGCGGGGGAACTTCCTCAGGGAAAAACACGGAGAGGGAAATCCCTCCTGGAATTGTCGCGCCATGGAACGGTTTGGGTGGGAAGGGCCCTTAAATCCGACCCCATTCCATGGGCTGGGACACATTCCCGGATCCCAGGCGGCTCCATCCCATGGGCTGGGACACATTCCCGGATCCCAGGCGGCTCCATCCCATGGGCTGGGACACATTCCCGGATCCCAGGCGGCTCCATCCCATGGGCTGGGACACATTCCCGGATCCCAGGCGGCTCCATCCCATGGGCTGGGACACATTCCCGGATCCCAGGCGGCTCCATCCCATGGGCTGGGACACATTCCCGGATCCCAGGCGGCTCCATCCCATGGGCTGGGACACATTCCCGGATCCCAGGCGGCTCCATCCCATGGGCTGGGACACATTCCCGGATCCCAGGCGGCTCCATCCCATGGGCTGGGACACATTCCCGGATCCCAGGCGGCTCCATCCCATGGGCTGGGACACATTCCCGGATCCCAGGCGGCTCCATCCCATGGGCTGGGACACATTCCCGGATCCCAGGCGGCTCCATCCCATGGGCTGGGACACATTCCCGGATCCCAGGCGGCTCCATCCCATGGGCTGGGACACATTCCCGGATCCCAGGCGGCTCCATCCCATGGGCTGGGACACATTCCCGGATCCCAGGCGGCTCCATCCCATGGGCTGGGACACATTCCCGGATCCCAGGCGGCTCCATCCCATGGGCTGGGACACATTCCCGGATCCCAGGCGGCTCCATCCCATGGGCTGGGACACATTCCCGGATCCCAGGCGGCTCCATCCCATGGGCTGGGACACATTCCCGGATCCCAGGCGGCTCCATCCCACGGCCTGTGGCGCTTCCAGGGATCCGGGGGCAGCCCCAGGATGGGGAGGATTCGGGATTTGCTCCCAGGCCTGATCCAGCTTCTCCTGCCTGGGATCCGCGGGGTTGCTGGGAGAGGGTTTGGGAAGGGATTTGGGGCTCTTTTCCCGCTCCGCATTCCCAAGAAAACCAGCTCGGATCCCGCCCGCTTTCGTGTTCCCGCGCGGTTGGGTTTCCTCGTCTCCAAGGGCTTTTCCCGCCTCAACGATTCCATGATTCCACGGGATGGGTCCGATCCCCGTTGGCACCGGAAGTCATTCCCGGCTCCGGGGCAGGTTTTATCCCGGTTTAATCGCCTTAAATCCCGTTTTCTCCCTCTCCCGTCCCACTTTTCCAGCAGAATCCCACGGGAGCGAGGCTCCCCCGCGCCGGAATCCAACCCGGACCCATCCCAGAACAAACCCACGGATGGGAACCGAGGAGGAGGAAAAGCTCCCGAGGCTCAATTCCGCCCAAAACTCCCGAAATCCCAGAAAATCTTCCCCTTTTTTGGCCTTTCCTGGGAAAAAAAAAAAGGGCAAATCCCGGCCCTTCCCTTCATCCTGGACTGGCATTCCCTGCTCCCGCAGGGCCGCGGCCGAGGAGTTTGGGATCATCCCAGGCGCTCCGTGCCTCAGTTTCCCCGCGGATGCAGCGCTCCTCTCCCCATTCCCGGGGCTTTGGATGCTCCCGCCGGCCGGGATTTGGGAAGGATGGAAATTCCCTGGAGCCGGGACACGGATCCGCCTCCGGGCAGGAATTCCAGGGGGAAACTCCGCCGTTTTCCGCTCGGGGTGGGGGGGATGATCCGGCCCCGATTCCCTCGGGAATATTCCAGCCCCGATTCCCCCTGTCCCGGTTTCCCCGGGGATATTCCAGCCCCGATTCCCCCTCTCCCGGTTCCCCCAGGAATATTCCAGCCCCGATTCCCTCTCTCCCGGTTTCCCCGGGAATATTCCAGCCCCGATTCCCCCTCTCCCGGTTCCTCCGGGAATATTCCAGCCCCGATTCCCTCTCTCCCGGTTTCCCCGGGAACATTCCAGCCCCGATTCCCTCTCTCCCGGCTTCCCCGGGAATATTCCAGCCCCGATTCCCTCTCTCCCGGTTTTCCCGGGAATATTCCAGCCCCGATTCCCTCTCTCCCGGTTTTCCCGGGAATATTCCAGCCCCGATTCCCCCTGTCCATGGCCTGATTTCCCGGGGGATGCTCCTGTCCCGGTTCTCCCTGTCCCGGTTTCCCGAGGGATGCTCCGATCCCGATTCCCGGGAAATGCTCCGGCCGCCGGGGGGATCCCCCTGTCCCGGTTCCCTCAGGGATGCTCCTATCCCGTTTTTCCCTATCCCGGTACCCCCGGGAGATGCTCCTGCCCCGTTTTTACCGGGAAATGCTCCTATCCTGGTTCCCTCTATCCCGGTACCTCCAGGGGATGCTCCAGCCCCGGTTCCCCCTGTGCCGGTACCCCCGGGAGATGCTCCCGCCCCATTTCTCCCGGGAGATGCTCCTATCCCGGTACCCCCGGGAGATTCTCCTGTCCCGGTTCCCTCTGTCCCGGTTCCCCCTGTCCCGGTTCCCCCGGGATGTGCTCCAGTCCCGGTTCCCCCTGTCCGGGTATTCCCGGGAGATTCTCCTCCCCATTTTTCCCGGGAGATGCTCCCATGTCGGTCCCCCCTGTCCCGGTCCCCCCTATCCCGGTTCCCCCGGGATGTGCTCCCGCCCCGGTTCCCCGTGTCCCGGTACCCCCGGGAGATGCTCCTGCCCCGTTTTTCCCGGGAAATGCTCCTATCCCTGTTCCCCCTATCCCGGTACCCCCGGGAGATTCTCCTGCCCCGTTTTTACCGGCGGACGCTCCATTCCCGGTTCCCTCCTCCCCGGCCCCTCTCCCGGCCCGGGGTGGGCGGAGGAGCGGAGGANGAGGATCCCGGCCCCGGTGGGACGGAGGGAGCGGAGGATCCCGGCCCCGGTTGGAGGGAGGGAAGGGGCGGGAGGATCCCGGCCCCGGTGGGAGGGAAGGGGCGGGAGGATCCCGGCCCCGCTCCCGTTCCCCGCCTACAAAAGGCTCCGGGCCGGGCGGGCCCCGCTCCCAGCCCCGGGACCCCGCACCCATGGGCGGCTGCCGGGCCCGTCCGCGCCCCCGCGGAGCCGCCGCTCAGCCCCGGGGGTCCCCCGGCCGTTCTCGGCCTCCGGTCCCGGCCACCGGCGGGGCGCAGCCCGGGGACTGAGGGGAATCCCGGGAAGAGCGCACGGGAAGAGCCCGAGCCCGCGGGTGAGTGGGGACGGCGGGGACGCGGAGCGCCGGGAGCGAGGGCGGGGGAGCCCCCGGGCCCCGGGGGGGAGCGGGGACGGGGAGGCTCCGGTCCCGGATCTCCCGGGAGTGCTCCGGTCCCGAATTCCTCTGTCCCGGTTCTCCCGGGAACGCTCCGGTCCCGAATTCCTCTGTCCCGGTTCTCCCGGGGGTGCTCCGGTCCCGAATTCCTCTGTCCCGGTTCTCCCGGGGTTCCTCCATCCCGAATTCCTCTGTCCCGGTTCTCCCGGGAACGCTCCGGTCCCGAATTCCTCTGTCCCGGATCTCCCGGGGGTGATCCGGTCCCGAATTCCTCTGTCCCGGTTCTCCCGGGAATGCTCCGGTCCCGAATTCCTCGGTCCCGGTTCTCCCGGGGGTGCTCCGGTCCCGAATTCCTCTGTCCCGGTTCTCCCGGGAACGCTCCGGTCCCGAATTCCTCTGTCCCGGATCTCCCGGGGGTGATCCGGTCCCGAATTCCTCTGTCCCGGTTCTCCCGGGGGTGCTCCGGTCCCGAATTCCTCTGTCCCCGTTCCCGCTGTTCCTGTCCCGATTCTCCTCAGGGAATGCTCCTGTCTCGGTTCCCCCTTTCCCGGTTCCTTTCCCAGTGCCCCCGGATCCCCCTGTCCCGGTTCCTGTCCCGGATCCCCCTGTCCCGGTTCCTGTCCCGGTTCTCCCGGGGATGCTCCTGCCCCAAATCCCTGTGGGATATTTTCTCCCCGGTATTCCCAGTTGTTCCTGTCCTGGTTTCTGTCCCGGTTCTCCCGGGGATGCTCCTGCCCCGAGTCCCTGTGGGATTTTTTCTCCCCGGCATTCCCAGGCGATGCTCCCATCCCGGATCCCCCTTTCCCGGTGCCCCGGGAGAAGCTCCGACAGGAGTTTCTCCATATCCCGGTTCCCCGGGCTGCTCCTGCCCCTATTCCCGCTGTCCCCATTCCCTGGGGGATTCTCCTGCCCCGGACCCGCCAGGCGAAGTCTGAGAGACCCCCCTGGAATTCATGGATGGCGTTTCCCCCTTGGAAGTGGGACCGGGAGCTGGGAATGCTGCTGGTTTAACTGGGACAAAACTCCAGCGGTACCAGAGGCACAACAATCCCAGGGAAAGGGAAATCCCATGGATCCGTGTCCCTGCTCCAAACCCTGTCCAGCCCAGCCCGGGACAATTCCCGGGATCCCGGGGCAGCCTCAGCCTCTCTGGGAATTCCAGCCCAGTCCCTCCCCACCCTCCCGGCCGGGAATTCCTTCCCAAGCTCCCCTTTCCCCGGGAATTCCCTCCATTCCCAGCCCGGGATTGGATCCATCCCCACCCCAGCTCCTCTCCGGGAAGGAATTTCGGGATCCAGGGGCTTCCCTGGGAATCTCGGCACTCCAGGAAGGGTCTCCCTTCCCTTTTCCATCCCCGGCTTCCATAAAAATCCCCCGGGATGGATTCTGAATGTCCTTGATCGCAGAATCTTGGAATGGTTTGGGTGGGAATGGACCTTAAATCCCATCCCATTCCAACCCTGACACCTCCCGTTATCCCAGGGTGCTCCAGCCTTTCCCTGGACACTCCCAGGGATCCAGGGGCAGCCACAGCTTCCCTGGGAATTTCCAGCCCAGCCAGGAATTCCTTCCCAAGATCCCACCCCAAGCTCCCCTTTCCCACTGGGAAGCCATTCCCTGCCTCCTGCCCCTCCAGCCCTTTCCCAAATCCCTTTTCCCGCTCTCCTGGAGCCCCCTGAGGCTCGGGAAGGGGCTCCGAGGATTCCCTGGATCCTCCCCTTCTCCAGCTGGACATTCCCAGCTCTCCCAGCCCGGCTCCAGCCCTGCTGGGGGTGGGGTCCCACCTGCTCCGAGCCGGAGCCGGAGCCAGGCAGGGATCGGCCGGGACTGGGACACAGCAAGGCCCCAGATTCCATCCGATATTCCCGTTTTTCCCCGGCAGGATGGAGAACAAGGCCGTGTACCTCCGCACCTTCTCCGAGCGGGAGAACGGATCCGTCCTGGAGGAGCCCTTCGANGGATGGATTCTGAATGTCCTTGATCGCAGAATCTTGGAATGGTTTGGGTGGGAATGGACCTTAAATCCCATCCCATTCCAACCCTGACACCTCCCGTTATCCCAGGGTGCTCCAGCCTTTCCCTGGACACTCCCAGGGATCCAGGGGCAGCCACAGCTTCCCTGGGAATTTCCAGCCCAGCCAGGAATTCCTTCCCAAGATCCCACCCCAAGCTCCCCTTTCCCACTGGGAAGCCATTCCCTGCCTCCTGCCCCTCCAGCCCTTTCCCAAATCCCTTTTCCCGCTCTCCTGGAGCCCCCTGAGGCTCGGGAAGGGGCTCCGAGGATTCCCTGGATCCTCCCCTTCTCCAGCTGGACATTCCCAGCTCTCCCAGCCCGGCTCCAGCCCTGCTGGGGGTGGGGTCCCACCTGCTCCGAGCCGGAGCCGGAGCCAGGCAGGGATCGGCCGGGACTGGGACACAGCAAGGCCCCAGATTCCATCCGATATTCCCGTTTTTCCCCGGCAGGATGGAGAACAAGGCCGTGTACCTCCGCACCTTCTCCGAGCGGGAGAACGGATCCGTCCTGGAGGAGCCCTTCGAGGGAAGGAGCCTTTCCAAGCTGAACCTCTGCGAGGACGGTGAGGGCGGATCCGCCTCTGGATCCACCTCTGGATCCACCTCCGGATCCAGGGGGGGAATGGGGAGCGTGGAGAGCTCCTGGGAGTTGGGATTGCTCGGGAAGGAGCTCCGGATTCGGCTCCCGGCGGGCAGGGGCGTCCGGAATGAGCTCGGGCTGCCCGGCAGGATTCCCCGCCCTGGGAAAGGGGATGGATCCCGTGGTGGGAGCAGCGCCGGGATGTGTCCTGCGGAGGCCCTGGCACAGGTTTTCCAGGGATTCTGTGGCTGCCCCTGGATCCCTGGGAGTGTCCAGGGAAAGGTTGGACGGGGCTCGGAGCACCCTGGGATCGGGGAAGGTGTCGGGGTTGGAATGGGATGGGATTTAAGGGCTCTTCCCACCCAGAGCGTTCCGGGATCCAGGATGCTCAGAATCCGTCCCGAAGGGTTTTTATGGAAGCTGGGGATGGAAAAGGGAAGGGAGACCCTTCCTGGAGTCCCGGGATTCCCAGGGAAGCCCCTAGATCCCGAAATTCCTTCCCGGAGAGGAGTCAGGATGGGGATGGATCCAATCCCGGGCTGGGAGAGCTGGGAATGTCCAGCTGGAGAAGGGAAGGATCCAGGGAATCCTTGGAGCCGCTTCCCGAGCCTCAAGGGGCTCCAGGAGAGCTGGGATTTGGGAAAAGGGATGGGGGGCAGGAGCCAGGGAATGGGAAAGGGGAGCTTGGGGTGGGATCTTGGGAAGGAATTCCCGGCTGGGAGGGTGGGGAGGGGCTGGACTGAGCTGGGAACATCCAGGTCTGGATAAATTCCTTCTGGGAATGCTGCAAGGGGCTCACGGAGGTGATTCCAAGGGGACCCGTGGGTGTCTCCATCCCCGGGATTGGATCCAGAGGGTGGATTTCCCATCCAGGTGATCCCTGAGTGTTGATCCCATTCCCAGAGCTCGATATCCCTGCTCCTGCCTCTTCCCAGCTTCCCGCGGGCCGATCCTGCTCTTCCCATCCTTTCCCACCGGCAAACCCCTGGAAGAGCCGGGAGGGAAGGGCCGGAGCCCTCCAGGGCTGATCCCAGCATTCCCAGCAAATCCCTTTCCCCGGGAAGGGTTGGAGGCACCTCCCGGGCTTTGGGATTTTTATGGAAGTCCGCCCGGAGTTCTCGGGGCTCATCCCCAACTCATCCCAACCCTCCCGGGAGCCCCGTTCCCACGGGAGAGCGAGATTTCTGGGAAAGGGGCAGGAGCAGAGCCACCGCCGGGGATGGGACCGCCGGGATCCCGCCGGGATTCATGGAAAACTCCCGCCGGGGATCCATCGGGAGAGGCATCCAAGCTTTCTGCCCGCCCAGGAGCAGCATCCCCGGACTTTTCCCCAGGGTTTTGGGGACCCCGATCCCGGTTTTCCGAGGAGCGGGCGGGTGGCGGCTGCGCTCGCTGGAGCCCGGGCAGGGGCAGGAAATGTTGGCTTTTCCTTGGAATCCGGCCGGAGCCTTTCCCTGGGGCCGGGCGGTGCGAATCCTCCTTCCAAGGGCCGGGAATGGGAGTGGGAGGATCGGGGCGCGCCGCCAGCTCCTCCCGGGGCCCCCCAGGAGCCGCTGGAAGTGCGGGCGGCAGGAAAACGTCGCCGCTCTCCTGATCCCGGAGCCCGCGGCTCCAGGAATTCCGGGATGGGAGAGCTCCGGGGGGAGCGCTCCCACCTGAGCCGGGGCGTCCCGCGCATCCCGGATTCCCGGGGGATCGGCCCCGCCTCGATCCCTGAGCTCATTCCCGAGCTCCGGAGCCGGGCTGGGTTTCGGGATCCGCCCGCTGTAACCCTTTCCCGGCTGGCGGCTTTTCCAAACATTCCCGGTTTTCCCGGGATGGGCGCACCGGGACAACCGCGGGGCTGGGGAAGGACGAGGACGCCGAGGGGGAGGGTCCCTGGGATGCTGGGAGCACCCCCAGTCCATCGGTTCCGTCCCCGGAATTCCAAGGAGCAGCTCGATCCCGCTGGGATCTGAGCTCCGGCCCCAGGGATGGGGCGAGATCCCAACCGGATTCCAGAGATCCCATCCAGATTCTGGAGCTGGGAATAGCTCCTGGACAGGGAATGAGAGCCCAAATCCCGGCAGGGATGGCCCAGGCTGGAGCTGGGAATTGCTCCTGACCATGGGATGAGATCCCAAAACCTGGTAGCTCCGGGCTGGAGCTGGGAATTGCCCCTGGACAGGGAATGAGATCCCAAATCCAATCAGGGTTGCTCCAGGCTGGATCTGGGAATTGGCCCTGGACAGGGAATGAGATCCCAAATCCAATCAGGGTTGCTCCAGGCTGGATCTGGGAATTGGCCCTGGAGAGGGAATGAGATCCCAAATCCCGGCAGGAATGGTCCAGGCTGGAGCTGGGAATTGCCACTGGACAGGGAATGAGATCCCAAATCCAATCAAGGTTGCTCCAGGCTGGAGCTGGGAATTGGCCACGGGATGAGATCCCAAATCCCGGCAGGGATGGTCCAGGCTGGAGATGGGAATTGGCCGTGGGGTGAGATCCCAAATCCCGGCAGGGATGGCCCAGGCTGGAGATGGGAATTGGCCACAGGATGAGATCCCAAATCCCGGCAGGGATGCTCCCGGCTGGATCCGGCCATGGATCCGCGCGGTCTCCACCCGGGAGGTTTGGATTTGGGGTTCCCCCTCTCCTGCGGGATGAGGGGCTCTGGATCGGAGCCTCGGAGCTCCAAGGAGCCCAAAACACCGGGATGGAGGCACCCGCGGCTCCGGGCGGGAATTCCGGGCTCTTCCTGCATCTTCTCTTGGCGTCTCCTTTGGCACACTCGGATCTGGGAAAGGGCAAATCCGGGCGGTGCTGCCCGGCCTGGAACGAAAGTGCCGGGAAAAAGCTGCTCCTGGAAATCCCGTGGTCCTGCCAGGATCCAACCGGGAATGGTTTGGGTGGGAAGAGACCTTAAATCCCATCCCATTCCACGAGCTGGGACACCTTTCCCTATCCCGGGGTGCTCCAGCCTTTCCTTGGACACTCCCAGGGATCCAGGGATTCTCCGGGAATTCCAGCCCAGCCCCTTCCCACCATCCCAGCCGGGAATTCCTTCCCAAGATCCCACCCCAAGCTCCCCTTTCCCACTGGGAAGCCATTCCCTGCCTCCTGCCCCTCCAGCCTTTATCCCAAATTTCTCTCCAGCACTCCTGGAGCCCCTTTAGGCTCAGGAAAGGGCTCCAAGGATTCCCTGGAGCTCAGGGTTTTCCTTGGAGCTGCATCCCGCGGGATTTGCCTGCTGGGACACAGAACCCCAGCCTGGAGCCATCCCAGCAGCTCCATGGAATCCCAAAATCATGGAACGGTTTGGGTGGGAAGGGACCTTCGATCCCATCCCATCCCAACCCCGACCCCTTCCCCTCTCCCAGGCTGCTGCAATCCCATCCAGCCTTTCCCTGGACGCTCCCAGGGATGGAGCCCCCTGGGCCTCCCCGCCCCTCGCAGGGATGATCCCGAGCATTCCCGCGGCGTTCCAAGGCCCCCCTTAACCCGTGTCCCGCTCTATCCCGCAGATCCCGGCCGGAGGATGAGGGCCTGGGGATGCTGCGGCCGGATGGGCTCCGTGGCGGCGCTGAAATATTCCGTGGCGGGGCTTTACCTCCTCGTGCTCCTCATCCTGGTCGGAATCTTCACCCTGGCAGGTGAGGCTGGGCCGGCTCCTCCCGGGATGCTCCCGGAGCCAGGAGCATCCGTGGCCTTGGAATCTCCCGGGCTGCCCAGGGGAGGAAAAGTTGGGATCCAGCGGAACTCCGAGGAGCTCGGAGCTCCTTGGGATCGAGAGCTCGAGCCTGTTCCGGCTCCACGCGGAACGTCGGGAGCGGCTGGGATTCAATCCTTGGGGCCGGGATTGCCGCCGGATTTAGGATCAAGCGCCGGGGATGCTGGGGCTCGGGAGAGGTTCGGGAGCTGGAATTGTTCCCGCCACTCATTCCCAGCTGGGTTTTCCCGGGATAAGGATGGTGGGATGCAGGCTGGGCGTTATCCCGCCACATTCCAGGGCTCCTGCCTCCCCTTCCCCAAATTTTGGTGAGCGCGGGGACGGCAAATCCCCTTGGGAATGCCTGGAATTCCCGCCCAGCCCCCCGGGAATCACATTCCATGGGATCCTTGCTGCCTCAGGCTTGTTCCCCCCTTGCCCTCCTGGAAGAAATTTGGGAAATTCCTGGTTTGATCCCCAATCCCAAGATTTCCCTTGATGGGCGGGAGACGCCACCTCCGTGGATCCGCTCCTCGTTCCCGCCCCTCCTTCCTGGAGTTATCCATGGCGGGAAGGGATGAGAACCCCCCCCCACCTTTTCCATCCCCAAATCCCCCCTTGCTGCTCTCCAAGGGCTGGGAAAGGCCGGAGAAGATTTTGCTGGAATTTGGAGGCCTCTCCCGCCGATCCCTCGCCTTGCATTGTTTGGATGTTGTTGTTGGCCGGCGGATCCCGGAGCGAGGGATGCCATGGATTCGGGACAAGCTCCGGTCCCGGGCCGGGCTGCAGCTCCAGGAATAACAACAACAACCTCTGGCACCGGGAATCTTCCCATTCCCGTCTCCCGGAGGGGCGGGACTGGCGGGATTCCAGGAAAACCCCAGGAAAAACCATTTCGCCCCCCGGGTTGTCACCCGGAATCTCGGGAGAGGGAAGCAGAGGGAAATCAGGGAATTCATCTCCGTGGCTGTGGCTCTCTGCAGGTTTGGAATTTTAAGCCAAGCCTCCGGATTCGGATGCGGCCGAGTCCCGGAATTCCGAGCTGGGGGTGCCCAGGGGGTTCATCCCAGCTGGAAAACCACAGGCGCGGGATGGTGCGGGATAAAGGGATCACGTCCAGCTGGGAACCGCAGGGGGACAGCTTCAGGCGTTGGAGCTTGGTCCTTGGAAAACCAGGAATGTTCGTGGACACCTTTAACTCCGGAGGGCTCGGATTTCCCGTGGAAAATCCCTTTCTGGGCTCCTGGAGACGGACACAGAGCTGGGAATTCCTCTCCAGCTTCGTGTCCCATCCGAGGGGAAGGGGCGTGGAAAGACGCGCGGAATCATGGAATGGTTCGGGTGGGAAGGGACGTGGAAGGGTCTCTAATTCCGTAGGGATGCTTCCCACTATCCCAGGCTGCTCCAAGCCCCGTCCAACGCGTCCTGGAATGTTTTGGGGTGGGTTTGGCCAGGAATTGTTTGGGATCCGGCCGGGGCAGGTGTCTTTCCTTGGGAAAGAGGTTGGGGAAAGGGTCAGTGCCAAAAATCCAAGGAAATACTGGGAGTGGCGGGAATGGGATGGTTCCCTCCCCGGAGCCGGAGTTTTCCGCATGGAACTCCGGCGGTTTGGTGGACCCTGGGAATTCACATTCCCAATATTCCTGTCCCCGTTCCCCCCAATCCACTAAAAATCCTCCGAGCCTGAAGTTGGGACTCTGACCTCCAACTTTTTCATGGAATCATGGAATCATTGATGTTGGGAAACCCCTCAGACCCCCTGGAGCCCAACCATTCCCAGCCCTGATTCACGTCCCCGTCTGCCACATCCGTGTGGATCTAAATCCCTCCAGGAACGAGGATTCCACACCCGGACAACCTTTTCCATGAGGGAACCGTTCCTGATTCCGGCCTGAAATCCCCCTGGCAAAACTTGGGGCCGTTCCCTCTTGTTATCAATAAATAACAACGAATTCCCAAATATCCCAATGTTTTTCCCCCAAGGAACGTTTTCCCCCTGTCGTTTTCCATCCTTCCCGTGGGATCCGTCCCGCCTGAGACCCCTCCCAATCCCTCAGATCCCTCCCGGGGGATGCCGGGGCCAAACCGGGATGAGCAGAGGGAACCGAACCTCGCCCTGTCCCAGGAGAAGAGCCCCCAGCCGGAATTCCGGGACAACCAGCGGGATTCATGAACAGGGATTGTAAAGGTGCCTGGAAGAACCTGATTCCAGGTGGGACAGGGCTTGGAGCAGCCTGGGATAGGGGGAGGTGTCGGGGCTGGAATGGGATGGGATCGAAGGTCCCTTCCCACCCAAACCGTTCCATGATTTTGGGATTCCATGGAGCTGCTGGGATGGCTCCAGGCTGGGGTTCTGTGTCCCAGCAGGCAAATCCCGCGGGATGCAGCTCCAAGGAAAACCCTGAGCTCCAGGGAATCCTTGGAGCCGCTTCCCGAGCCTCAAGGGGCTCCAGGAGAGCCGGGATTTGGGAAAGGGCTGGAGGGGCAGGGAACGGCTTCCCAGTGGGAAAGGGGAGCTTTGGGGTGGGATCTTGGGAAGGAATTCCCGGCAGGGCTGGAATTCCCGGAGAAGCTGCAGCTGCCCCTGGACCCCTGGGAGCATCCAAGGAAAGGTTGGAGCACCCTGGGATCGGGGGAGGTGTCCCTGCCCATGGAATGGGGTGATCCTTAGGATCCCTTCCAATTCCAAACCATTCCGTGACTCCATAGGACGCTCGGCTCCCCCTTCCCGGGTGCTCCCAGTCCCTTTCCCGGTGCTCCCGGTGTCCCTGTTCCTGGGCGTCCATGAGCCCTCGGCGATTCCGTGCCAGCTCCGACCCTCTCCTTCCTCCCAGGATTTTAATTCCGTCCGAATGGCTCCACTTCATTTCTCCTCCGTGGAATCGCGGGACTGAGCCGCCAGCCCGGCTCTGCTCCAGCCCGAGCCCAAAGGAAAACGGGAATCGCTTATTTCATTTTATTTCAGGGGGGAAAAACCCGATTCCCGTTATTTCTGTGGGTTTGGCTTGGAGTCTCCCAGTCCGAGGCTGAGGAATATTCCCTTGCCTGATACTCCCCTGCCTGGATCGGCATTTTTGGGATGCAGCGGGGTGCTGGGATTTGGGATTGGGATTTACTGGGTGGCTGGAGCTGCTGAGGGCAGGAGGTTCTCCCCAGATTCCCAGGTTTCCTCTCTGAATCCCGGCTTGAAATTCCAGGATTTGGTGCAGGGCCAGGAAGGGTTTGGAGTCTGGAATTCTCTGCCAGCCGGGATGCAGAGGTGGGGGGAAGGATTGTGGAGCTGGGATGGGATTTCTCCCTCGGGAAGAGCTTCGGGATGTGGGACGTGGATGATCCGGAGCTGGGATGGGATTTCTCCCTTGGGAAGAGCCTCGGGATGTGGGATGTGGATGATCCAGAACTGGAGTGGGATTTCTCCCTTGGGAAGAGCCTCGGGATGTGGGATGTGGATGATCCAGAACTGGAGTGGGATTTCTCCCTTGGGAAGAGCCTCGGGATGTGGGATGTGGATGATCCAGAACTGGAGTGGGATTTCTCCCTTGGGAAGAGCCTCGGGATGTGGGATGTGGATGATCTGGAGCTGGCGTCAGTTTATTCCCTTGGGCTTCCTGGTGGCCCTGGAATGCGGGATGCAGGATTTGGGATGTGAGTGCTCCTGAGCCGGGATGAGTTTCTTCCCTTGGGAAGAGCCTCGGGATGAGGACGGTTCTGGGTCCGGGCGGGTTTCCTCCCTCGGGTAAAATCCCTGGGATGCAGGAGGTCGATGCTCCAGAGTCAGGATGAGTTTCTTCCCTTGAGAAGAGCCCTGGCAGCCCTTGGATCGGGATACTCCGGATGTGGGGTGGGTGTGTCCCTCAGGAAGAGCCCAGGCAACTCCGGGATGGGGATGTGGATTCTCCAGAGCTGGGCTGGGTTTCATCCCTTGGGAAGAGCCCTGGCAGCCCTTGGATAGGGATGCTCCGGAGCATCCACGTCCCCATCCCGGGGCTGCCGGGGCCCTTCCCGAGGGAGACACCCAGGCCCGATCCAGGATTGGGTTTCCTCCCTTGGGAAGAGCCCTGGAAAGCCCTTGGATAGGGATACTCTGGAGCTGGGCTGCGGTGTCTCCCTTGGGAAAAGCCCTGGAAGCCCCGGGATGGCAAATGTGGATGCTCCGGAGCTGGGCTGGGTTTCCTCCCTTGGGAAGGGCCCTGGAAAGCCCTTGGATCGGGATACTCTGGAGCAGGGTTGGGTATTTCCCTTGGGAAGGGCCCTGGTAGCCCTGGGATTGGGATGTGGATGCTCTGGAGCCGGGCTGGGTTTCATCCCTTGGGAAGAGCCCTGGCAGCCCCTGGATAGGGATACTCTGGATTGGGGGTGGGTGTCTCCCTTGGGAAGAGCTCTGGCATTCCCGGGATGGGGATGCAGATGCTCTGGAGCCAGGCTGGGTTTCATCCCTTGGGAAGAGCCCTGGCATCCCTGGGATGGGAGATTCAGGTGCTCTGGAGCCAGGCTGGGTTTCATCCCTCTGGAAGAGCCCTGGAAAGCCCTTGGATAGGGATACTCCGGAGCATCCATGTCCCCATCCCGGGGCTGCCGGGGCTCTTCCCAAGGGAGACACCCAGGCCCGACCCAAGGTTGCGTTTCTTCTTTCGGGAAGAGCCCTGGAAAGCCCTTGGATAGGGATACTCCGGAGCATCCATGTCCCCATCCCGAGGCTGCCGGGGCTCTTCCCGAGGGAGACACTCACTCCACATCCAGAGTATCCCTATCCCAGGGCTGTTGAAGCTCTTCCCAAGGGAGGAAACCCAGCCCGGCTCCGGAGCATCCACATCCCCATCCCGGGGCTGCCGGGGCTCTTCCCGAGGGAGAAACCCAGGCCTGACTCAGGGTTGGGTTTCCTCTTTTGGGAAGAGCCCTGGAAGCCCCGGGATGGGAGATGTGGATGCTCCGGAGCTGGGCTGGGTTTCCTCCTTTGGGAGGAGCCCTGGAAAGCCCTTGGATAGGGATGCTCCGGAGCTGGGCTGGGTTTGTCCCTCGGGAAGAGCCCTGGCAGCCCCGGATTTGCGGGATGTGGTGCTTGGAAGCCGCCAGCGAACCACACCCAGCGCCGAGGAAATCTGGGAGCCAGGGCCGAGCTCGGATCCAGGATCCGCATCCAGAAGGGAAACCTGACTGTAAACACCCGAATCCGCTCGAATCCAAACCTCCGGGTGGGAAGAAGCCGGGATCGGGTCTGTTTGGAGCAAGGAAAGGGGGATGATCCCAGCAGCCGGGCTCTGGCAGAGCTCTGGAACATCGGGAACCACCTGGAAAATCCCAGGGCCTTGATTTTCCCTCCCGAGGCAGGTGGCACCTCCCAGGGATATCTCCGTCAGTGCAGCGTCCCTGGAAATGTCCATGGAAGGGTTGGATGGGATTGGAGCAGCCTGGGAGAGGGGAAAGGGTTGGGGTTGGAATGGGATGGGATCGAAGGGCTCTTCCCACCCAATCCATTCTGGGATCCTCTGGAGCTGCTGGGATGGCTCCAGGCTGGGGTTCTGTGTCCCAGCAGGCAAATCCCGCGGGATGCAGCTCCGAGGAAAACCCTGAGCTCCAGGGAATCCTTGGAGCCTTTTCCTGAGCCTAAAGGGGTTCCAGGAGAGCTGGAGAGAAATTTGGGATAAAGGATGGAGGGGCAGAAGGGAGGGAACGGCTTCCCAGTGGGAAAGGGGAGCTTTGGGGTGGGATCTTGGGAAGGAATTCCCGGCTGGGCTGGAATTCCTGGAGAAGCTGTGGCTGTCCCTGGATCCCTGGGAGCAGCCAAGGACGGGGTTTGGAGCAGCCTGGGATCATGGAGAAGTGTCCGTGTCCGGGTGGAATGGGATGGGATTTACAGTTCCTTCCCACCCAAACCATTCCAGGATTCTCCAGCGCCCGACCTCCTCCTCCTCCAGCCTGGGATTCCAGGAGGGGCTGATGCGGGGAACGTTTCGGGGTGGGAATTCCACCTCCGGGCACCGCGGAACTGGGAACGTCCTCGGGAGGATCCCACATCCGAGGGCCCTTCCTGACCTCCCGCTGCTCTCCCTCCATCGCAGTGTCCCGGCCCCAGCCGCCTCCCGAGGACCTGAAGGCGCTGCTGGGAAACGTCCACCGGCTCAACGAGACCTTCCGGGACCTGCAGCTGCAGCTGCTGCACCCCCTTCCCAAGGGGGACCTCCTGGAGCACATCTGGCGGCTCCAGGACCTCCTGCAGAACCACTCGGACTCGCTGTTCCTGCTGGCGGGATCGCTCCGGAGGCTGGAGGGGCTCCTGCGGAGCCTGCAGAGCCAGGCGAGCCAGACGGAGCGATCCGTGTCGCGGCTCTGGGATTCCCTGAGCCAGCAGAGCGACGCGGCCCAGCTGGAGCTGTCGCGGCTCTCGGTGGACGGCAACAGCAGCCGGCTGCTCCTGGAGCACCACGAGCACCTCCTGGGCCACCTGGGCGGGCGGCTGGAGGCCCTGGGCGAGCAGGTGGCGGCGCTGGGCGGGGCCGTGGATTCCATGAACCGCAGCCTCTCCTACGACGTCCGCGTGCACCATTCCCGGCTGCGGGACCTGCAGGGGCTCCTGGGCAACGCCAGCGCGGACGCGCGGCGGATGCGGGCGGAGCACGCGGCCATGGAGCGGCAGCTGAGGCTGGAGCTGGCCGCGCTCGACAACGTCACCGAGGAGCTGCGCGTGAAGGACTGGGAGCATTCCGCGGCGCTCCGGAACATCTCCGTGATCCGCGGTGAGCGGAGCCCGC
>VZTE01003662.1:0-18772 GCA_013397775.1 Eulacestoma nigropectus | reverse complement strand
CCCCCCCCACCGTGGTCTTGTGGGATGTGGATGGATCCACCAGGGGGTTGGGGAAACCGTGGAGCTGTCGAGGTTGGAAAGGCTCTCCGAGGGCCTGGAGCCCAACCGTTCGCCACCACGGATCCACGTCCCCCCAGATCCAGATGGATTTTAATCCCTCCAGGGATGGGGACTCCAAACCTCCCTGGGCCTGTTCCAGTCCCTTACAACCCTTTCCACGAAGGAATTGTTCCCGACAGCCAACTAAACCTTCCCTGGCACAGCCCGAGGCCGTTTCCTCGTCCTGTTTCTTGTTTCCCGGGAGCAGATCCCAACTCCCACCTGGCTCCAACTTTTTGTGGAGTTGTGGAGAGGGAAAAGGTCCCCCCTGAGCCTCCTTTTCTCCAGGCTCAGCCCCTTTCCCAGCTCCCTCAGCCTCTCCTGCTGCTCCAGCCCCTTCCCAGCTCCGTTCCCTGCCCTGGACACGCTCCAGCCCCTCCAGGGTTCTCCGGTCGGGAAGGACCCAGAACCGTCCCAATCCATCCCTGCTCAGGCGTCTCCACCCCCTTGGACTCTCCAAATATTCCCCATCCACGGTCAGGAACAAAGATCCCGCGGTTCCCTCAAGGATGCTGGGGAAAAACAACTTCCCCCCTCCCATCTTCTCCTCCTTTTCCACCCAAAATCCCAGAATGGTTTGGGTGGGGACCTTAAATCCCATCCCATTCCAACCCCGACACCTTCCCCTATCCCAGGGTGCTCCGAGCCCCATCCAACCTGGCCTTGGACACTCCCAGGGATCCAGGGGCAGCCACAGCTTCTCCGGGAATGCTGCGCCAGGGAGGGAGAAACCCCACGGAGAAACCCCGGAGATTCCGGTGGCAGCTCTGGGGGGGGAGCAGGAGGTTGGGAGCCGCTCCCATCCCGTTTTCCGCCTGTTGCACCTGCGGAGACCCCGCGGCTCTTGCTCGTTCCTGGTGCTTCCAGCTGGAATTCCGGCTGGAAAGGCCGGCGCTGGAGCCAAGGCGCTTGTTCCCCTTTTCCAGCGGCTCAGCCGGAGGGGACGGACGCGGTTGATCCCCAGCAGCTCCAGGAGATCCATCCCCCTGGAATACTCACAGCTCCTGGGGGTCCTTCCCCTGATCCCTGGGGGACGTTGGCTCCCAATCCCTGTTTTTGGGATGCTGGGATCACCCTGCCCCCAGCTGCGTTGATGTTTCCGTATCTCCCCCCTCCTCAGATCCCTCTTTTCCCTCCCTGTCCGTGGGGATGATGTCACCTGCTCTGGGATGGAGCCACCAAGGGTGGGATCCGTCACGGAGCCCGACAGCCCTGGAATCGCGTTATCCCAAAAACAAATCCCTTCCCAAGGGCCGGCACCGGATTTATCGGCCCTGACACATTCCTGGCATCCCAAACTTCCCTCTGTTCCCATCCCGTGGATAATTTTTGGGGCCTTGTGCCCAGCTGGCTTCGTCCCAGCTCCAGATGTCCTTGGGTGAGTCCGCTGTGTTCCCGGACGGATTTGGCCGAGCCATTCCCTGCCTGCTGCAGGGGCCGTTTTCCTTCTCCCCAAATCCTCGGCTATCCCGGCCTCTGGATCCTGGATCCGGGCGATGGCAGCTTGGGAAGGTCCCTGGGCTCCTCTCCGGCATCCAAGGATTGCTCCAAGCACCTCCCGTGGCTCGGGAAGGACAACACGGAGGAATTTTGGGTCTTGGGAGTCGCCGGGAAGGAGAATTCCTGGGATCCACCGCCCGCCCGGATCCGCTCGCGCGATCCCTGGGTGGGACGTGCTGGATCCCAGCGGGTCCCAAAGGTGACAGGACGGTCCCGTCCATCAGGAAGTCCTGGGATTGGGGGGTGGGAAGCCGGGATGCAGCAGGAATGGGATTTCCCGGCTGCGAACCTCAGGAGCTGCGGGGTGGGAACAGCTGGGAATGGTCGGGAGCCTCTCCCAGCCGCCCTTCCCAGTTTTCCTCCAGCCCAGCCGCTCCCTGTATCCCATCCCAACAGCCGTTCTCGGGGATGGGACCATCCCTGCGAGGATTCCGGAAAAATCTGTGGCTGCCTCATCCCTGGGAGTGTCCATTCCCAGGGTCTGGAGTTCATCCCTGGGATCCAGGATCCATCCCAAGGGTTCTGAGTCCATTCCCAGGGTCTGGAGTTCATTCCCTGGGGTCTGGAGTTCATCCCCAGGATCCAGGATCCATCCCAAGGGTCTGGGGCTCATTCCCAGCGTCTGGAGTTCATTCCCAGGATCCAGGATCCATCCCAAGGGTCTGGAGTCCATTCCGTGGGTTCTGAGTTCATTCCCTGGGTGTGGGACCCATTCCCTGGGTCTGGAATCCATCTCTGGAATATAGGATCCATTCTCGGGGTCCGGACTCTATTCCAAGGGTCTGGAGTCCATCCCTGGGATCTAGGATCCATCCCCAGGGTCTGGAGTAGGGTCTGGAATCTTTTCCCAGGCTCCGGAGTCCATCCCAAGGGTCTGGAGTTTGTTCCCAGGGTCTGGAGTCCATCCCTGGGATATAGGATCCATTCCCAGGGTCTGGAGTCCATCCCTGGGATATAGGATCCATTCCCAGGGTCTGGAATCCATCCCCAGGGTCCAAAGTCCTTCCGCAGGGTCTGGAGTTTGTTCCCAGGGTCTGGGGTCCATTCCTTGGAATCCGGGGTCCATTCCTTGGAATCCGGGGCCCATCCCTGGGATCCAGAATCCATCCCTCCATCCCCTCAGCCCCCGGAGCTGTTCATTCCCTGGGGAAGAGACAGCCAGGGCCAGTAATTCCGTATTTCCCTCCACCCTCTCCCGTCCCAGACCATCTCCATCCCGGGACGCTTCCCGACCTTGAGTCAGGATCCCGCTCTGGATCCCACTCGGGATCCCACTCTGGATCCCAGTGATTCCTGCCGAACGTTCCCAGTCCCCAGTTCCCGACCCGTTAGAGCTGTGCGCATCCCGGCTCTTCCCGACCTGGAGCCCTGGCTGGATCTCAGCTTCCCGAGTTCCTGGCTTTTAGGATTTCTAGGAAAGCAGTTCCCAATCCTCCCCCGGAATGACCTTTCCCGGCCTCTCCCTGCCCCCTTTTCTCTTATCCCAGGAGTCTTTTTTTTTTCCCTGTTATTTTTCTCTTCCAGTTCCTTCTTCCCGTTGTTTTGGCTCCCGGTTGTTTTCAGCTTTGGGGATCTGACCCTTCGCAGGATGAGGGAGAAAACCTTGGATTGGGAATTTCTGCTCCTTCCTGGGGTTTCACCAAAATCCCACTGGACAATCTTCTCCTAAAGGATCATCTCCAGAATTCCCAAAGGATCATCCCAGCTGGGCAAACGGAAAGTGTCCCTAATGGATGATCCTTAAAATCCTTTCCAACCCCCAAAATTTCCATGATTCTATGGACATTCCCAAAATTTTTCCCTGATTCCTTGCAATGATTTCATTGGGAACGTCCCAGCTTTTGGCCGAAAGGAAAATTCCCGGAGCCGCACTCAAAGCGGAGCTTCCAGGTGAATTTTCCTGGCACTTGGAGCAGGCCGGTGGAGTCCAGCTTGGAATTCAATATCCGAAAATCTCGGAAATTCAAAATCATGGAAGACTGCTCCGGCAGCTCCTTTGTCGCCGCTTTGCTCCGGTGTTTCTTGGAGATCCCTGGATCTCCTGCTGCGCATTCCCGAATCCGGGATGTGATTCCCACCCTCCTGTTGTGTTCCAGGGCCGCCGGGACCCAAAGGAGACCGAGGCACGGAAGGGATGGAGGGAGAGCCTGGGCTTCCCGGCCTTCCCGGGCTCCGAGGTGAGGAAAACATTCCCGGCGTCCGCAAAATCCCCCAAAATCCCATCCCGAAATAACCCGGCTGATCCAAAGCCAACGGGACAACTCCCGGTGACTTCCCGACCTGTCCCGTGGGATGTTCCCACGTTCCTGAGGGACACGAGGATGGATCTGCTCTCCCGGATCCTGGAACGTCCATCCTGGAGGGGAAAAACGTTCACCGCCCGCCCGGCTCCAGGAGGATCCGTGCGGATATTCCCAGATTCCAGTGGCTCCCAGCCAGGCCGCAGCAGGAATTTGCCACCCCATTCCAACGCTGATCCCTGCAGGGCTGGAATTGCTGCCGGATCCCCCCAGCAGATCCCGGGAACCCGGCAGAGGGGCCTTGGCTCCAAGACTTTTCCGGGATGTTTTTTCCCGTGTCAGTAGCGCCAAGTTTTTTCCCCCCCCTTCTTAATTCCATTGTTTTTGGGCGGAATTCCGTTGAAAGCCGCCAGAGGACATTCCCACCCCGAGGGAGACGCGGCTCCAGCTCTTTCTGGTTTCAAGGGAAACCTGGGAATGCCGGCTCTGCTTCCAAGGGCTGGGAATGGCACGGGGGTGGCGCAGGATCCCCCTGGGGACAACTCTGTCCCCTGCAGGTGACGGGATCCATCCCGCCGGGAGCACGGATCCGCTCCGAGCCCGGAGGATGGAGCTGCAGGGCCGAGCTGAGGGCCAGGTCCAGATCCAGGTTTGGATTCAGATCCAGATCAAGGCCCAGGTTCAGGTCCAGTTTAAGACCCAGGACCAGGCCAGGTCCAGGTCTAAGTCCAGGTCAAGGTCCAGATCGGGGTCCAGACTCAGATGTGGATCCAGAGCCAGGTCAAGGTCCAGGACCAGGTCCAGATCCAGGTTTGGATTCATGTCCAGGTCAAGGTCCGGGTCCAGGCCTAGATGTGGATCCAGATCCATGTCCAGTTCAAGGTCCAAGACCTGGTCAAGGTCCAGGTCCAGATGCCGATTCAGGTCCAGATCCACATCTGGATCCAGCTCCAGGTCCAGGTTCAAGACCAGGTCCAGATCCAAGGCCAGGTCAAGGCCCAGATCCTGATCCAAGTCCAGACTCAGATTTGGGTCCAAGTCTAGGTCCATACCCAGAACCAGATCCAGATCCAGGTTTGGATTCACATCCAGGTCAAAGTCCAGGTCCTGAGTCAGGTCCAGATCTAAATCCAGGTCAAGGTCCAGGTCCAAGACCAGGACTAGGTCCAGGACCAGATTCAGATCCAGGTCAAGGTCCAGAATCAGATGCAGATTCAGGTCCAGACCCAAGTCTGGATGCAGACCCAAAACCAGTTCCAGGTCAAGGTCCAGGATCAGGTTCAGATCCAGGTCCAAGCCCAGTTCCAGATCCAGACCTGGATCCAGATCCAAGTCCAGATGCAGACCCAAAACCAGTTCCAGGTCAAGGTCCAGGATCAGGTTCAGATCCAGGTCCAAGCCCAGTTCCAGATCCAGACCTGGATCCAGATCCAAGTCCAGATGCAGACCCAAAACCAGTTCCAGGTCAAGGTCCAGGATCAGGTTCAGATCCAGGTCCAAGTCCAGGTCCAGATCCATCCCTGTTATCCCCTGCTCCAAACTTGACTCTGGATGTCAGAGGCTGCTCCAGGTCCAGATCCAGATCCAGGATCAGATCCAGAACCAAATCCATCCCTGGTGTTCCCTGCTCCAAGGACTCCGGGGCGCCCCACCCTTGCCGGGGTTGCTTTGGGCTCAAACCCTCGGATTTTGGGATCACTCCTTCCCAGGCCCAGCCAAGCGAGGCAGAGCCAGCCTGGAAATCCGATCTCCCTCGGACAGCCCCTCCAGCTGCCCGAGTTCCTCTCCTCCCAGCTGGAATTTCTGGCGCCGACGGATTCACGGCTGTTTTTCTTGGGTGTAACAACCCTCGGAATTATGTTGGCCCTTTTCCTTGATTTTCCTTTTTTTCCCCCTCATTTTATTTTCTCATTCAAACAGAAAAACAAAACAACCCCAGGAGGGTTCACCTTCAGGAGGAGTTGTGGGAAGAGCCGCGATTTTCGGGTCTTTTTCTGGAGTTTTTCAGGATGCGGCCACGACCCTTTGGATCTGAGCAGGTCGGGTTCAGGCGTATCCCTGGAAAACCCCCGTTTTCCACGGAAAATCCACCCTCCTGCCCCACAGAAATCCAGGTCCTGATCCCTCCTGGGGATGCACACGGCAGGGAGAGATTGGAGCTTGGGATAATCCCCACTGGAGCTGGGGCTGGAATTCCTCCCGGCAGCTTTTTTCCCTCGTAAACCAGAGGAAAATCGTGGCTAGGTCTGGAAAAGCCCAGCCCGGGAAGGGCGGGAGGAGCGGTGCCGAGGGGATCCGGGGCTCCCTCCCCACGGATGGAGCCAGGCTTGGATGCTGGAGGAGCTTCGGGTCCAACCCCAGCTCGGGCTCGGGATGAGTCCCTGCGGGATTGTTCCAGCGGGATCATCCCCAGGTCCCACCAGATCCACATCTGGATCCGGGTCCAGGTTGGGATCCAGGACCAGATGCAGGTCCAGGTCCACCTCTGGATCCAGGTCCAGGTCCAGGTTGAGGTCCAGGGTGAGGTCCAGGACCAGGTGTGGATCCAGGTCCAGATCCACATCCAGATGAAGACCCAGACCCAGGTCAAGGCCCAGTTCCAGGATCAGGACCAGGTCCAAGGCCAGACCCACAGCTGGATCCAGCTCCAGGATCAGGACCAGATCCAGGACCAGATCCAGGTCTAGGTCAAAATCCAGTTCCGGAACCAGGACCTGGAGCAGATCCAGATCCAGGTCCGGGTCCAGGTTGAGGTCCACGACCAGATGCAGGTCCAGGTCCACCTCTGGATCCAGGTCCAGGTCCAGGTTGAGGTCCAGGGTGAGGTCCAGGACCAGGTGTGGATCCAGGTCCAGATCCACATCCAGATGAAGACCCAGACCCAGGTCAAGGTCCAGTTCCAGGATCAGGCTCAGATCCAGCTCCAGGACCAGGATCAGGTCCATGACCAGATCCAGATCCAGGACCAGATCCAGGTCTAGGTCAAAATCCAGTTCCGGAACCAGGACCTGGAGCAGATCCAGATCCAGGTCCGGGTCCAGGTTGAGGTCCACGACCAGATGCAGGTCCAGGTCCACCTCTGGATCCAGGTCCAGGTCCAGGTTGAGGTCCAGGGTGAGGTCCAGGACCAGGTGTGGATCCAGGTCCAGATCCACATCCAGATGAAGACCCAGACCCAGGTCAAGGTCCAGTTCCAGGATCAGGCTCAGATCCAGCTCCAGGACCAGGATCAGGTCCATGACCAGATCCAGATCCAGGACCAGATCCAGGTCAAGGTCAAAATCCACTTCCAGAACCAGATCTGGAACCAGGAGCAGATCCAGATCCGGGTCCAGGTCCCACATGGATGGAGGTCACCTCCAAGGTTTGGATGTGTCCCCTGCGAAGGAATTCCCGAACTACAGCCCCAATCCCCACCTCCCGGAGGTCGGGAATGCTCAGATCAGGGCGTTTCATCCAACTCCTCCTCCAAAAAACATCCAACCCCCCTGGACAACGTGGATTCCTGTGGCTCGCAGGGGGCACATCCCAATTCCTTGGGATCTCTTCCCCACCCTGGATCCCCGTTTTCCTTCCTTGTTCTCCAGCTTGGGAGCCCAATTCCCTCCATCCCAGCCTCAGGACGCTCAGAGCTTCCTTAGCACCCGGATAAATCCATCCTGTGTCCCAGGGAAGCGCAGGAAGAGGATGGGCCGGACTCTCCGGGGTCTCCTGGTTTTCCTGGACTCCTGGCAAAGGGACCGGCACGGTCGGGATTGTGGAATTCCGCTGGAACCGGCTCATTTTGTGTCCTCGTCCTCATTCCAGGGCTTCCCGGGGAGCGGGGACCCCCCGGCCCGCGCGGATTGAAGGGGGATCAGGGAGACCTCGGCCCTCGCGGCCCCATGGGAATGCGCGGATTCAAAGGTACGGGCACGGAGTCCGGCTGGGAGCCGGGAGCAGACGGGGCTCTGGAGACGCCGGGATGAGGGGCAGAGTCCTGGAAGGGGGAGCGGGGGGGATCCTCTGGCTCGGGAACCGCCTGGATCTGCCGGAGGGAGCGGGAATCCCAAAAATTCCTACGGCAACGCCGTTCCGTTGAGGAGCAGCGGTGGAGAGGGCCGGGCTCGGAGGGAACGGACGGATTTGGGATGCCCTCCCATTCCACGGGGCTCCGCGAGGACCTCCCGGGCTGTGCTCCCGCGCTTGGCTCCGGCAGGGATTTGGGAATCACCTCCTGGTTGTTTTCCTGGGGCATTCCTGGCTCGCTGTGGTTTCCCACCTTCCCACACCCGGGATAACTGTGGGAGTAGGAAGCGGCCAGGCCGGGATTTAGCGGGAAACCGCTGTCCCCGGACACCTGGGACGGGAAATTCCGTGCTGCAACCAAAACCGGCACGGACAATCCCAAAAAAATGCCCTCTGTGCCCCAAAGTTCCTGCTGGGGAGGCAGGAAGGGAAAACACCCTGGGAAGGGCTGGGAGTTGTAGGGAATAGAAACCTGGAGGGGTTTGGATTTGGGATTGGGTGGGAAGGGACCTTAAAGATCCTTTAATTCCTGCCCTGCCAGGGGCAGGGACACCTTCCACTATCCCAGGTCGCTCCAGGAGGTTGGAAAACCCCCAGATACATCCCCAGAGCACCGGGAACAGGGATTTTCTCCCTGGCCCGTGCCAAGGGCTCCTTAAATCCAGGGAATGATCCCAGAAATCCCCGGCTGGTTGAGTTGGGATGCACCAGCCTGATGCCGGATTTGCTCTGCAAGGAACCCTGGAATCATTGAGGTTGGAAAAGTTCTCCGAGGCCAACCGTTCCCAGCCCCGATCCGTGTCCCCAGGTGCCACATCCCCACAGATTTCAATCCCTCCGGGAATGGCGGCTCCACCGCTGGGCTCGATGGTCTCCGAGGGCTTTTCCAACCTCAGCGATTCCATGGAAACGTCAAAGCCGTGGGAGGTTGGCCCCGGGAGGGTGAAGCATTCCCAGATGCCGTCGCCATCCCAGGGATTCCTCCTGTCCCGCATGGGTGGGGGCGACTCCAGGGCTCCGATGCGTCCCCCCCAAAATCCATCCCCACCTCCCTCCCCCCGGAGATCGGGAATGTCGGGCACGGGGGTTCACCCAATCCCTTTTCCGATGAAAATCCGACCCCTCTGGCAGTGTTCGGGCAGTTTATGGGATCCTCTGGAGTTTATGGGAAACAGACCCGAAGCTGGGCACGGAGCCAAAGCCAGGCTTCGCCCGAAATCCCGGATTTCTGCAGGACTTGTCTTTCCCTTCTCCGAGGCCTTCCCTCCCAGCACAGGAGCCCTCGGTCCCCTGGGAATTGCATCCCAGGAATCCTGGAATTGGGGGTTTGAGGCATGGGGGAGCCTCCTCATGGAAAATCCCAGGTTTAAACCTCTCCCAGAGCTGCTCCGACCTGGCGGAGGAACAGCTTTTCCCACAGCAGATTCCCGAGTCTTTTCCCCCGTTGGTGTTTTCCCATTTTCTGTGGATTTCCCTTCAAAATGACCCCACTGGAGGATTTTTTTTCTCATTTCCAAACGGGAAAAATTATCCTGGGAAGCCAAGACTCAACAGCCCTCCCCGTTTTTCCATGGAAAAGGTCACGCAGGGAATGCACTCAGGAGGAAACAGCAGGAAAAATCCAAGGTGGGATCGGTGATTTGGGGATAAATTCGGGGGGATAAGAGAAAATTCCTTCCGGAACATCCCCAGGGAGGAGTTTTTGGGAATGTTCCTGGAGGCAGAACCTGACTCCCCCCGGGAAAACGGGGACTGGTGGATTCTCCTGGGGCTTTTCCCAAGATTTCGGGGATCCGTCAGTCCCTGCAGACCCACGGGAAGAGCTGAGGGTCTCTGTCACCGTGTCTGGGCCTAAATTTCGGGCACAATCCCAAAAAAAAGATGGGAAAATGGCCTGGAACACCTTGGAGCTCGCTGGGGAAAGGCGAGGAAGAACAGGGGAGGCTTCTCCCAAATTCCTCAGCTCTGCCCCAGCCCTGAGGCTCCCTCCAGGATCACAGGGAATTTGATCCCATTTTTGGGATGTTCTCCAGCCCCGACACCTCGGGGAGCTGAAGCCACCAAGTTATTCCTGCCAGAGAATTCCTGGGGAGGGAGGAAAGGTGGGAAAAGGGGGAAGAGAAGGAGAAAGAGGAGAAGCCGTGGCTGCCCTGGATCCCTGGGAGTGTCCAAGGAAAGGCTGGACGGGGCTTGGAGCACCCTGGGATAGCGGGAGGTGTCGGCGTTGGAACGGGATGGGATTGAAGGTCCCTTCCCACCCAAACTGTTCCGGGATTCCCGGGTTGTTGCTGCTCTCAGGGAGGTGACGGGACCCGGGACAAGCTGGGGATTCAGGGATGGGAATTCTCTTCCACGTTCCACGACCCCAGGGTGCTCCATGGACCATCCATGGACACTCCCAGGGATCCAGGGGCAGCCGCAGCCTCTCCGGGAATTCCAGCCCAGCCAGGAATTCCTTCCCAAGATCCCACCCCAAGCTCCCCTTTCCCACTGGGAAGCCATTCCCTGCCTCCTGCCCCTCCAGCCTTTATCCCAAATCCCGGCTCTCCTGGAGCCCCTTAAGGCTCGGGAAGGGGCTCCGAGGATTCCCTGGATCCTTCCCTTCTCCAGTGGGACATTCCCAGCTCTCCCAGCCCGGCTCCAGAGGCGCTCCAGCCCTGGGAGCAGCTCCGGGGCCTCCTCTGGAATTGCTCCTTCCGGAGTCGGGATCCCGGGGCCGGAGCAGCTCCGCAGGTGGGGCCTCACCTGAGCGGGGCCGAGGAGCCAATCCCCCTTTCCCTGCTGCCCGAACTTTTCGGGATCATCCCAGCACGAGGCCGCTTCCCGGCTCATTCCAACCTCTCCCTCCCACCCCCATTCTGGGGACGAACCCGTCGAACCCGGAATCGTTGCTTCCCAATCCCGTTTTCCCTGGGCCGGCCGGGCTGGGTGTGAGGAACGGGGGCTGCTCCAGCATCCCGACCCCATCCCGTGCCGGAGCAGCATCCCTGGCCCCATTCCCGCTGCCGGGCTCGGGGTTTCCATCTGGATCCCATCAGCTCCAGGCCGCTTCCCCTCATCCCACACAGCCCCGGGACCAATCCCGCTCTCCCAGAGCCTCCCAGGGAAAGGGCAGGAATTTCCTGCCCGGCTCTTTTTTTTCGGGGGGTGTGGGGGGATTGTTTTGTATCCCACGTTTTCCTTTATCCCGGATTTCGGAGCCTCTCCGGGCGTTGTTTGTTGTTCCTGGAGACCGAGGAGGAGCAGGAGGCCGGAGCATCCCTGACCCCTTCCCTTGGGATCGGGCCGGGCTCGGCCGAGCCGGGCTCAGCAAATCCCAGCCCACGGCCCCGCTCGGGGCCTGGAAAAACTCGGGAATGAGGGAGGAGGAACCTCCGGGAGAGCCAAGGAATGACAGAGCTCGTTAGTGAGGTCACTGTGGGATACGGAACCGTTACTGGGATAGGGAACCGTTATTGGGATAGGGAACCGTTCCTGGGATAGGGAACCGTGACTGGGACAGGGAACCGTGACTGGGACAGGGAACCGTTCCTGGGATAGGGAACCGTTACTGGGACAGGGAACCGTTACTGGGATAGGGAACCGTTACTGGGACAGGGAACCGTTCGTGGGATAGGGAACCGTTACTGGGATAGGGAACCGTTCCTGGGACAGGGAACCGTTACTGGGATATGGAACCGTTACTGGGATAGGGAACCGTTACTGGGACACGGAACCGTTACTGGGACAGGGAACCGTTCCTGGGATAGGGAACCGTGACTGGGACAGGGAACCGTTCCTGGGATAGGGAACCGTTACTGGGATATGGAACCGTTACTGGGATAGGGAACCGTTACTGGGACAGGGAACCGTTACTGGGATAGGGAACCGTGACTGGGACAGGGAACCATTACTGGGATATGGAACCGTTACTGGGACACGGAACCGTTACTGGGACAGGGAACCGTTACTGGGACAGGGAACCGTTACTGGGATAGGGAACCGTTATTGGGATAGGGAACCGTTCCTGGGATACGGAACCGTTACTGGGACAGGGAACCGTTACTGGGATAGGGAACCGTGACTGGGACAGGGAACCATTACTGGGATATGGAACCGTTACTGGGACACGGAACCGTTACTGGGACAGGGAACCGTTACTGGGACAGGGAACCGTTACTGGGACAGGGAACCATTATTGGGATACGGAACCGTTACTGGGATATGGAACCGTTACTGGGATATCGGAGGGGCGGGGGTGTTTATCCAGCTGCTCCCGACCCCCGGCATCGCTCTTTTTCCATGGATACGGGGCTCGGGAGCAGCAAAGCTCCTCGGGAGGCAGGGGCGGTGCTTCCTCGGGGATTTGGGAAGTCGCATTCCCATCCCTGACCCCAAAACGAAGCGGTTTCAGCCTCAAATCGGGATTTTCGGCCCCAAATTGGGATTTAACCCCCAAATCAGAATTTTCAGCCCCAAATCGGGATTTTCAGCCCCAAACTGGGATTTTCACCCCCAAATCAGGATTTTCAGCCCCAAATTGGGATTTTCACCCCCAATTCAAGATTTTCACCCCCAAATCAGGATTTTCATCCCCAAATTGGGATTTTCATCCCCAATTTACAATTTTCACCCCCAAATCGGGATTTTCACCCCCAAATCAGGATTTTCACCCCCCCAGTTCAGGATTTTCACCCCCCATTCAGGATTTTCATCCCCAAATCCAGGGTTTTCCTGCCTTTACGGGAGCCGCAGTCAGGAATTGGCTGTTCGGGGTGGCGGAATTCCAGCTCCGCCAGCCCTTCTTCTTCCCACTGCCGCGGGGCGGGTTCCCGCAGGATTTNTTCAGGATTTTCACCCCCAAATTGGAATGTTCACCCTCAGTTCAGGATGTTCACCCCCAAATCGGGATTTTCATCCCCCTAATCGAGATTTTTCACCCTCAAATCAGGATTTTCCTCCCCCAAATCGGGATTTTCACCCCCAAATCGGGATTTTCAGCCCCAAATTGGAATTTTCAGCCCCAGTTCAGGATTTTCACCCCCCATTCAGGATTTTCATCCCCAAATCCAGGGTTTTCCTGCCTTTACGGGAGCCGCAGTCAGGAATTGGCTGTTCGGGGTGGCGGAATTCCAGCTCCGCCAGCCCTTCTTCTTCCCACTGCCGCGGGGCGCGTTCCCGCAGGATTTTTGGGGTTTCCCATCCCGCCATCCCATCCCTCCGGAGCAGGGATGGGAAATTCCAACAATTCCGGCTCTTTCTCTCCCCAGGTGACCGCGGCCCCAAGGGGGACAAGGGGGAGCGGGGCGCTGCTGGTGGCACAGGTGAGTTCCGGGCGCTCTCCGCGGTGATCCCAGCACGGATTTTGTGGAGTTTTTTTTGGGATTTGGAGCCCGGGGGGGAAATTCCTGATGCAAAGAGGTCAAGGCCGCTGGGAAAACCATCCCTGGTGGGAGGTGGGAGGGATGGCGGGATTGGGAAAGGGCCGGGAATGCCGGAGGGAAGGGGTCTGGAATGCCGGTGGTTTCCTCCAGGCTTGGGACACCCTTCCTGCCATGCCAGGGACGTCCCAGCTTGGGGACATTTCCCCTGGAATTCCAAGGACATCCCTCCTTGGGGACATTCCCCCTGGAATCCCAGGGATATCCCAGCTTGGGGACATTCCCTCTGGAATCTCGGGGCCATCCCAGCTTGGGGACATTCCCTCTGGAATCCCAGGGATATCCCAGTTTGGGGACATTCCCTCTGGAATCAGGGATATCCCAGCTTGGGGACATTCCCTCTGGAATCAGGGATATCCCAGCTTGGGGACATTCCCTCTGGAATCAGGGATATCCCAGCTTGGGGACATTCCCTCTGGAATCAGGGATATCCCAACTTGGGGACATTCCCTCTGGAATCAGGGATATCCCAACTTGGGGACATCCTTCCAGCCCCCACGGCACCGATCGGAGCCCGGCAAGAGACCCAGGCTGATCCTGTGGGGTTTTATTGGGAATGCTGGAGCGGGAAGGCCCCACGGAGCAGCTCCCGCATGGATTTTGCCGTCGGGATCCTGCAGCAGGAGCAGGGCCGGGATGCTCCGGTGCCACTTCCCGGGAAAACCCGATCCTGCCCGACCTCCCGCAGCACCACGGGGTGGACACCCCGCTCTGATCCCGGTTTTTGGAGGATTCCCAGGAACCGTGGGCTCCAAAACAGCCCTGGGCTGGGCTGAGCTGGGCTGGGCTGGAACTGGTTTGGGAGGGGATTTTTTTGGGAATTCTCAGCTTTTCCGAGCTCTCCAAGCAGAGGCCGTGGAAGGGCTGGGGCCGGGATGAGCTCCATGGATTTCTGAGGAGCCCTGGCCCCGATGGATGGGAACGTCCCGGCCCCCGCTGGATCCGTGCCCTGCCTGCTCAGCCCTTCCCGTTCCAGCCGCAAAGAGCTGGGATGAGACCGGGAATGCGGGGCAGGAACGAGGACTTCGGGTTGGGAATACGGAGCTGCTCCTGGATTGTCCCTCCGGGGAATTCCCTGCTCTCCAGGGAATGGCGGCAGCTGTGGAGGCAGAGCTGGGAGGTTCCGCGTGGGAATTGGTTCCGTGTGGGAATTCCGGGGGCTCCGTGTCCCATTGAGGCGCTGCTTTCCCAGGGATGCTCCAGGGGGCCGGAGGGACAACGATCCCAAAGCCGTGGAATTCCCCGGAGCCGGGAGGGCAGGCGGGAAAGGCTCACGGAACACACGGAGCCGGGGCAGGAAAACTCCCTGGGTTTCCCTGGATCCCGGTTTTCCCTGGCCTCATCCCTGGAGCAGGGCGGTCCCGGAGCCCCCGGGGATTGGTTTGGCAGGAGCAGCTCCAGGAATTCCCCGGAGCTCCAGGCCTGGAATGAAAGCCGGGATGAGCCGGAGCAGCTGCGCCGGGAGCGCTTCCATGGCCGGGAGGAGATCCCGGGAACGGGGATGGGCCGGAGGTCGCAGCATCCCAAACAATCCCCGGGATCCCCGCAGGGACGAGGGAGGGGAGGAGGCTCCGGGATCCGCGGGATGTGCTCCAGCTCCTCCGCACCCGATGTTCCGCCCGGATCCAGGAAAACATTCCCGAGCCTCGTCCCGAGCCTGACCCCGGCCGGGCCTGGCGGTGGGGGATGGATCCGGGGCCATGGAAGGACTCCGCGTCCCGTCGGGAGAGGAGGCCCCGCTCCCACTGGGAAGGAGCCAGGGAAAACCTGGAAAACACGGGAACAACAGCTCTGGGAATTCCGGCCGGGCAGCAGATCCCAAAATGTCCCCTTAACCCCACGGCTCCGGGAGCAGGGAACGGGCTGGGGGTGGGAATGGTGGGAGAGGGAAAAGCCGGGTCCTCCCATCCCGGTGTGAGCGGGGTGCTGGGAGCAGGGTGGACATTCCCGACTTCTGCTGGACATTCCCACCCACTGCTGGACATTCCTGACTTTTGCTGGACATTCCCAAGCTCTGCTGGACATTCCTGACTTCTGCTGGACATTCCCGACTTCTGCCAGACATTCCCGACTTCTGCCAGACATTCCCGACTTCTGCCAGACATTCCCGACTTCTGCCAGACATTCCCGACTTCTGCCAGACATTCCCGACTTCTGCCAGACATTCCCGACTTCTGCCAGACATTCCCGACTTCTGCCAGACATTCCCGACTTCTGCCAGACATTCCCGACTTCTGCCAGACATTCCCGACTTCTGCCAGACATTCCCGACTTCTGCCAGACATTCCCGACTTCTGCCAGACATTCCCGACTTCTGCCAGACATTCCCGACTTCTGCCAGACATTCCCGACTTCTGCCAGACATTCCCGACTTCTGCCAGACATTCCCGACTTCTGCCAGACATTCCCGACTTCTGCCAGACATTCCCGACTTCTGCCAGACATTCCCGACTTCTGCCAGACATTCCCGACTTCTGCCAGACATTCCCGACTTCTGCCAGACATTCCCGACTTCTGCCAGACATTCCCGACTTCTGCCAGACATTCCCGACTTCTGCCAGACATTCCCGACTTCTGCCAGACATTCCCGACTTCTGCCAGACATTCCCGACTTCTGCCAGACATTCCCGACTTCTGCCAGACATTCCCGACTTCTGCCAGACATTCCCGACTTCTGCCAGACATTCCCGACTTCTGCTGGACATTCCCACTGACTGTCAGACATTCCCAAACTCTGATGGACATTCCCAGCCATGGCTGGACATTCCCAACCACTCTTGGACATTCCCAACCTCTGCTGGACATTCCCAACCACAGTTGGGCATTCCCAACATCTGCTGGACATTCCCGACTTCTGATGGACATTCCCAGCCTCTGCTGGACATTCCCAACTTCTGCTGGACATTCCCACTGACTGTCGGACATTCCCAACCACAGTCGGACATTCCCAGCCTGGGAACGTCCCAGAGTCCCCTGGAGATGCCTCACCTGGTGCTTCCTCCCTACGGAGAAGCCACAGGAGATGCTCCGAGGTGGGGCAGGAGCACCCCTTGGAGATGTCACCATGGATGGCACCATCCCTGGAGATGTCACCAGTCCTGGGGACGTCACCATGGATGTCACCATGGATGTCACCATGGATGGCACCATCCCTGGAGATGTCACCAATCCTGGGGATGTCACCATGGATGTCACCATCTCTTGGAGATGCCACCATGGATGGCACCATGGACGTCACCATGGATGGCACCATCCCTGGAGATGTCACCAATCCTGGGGATGTCACCAGTTCTGGGGATGTCACCATGGATGTCACCATCTCTTGGAGCTGCCACCATGGATGGCCCCACGGATGCCATCATCCCTGGAGTTGCCATCATGGATGTCACCATAGATGTCACCATGGATGGCACCATCTCTTGGAGATGCCACCATGGATGTCACCATGGATGGCACCATCCCTTGGGGATGTCACCATGGTTGTCACCATGGACATCACCGGACATTCCCACTGACTGTCAGACATTCCCACGGATGCCATCATCCCTGGAGTTGCCATCATGGATGTCACCATAGATGTCACCATGGATGGCACCATCCCTTGGAGATGCCACCATGGGTGGCACCATCCCTGGAGATGCCACCATCCCTGGAGCTGCCACCATGGATGGCACCATAGACGTCACCATGGCTGTCACCATCTCTGGAGATGTCACCAGTCCTGGGGATGTCACCATGGATGTCACCATGGATGGCACCATCCCTTGGAGATGCCACCATTCCTGGAGATGCCACCATGGACGTCACCATGGATGGCACCATCCCTGGAGATGTCACCAGTCCTGGGGATGTCACCATGGATGTCACCATGGATGTCACCATGGATGGCACCATCCCTTGGAGATGCCACCATGGGTGGCACCATCCCTGGAGATGCCACCATCCCTGGAGTTGCCACCATGGATGGCACCATAGACATCACCATGGCTGTCACCATCTCTGGAGATGTCACCAGTCCTGGGGATGTCACCATGGATGTCACCATGGATGGCACCATCCCTTGGAGATGCCACCATTCCTGGAGATGCCACCATGGACGTCACCATGGATGGCACCATCCCTGGAGATGTCACCAGTCCTGGGGATGTCACCATGGATGTCACCATGGATGTCACCATGGATGGCACCATCCCTTGGAGATGCCACCATGGGTGGCACCATCCCTGGAGATGCCACCATCCCTGGAGTTGCCACCATGGATGGCACCATAGACATCACCATGGCTGTCACCATCTCTGGAGATGTCACCAGTCCTGGGGATGTCACCATGGATGTCACCATGGATGGCACCATCCCTTGGAGATGCCACCATTCCTGGAGATGCCACCATGGACGTCACCATGGATGGCACCATCCCTGGAGATGTCACCAGTCCTGGGGATGTCACCATGGATGGCACCATGGATGGCACCATGGATGTCACCACGGATGGCACCATCCCTTGGAGATGCCACCATCCCTGGAGATGCCACCATGGATGGCACCACGGATGGCACCATCCCTTGGGGACATCACCATGGACATCACTGTTCCTGGAGATGCCACCATGGATGGCACCATATATGGCACCATGGACGTCACCACGGATGGCACCATCCCTTGGAGATGCCACCATCCCTGGAGATGTCACCACGGACGCCACCAGGCGCGCCCCTACTCCGGGGCCGCGCTGACCTCCGGCATTCCCGCGGCAGCTCCGGAGGAGGGGGCGATCCGGCTGGTGAACGGCTCCGGGCCGCACGAGGGCCGCCTGGAGATCTTCCACGAGCGCCGCTGGGGCTCCGTGTGCGACGACGGCTGGGACGGGAAGGACGGCGACGTCGCCTGCCGGATGCTCGGCTTCCGCGGCGCCGCCGACGTCTTCCGCATGGCGCGCTTCGGCCAAGGTGGGGCGTTCCCGCGGGATTCCGGGAACGGGCTCCCTGCGGAGCGGGTGGGGCGCCGCAACAGCTCCCCCGGGGGAATTCCGGGAACGGGGACGTTCCCGACTCAGCCGGAGCTCCGGGAGCGTTCGGACGACGGGGACGGGGTGGGATTTTGGCGGGGGTTGGGTCGATGATTCCGACGGATCCCATCCAGCTCTGGAGATTCCTCTCAGCTCCCTGAGTGGCCTCTCCAGCCTCTCGGAGCTGGTGGATCCCAAAAAAGCGGCTCCGGGAATGCCGCCGGACCCTTCCGGAGCTGCCGTCCCTCATTCCCGCCTCGGGAGAGCTCGGAATGCGTTTTCCCACCGTTGCTCCCTGCTCCGTCCAACCCGGCCTGGGACATTCCAGGGATCCAGGGGCAGCCGCAGCTTCTCTGGGAATTCCAGCCCGGCCAGGAATTCCTTCCCAAGATCCCACCCCAAGCTCCCCTTTCCCACTGGGAAGCCATTCCCTGTTTCCCCCCCCTCCATCCTTTATCCCAAATTCCCCCTCTCCCAGAGCCCCTTGAGGCTCGGGAAGC
>VZTE01003661.1:578856-594696 GCA_013397775.1 Eulacestoma nigropectus | reverse complement strand
CCTGCAAAGGCTGTCCCAGGCTGTTGGGGCCCTTTGCAGGCACCCACAGCCGTGTCTGGGCATGGGGAGCTGCCCCTTCCTTAAGGTTTAGGGGGTCTCCTTGTGACACTCTCCAGCCTTTTCCTGCTCCTGTCTCCCCTTCCACAACTCCACGTGCCCCCACCTCGCTTGTCAGGCCCACATCATGTCTCGTGTCACCACTCAGCTGGAGAAAGGGACATCTCCAGGGTGGGATCGGTGTCCCCTGCACTCCCAGCTCACAGAGCTCTGTGGATAAGGTGAGTGCACACCTGCCTTACCCCCCCGTGCCTGCCAGGAGGGCAGGAGGACGGAGGCACCAGCCCGTGGCACAAGCCCTGGGAGCTGGGGAGGCCGGGAGGGCCGGGCTGGCGGAGCTCTGGGAGTCTCCAGGGCTCTGTGGCCCAGCCCGGCATGCACTGGCAGAGCTGCTGGGATTTGTGGACTGGAATAGCATGAAATGATGTTGAAAATCCGGGTTAATCTGAACCGGCTCCAGAGGCCAGTTCTGCCAGAGCCGCCTCTTTATCTGCAGTGTGAATCTAAATCCACAGCAGGCTTAACTTGGGTCTTGGCAGCTTTACGTCGGCTCTGATTAGTTCACATCACCTTCTTTACAGCTTCCTGACCCTCTGCTGGGGAGGCTGCCTCCAGCTTGTCAATATTTTATATTTACACAGCAGTGTCACCGTCCTCAGGAGTCCCCAGGGCAGCTTCCAAAAACAGCCCCGGCCTCCTGCCTCCCTGTGAGCCCCACCTCGGAGATGCTCTCCGGCGTCCTCTGACACCCCGCACGTCACAAAGGGTGGGAGGCCACCCTGCACCCCTGAACCCAGGCCTAAATGTGACCCAGGCACGCGGGGCTGGCAGCAGATGGGCCGTGCTTCTCCAGGTCAGAGCAGGTCACACCTGAGCTGGGCTGGGCAGGTCCGTGGCAGCCAAAGTGCTCCTTGTTCACTGCTCCCGCCACCAGCCCCCGCCACGAGGTGGGAAAGGCCTGCACGACCACCTGCCTGCAGAGATGTCACCCCCTGGAAACGAGGCACTGGGGGGCACTTTAAACATCTCACAGGATCATTAAGGGTGGAAAAGCCCTCCAAGATCGTCGAGTCCGACCATTAACCTGTTTCCTGGGCCTGCTGCTGTCAGTCTGTGTCCTCTCATCACTGCTAAGGGTCTCATCAAGGCTGAAAGCGGTGGGAAAGGGATTTATATCCCGGAGGAGAGCACAGCATTCCCAGTATAACCCATTCTGGAGAGGGTGCAGATATGATTTTAAAAGCAAATTTAAATCACAGCTATCAAATCTGAGTGTTTGAGGCAGGCTGGAACAGCTGCCCTGTGCCTGTGTCCAGCTTTGAATGGACGGAAGGAGGGAAGGAGCTGTTTTTCCATGTGGTGGAGGTCAGGGCCTTGGGATCCAGCAGCTCAAGCACTCCCATGGGATTGGCAGCACCAGGAACATGGGTGGGATAGTGGGAAGGTGTTTTGGGACATTGCCCCCTGACCAGGACATCAGAGAAAACGAGGGTGTGGTTGTGACCCTCCCCTGGAGATCCCAGAGGAGAACCAACCCCAGCCCAGAACCGGGAGGACGGTGGGAGAAGCAGGAGCACAGCCAGGGGTGGGTGGCCCAGGGACTCTGCTCTTCATGGGCTGGGCCAGGCAGGGCCTTGCCCAAAGTTTGGGTGCAGAGCTGGCACCTCAAGGTGCCGGGAGAGGTGGCAGTGGCAGAAAGAGCCACCAGCACCACGCTGTTCATGAGGAGGCAGGGGAGGGCAGCAATAGGGTGGGTGCGCGGCACCTTTCTGACCAACAGGGAATTTGGGGCGGTGACTCCTGTTTTTCAGCTCTGCAGAGCCTCTGCTCACCCTCCTCTGTCCTGTCACAGCAGCCTGGGGAGCTCTGTTTGCACACGTGAGTGTGACACCGAACGGAGCTGGGCCAGGGAGGCCCAGGGAGCTCTCGAGGTAAGCAGGCAAGGCAGAAACCTGCGGGACAAAAGAAGGAAAACCACTCCTGTCCCTGAGCAGAGGGGTTTGGTCACTCCGTGGAGCAACCACTACGCTCTCCAAGGAAGGAGAGACCACGAGGCTGCTGCCCTGGGCTACCCAGGCCCCTGGGCCCCCGAGGACCCCGGGCTGGTGTCCTGTGGTCTCTGCAGAGCATTTTGGCCTTCAGGAGATGCTCCTGCAGAGAGCAGAGGCAGAGATGGGAACAGGCAGCTGGGAAGAGGAGCAGCCCTCTGTCCCCCGTGCCCAAGATTGAACAGCTCCTTCCTGGAGCAGATTCCCAGCCCCTGGCTGTGCTTTATTTGGGATAGCTGCAAAAATGAACACGCTGGGCACGGAGACTGCGGCACCATGGCTGGGGATGTGCTCAGGGAGGGCAGCACAGAATCAGGAGGAGTTTCCCTGGGGGAGCAGATACCCCTGGCCAGTGCTGCCACCCCAGCCCTCCCCTTCTGGGCCCCCTTCTGCCTTCGCCTCGGCTTGGCACCAGGGCTGGCAGGGGCAGAGGTGCTACCAGAGGGCCCCACAGCCTGTGCTGGTGGTACGGGGGGTGCAGAAGCAGGGCCACATGTGAACAGAGCCCTTGCAGAGAGTCAGGGACCTTCCTTTAGCACGAAAACTCCCCCTCTTTTCCCGTTCCACGGAATGGTTTGGGTTGGAAGGGACTTTAAAGAACATCTCATCCACCCCCTGCCGTGGGCAAGGACACCTCCCAGGCTGCTCCAAACCTGCCTTGGACACTGCCAGGGATCCAGGGGCAGCCACAGCTTCTCCGGGCACCCTGTGCCAGGGCCTCCCCACCCTCACAGGGAACAATTTATCCCCGGTATCCCATCTAAATCTGCTCTCCTGCAGCTCCTCTGCCCCCACTGTGTGTCAGCCTTACGGCTCCAGGTGCCAAGGCAGCCCCTTGGGGCAGCTGGGGCAGGAACTCTTTGCTCAGACACACCAAGTGTCACACAGCTGGTGAGATCCTTCCCCCTGTGCCACCAAACAGCCAAGGTGAGTCTCTGATTCCTCAGCAGACGGTGGCAGAGATCCCCTCCCCCAGCCTCTGCCCCAGCCTTCGATGAGTCCTTCAGCAGCAAACACCAGGGGCCTGGGATTGCTGGTGCGGTCGGCGAGGCTGGGGACACACAAGAGGAGCAGTGGCCCTGCCTGCAGGTGGGACGCAGCCCCCGTGTGCAGCTGGGGTGAAGACAGACACAGACAGACCTGGGCTGGCACATCCCCCCTCCTCACACACACCAGGACACTCGCTGGGGTCGGAACGCGGCCACGAAGCCGGGAGGATGTGTCCCCCACGGGAAGGCATCACTCGGGACACACAGGGACACGCCACAGTTGCCAGGACTTTCAGAGGGATGAGTAAAACACTGAGCAGCGACCAAAACCCGTGACAACCAGAAGCATCCCACAGCCAGGGGGGAGTGTGCAAACCCACCTGCCCCCTTCCTGCAGCCCTTGCCCCGCTTCTCAGCCACCAGAGCCCCGCTGGACCCTGGGGGTGCTGGGATCTCCCACATCCCAGCAGGGCAGCGAGGGCCAGGAGCCGGGCTGCTGCTGCTGCTCTTTGTGGGGCAGGGAGGGCTGGCAAGGGGGGATTTGCTGAGGACCCTGAGCTGTGCTCCCAGGTGGGTGTTTCAAGCCAAGCCGAACTGGTGAGCACAGAGATTCCCACTCTGGGACCCTCTGGCAGAACCCTGGGGTCCCTGGAAGGAGGAGGGACGGCCAATGGGCACTGCCTGGTTTGGCAAAGAGCAGGAGGACAAAGAGGAGAGGGGTGAAGCTCAGGGGTTTCACTGGAGAGCACAACAGGCACTGGCAGCCCAGGCTGCCAGGGACAGCCAGAAGCCCTTTCCACTGAAGCTCAGCTGGGGAGAGGTGTTGAGGAAGCCCTGAAGGTTCGCACCAGATGCCAGTAGGGCCAGGACGGAGCCAAAAAGCAGAGACCGTGTCAGCTGCTGGGATAGAAAGTGTAAATCCCTGGATGTTGGCTGAGAAAAGCTGCACTGCTGCCCTAAATTATTTCTGCTCTCTTCACTGCTGTCCCCAGCTGCCTGTGCTGGGCCATCCCTGCTGCAGCAGAGGCTCGTGATGTGCTGTAATTAGGCGGGCACGAGTCTAATCAGTCTGCAGGGAGCTTTGGACAAAGGCACTGCTAATCCTCGGAATCCCCTGCAGCAGGGCCAGGCGCTGTGTCAAACCTCAGCAGAGCTCCAGCCAGGCACAGGTTGTCGCCTGGTGACTTTTCTCTTGTAGACTGAACTGCTCCAGCTGAAATCGGCTCTGTGTCAGCAGCCCCTGGGCTGGAGAGGGGAGCAGCCAGCACCTCCTGCAGAGCCCAGCAAGGGACGAGGGGATCCAGCTCTGGCCCGGCCCGAGGATCTGAGACAGGAAACATCCTCAGGAGAGCAGGACGACGGCATCCCCGGGAAGGGAACGTGCAGCCCCCAGGAGTGCCAGCACTGCTGATCCTTGGGGGAGACCCAAGCTGGTGAAATCCTGGTCCCAGTTCAGCGGGAAGGACGCTGCAAGCACCGACTGTGCTGTGTGATACAGCTGGAAGGGTTCCTAAGAGCTCCTGTTCTTCCAGCGAGGTCACAGCATCACAGAATCACAGAGTTTGGGTTGGAAGGGACCTCAAAGCCCATCCCATCCCACCTCTGCCATGGGCAGGGACACCTTCCACTGTCCCAGGCTGCTCCAAGCTCATCCAGCCTGGCCTTGGACACTTCCAGGGATCCAGGGGCAGCCACAGCTTCTCTGGGCATCCTGTGCCAGGGCCTCCCCACCCTCTGAGTGAAGAATTCCTTCCCAGTATCCCATCTAACCCTACCCTCTTCCAGTTTAAAGCCATTCCCCCTTGTCCTGGCACTCCATCCTTTGTGAATGGTCTCTCTCCATCTTCCTCGTTGGCTCCCTCGGGTACTGGAAGGCCACAGTGGGGTCACCCCACAGCCTCTGTTTAGGTCCTGGCTGCTCAAACAGGGTCACACCCCAGGAGGGAGTCACTGTCCCCTAAGAGAGCTCCTGCTGCCTTTGTGCCCTGGCAGGGCCNGAGAGAGGTGTCCCCGGGGTGCAGGAAGGGAGGTGTCCCCGGGGTGCAGGAAGGGAGGTGTCCCTGGGGTGCAGGAAGAGAGGTGTCCCTGGGGTGCAGGGAGAGAGGTGTCCCCGGGGTGCAGGAAGGGAGGTGTCCCCGGGGTGCAGGAAGGGAGGTGTCCCTGGGGTGCAGGAAGAGAGGTGTCCCTGGGGTGCAGGGAGAGAGGTGTCCCCGGGGTGCAGGAAGGGAGGTGTCCCCGGGGTGCAGGAAGGGAGGTGTCCCTGGGGTGCAGGAAGAGAGGTGTCCCTGGGGTGCAGGGAGAGAGGTGTCCCCGGGGTGCAGGAAGGGAGGTGTCCCCGGGGTGCAGGAAGGGAGGTGTCCCTGGGGTGCAGGAAGGGAGGTGTCCCTGGGGTGCAGGAAGAGAGGTGTCCCCGGGGTGCAGGAAGAGAGGTGTCCCCGGGGTGCAGGGTACCGTGACAGAACTGTCCCTTTGGCCCCCTGCCCTCTGCCCCTTCCCACCCCAGCAGGGCCAGGGCAGCAGAGGGGTTAAGCGAGTCCGAGCTCTCCACCATCCATCCATCCTGCAAATCTGACGGCCCCATCTCTTCAACGGGCCCAGATTGATTTCTTGACTGGGAGCAATGAGCAGCTTCACATGAAAAATGAGGGTTTGCGCCGTCAATAGAAGTTCTAATTACAACTTAAACCCAGGACATCCTTTACAGCGCACACCAGATTTACAGCGGCTGCAGGTGGGCGTGCAGCCCTTCCTAATTAAACGCAGCTCGCACTGCAGATTGCTCAGCCAGCCCCTGCCCGCTCCCCGGCCCCGCAAGGGCACCGAGCTGCTGGCACCGAGCTGGCCAGGGAGGCACCAGGCACCCCAAGGGCACCGCTGTGCAGAGCGCTGGGGAGGGATGCGAGGCTCCAGTTCCTCCTCTCTTTTCCCTGTTCTGTGGTGGATGAGCTGCCCACACTGGATCAGCCGGGGCTGAGCCATCCCCAAACCATCAACTCTGCCCAGCACAGTCCCCCTGAGCCCACCCCAGATCTCCATCGCACATGCAAAGGGCAGAACTGGGTCTGACTGGGGCTCAGTCACAGAACCACAAAACGTCCTGAGCTGGAAGGGACCCACAGGGATCATCCAGCCCAGCCCCAGGCCCTGCACAGACACCCCAACAACCCCACCCTGGGCACCCCTGGCAGCGCTGCCCAAACGCTCCTGGAGCTCTGGCAGCCCCGGGGCCGTGCCCATTCCCTGGGGAGGTGCTGGGATTTCACGGGCAGCAGCCCCAGAGCTGCCTGGTGCCCCCAAGGCACCCTCAGGGACCCTCAGTGTGCCAGAGCCCTGCGTGAGGATGCTCTGTGGGGTCTCTCACCGGGAGCTGGGGCTTGCCAGGTCCCAAGTGATGGCCAGGGTGTGTCCAGCTCTGCTGCCAAGGCACCCTGAGGTTTGCACAGACCGGGCTCCCCTGGGCCTCAGTTTCTCCATATCTGAAGCAGGAGAAATGCCTTTCTGAGCAGGGCTGGAGACCCAGAGTGCTTTAGGAAGCAGGGAGGAAGTGCCTTGTGGGCCAGGCGTGACTGGGGGAGCTGTGGCAGGGGGAGGTGGCGTTTCTGGGTGTGCCCCACGTCTGCCCACAGAGGTGCTGTGGGGGGTACCCTCTGTACTTGTCCTGCACGGTGCTGCTCCTGGACACTGCAGGATCCCTGTGCCAGACCCTCTGGCAGCTGCTCCAGGGCCCTGAGAGGGCTCAGAGGGGTGTGGGTGTGTGGGAGCTGTGGTTGCTAAGAGAGCCCCAAAAGGAGCTGGAGTTGGAGGAGGTCACAAACAGAAAATGTTCAGCAAGTTTTCATCATCCAACGAGAGATCCGGGCTCCTTGGACTATGCTGCGTGTCCAAAGCAACTTCCACTGGGAATGTGGCTGCCCCAGCAACGGGAGCAGCTCAGTTCCTCACAGAGGCCACTGGTGATGCCTTAGGTTTTAACTTTTATATTTTTCAAATTCTGTTTTGCTTAGTGTGGAGTTCTGGAGTTCCTTGGAGCCCGTTGGCTGCTGCTCTCCTAGGCCAGACAGACACAACAAAGCCTCTCCCAGCTCCTTGTTCAAGGACACTCAGGCTGTCCCAGGCCCAAAAGGTGCAAACTGGGGCCTGAGGTGGAGAAATGGAAGCAATTCCATCATCAGCTCAAGTTTGAATTGGTGAATTGATGCTGATCTGCAAATGAACCAAACCTATCAAAGTGTGAGGAACTCGTGACTCGGGGCCCAGCTCGGGGTCCAGCTTGGATGTGGCCTTTGGCTCCCCAGGGTGCACCTTTGAGGGCCTTTCAGATAAACATCCCCCTTTATTCCCTCACTCCTGCCTGGGCGCTGTTTCTGGGTAGCCCCCCAAGGCATCACTGGGATTAGGGAATGAGCCCTTCCTAGTGATGTCAGGATCCAGGATGAGCAGAGACGTTGTGGTGGTGGTGATGGGGTCTCTCAGCTGTGGTTGGCAGCCCCAGCCCCACCTCAGCCCCTGCCTTGGGCTGGGCACTCTGGTCCAGCCTCAGCTGCCTCTCCCAGTGCCTCCCTGCTCCCAGCTCTGCTCCTGGAGCGGAGGAGATGCTCCCGAGCCCTTCCTTGTTCAGCACAGGATTTGAGGAGCTGAGCCGGGTTGCAGGGAGCAGGGAGAGCTCCCTGATTTCCCAGGGCTGGGAGTTAAATTACTCCTGCCTCGAGCTGCTGCTTTGGAGAAGAGAAAATCCCACCAGAAGGTGAGAGGTGAGCAAAGTGCAAAGCACCAGGACTCTCCAGAAACCCCCCTGCCCCAGCAGGAGCCTGGAGAGGTGGAGCTGGGTTTAGAGTCCAGAAGGTCAGTGGTGAGAGTCATCTCCAGAGCCTTTTCCACCGGGAGCCTGCAGAAGCAGAAAGGGGATGCTGGAAGCTGCTGTCCGAGGATCCCACCTGTGTCCTGGATCAGAGCTGGCTGACAGCAAAGGGCAGCCCAGGGATCTGCCCAGTGGGACTGGAGGGCCGGGCTGCTGCTCCTGCAGGAAAAGCCTCCACCAGCCAGGAGACAGATTTGCAGATCCAGAGGGATGTGTGGATGTGACCCTGCCAACTCCAGAGAGGCCCCAGCTGCCTGTGACATGTGAGGGACAGGAACTCTGGGTTTGGGGTGAGCCAGAACCTGCCCCCGTGACTCAGCCAGTCTGGACCAAAGCTCACCACAAACAGCTGTGGGGCCCAGCACGTCCGGGATGAGGGCAGAACCTCCGGCTCCTTCCCCCCTGGATTTCCTGATTAGAACAAGATAAACCAGGCTGTGTCATCCAGCCCCCGGTGCGGGGCCCAGATGTGAGCAGCCCCGTCCCGACACGGCCGCTGTGGCTCATCAGAGCTGACCAAATGCCATCAGAGCCCTTCCACGTGGTCCCCGTCACTCCCACGCGCACCAGGAGCGTCCTGGTGCGTGACCCCGCCGGGATGTGAACACACCGGGATCTGGCTGTCACCAGGGAAGGGCCCCCCAGAGCTGATGTGCCTCACAACTCCCCAGTGCTGCCCTGCAGAGACAGAAGGGAAAGCGGGGGAACGGAGGATGGGAGGATTTCCTGATCCAATGATGCCCAGTTCCTGCAGCCTCAGGGGCGAGGGGCCACGGGGGCTGCCCAGGCACAGAATTCCAGGCTCTCATTCCAGAGGATGACCAGGGGTGCCTGGGGGTGAGCAGGGCCATCCTGCACACTGGGGCTGCTCCCTGGGCCCCCTCCCACCCAGGCAGGCTCTGTCCAGCTCTTGGGCTCGGCCACGTCACCCCAGGCTGCTGTCCCCGTCCTTTGGGATTCCAGCGGGATTTCTGTTGGCTGTAAGAGGTGCACCAAAGCCACATCCCTGCAAGGCTCCAGCCCCAGAGAGGAGCAGTCCCTTGGGAGGATTTTGCCTCTGTCCAGGACCCTGAAACAAATCCCTCCCATGTTTGGATTCAGCCTGCAAGGAGAGACACTGGAGGAGATTTGTCTGGGACAGAGGACATCTGGGGCTCCTCAAGGAGGAGGCTGTAGGTGACTGCGTCATCTGCTCTTCGTGTGGGGCTGATCCAGGTTTTTGGGAGAAGTTTCTGTCTTTCAAAACAGGAAGTTTTTTTTCTGTGCTAACCAACATTTTTGCGTCTGTTGCTCTGCTGTGGAGGGATCAGGGTTTGGCTCAGCCCCTCCCGGGCCGTAACTGTGCCTGTCACATGGAGCATCCCAGAAACAGCGCTGCAGGAGCCCCTTTCCAGGAAACCACAGAATCATGGAAAGGGTTGGGTTGGGAGGGACCTTAAATCCCACCCAGTGCCACCCCTGCCATGGCAGGGACACCTCCCACTGTCCCAGGCTGCTCCAGCCTGGCCTTGGGCACTGCCAGGGATCCAGGGGCAGCCACAGCTGCTCTGGGAATTCCAGCCCAGCCCCTCCCCACCCTCCCAGGGAACAATTCCTGCCCAATATCCCAGCCAGCCCTGCCCTCTGGCACTGGGAAGCCATTCCCTGTGTCCTGTCCCTCCGTGCCTTGGCCCCAGTCCCTCTCCAGCTCTCCTGGAGCCCCTTCAGGCCCTGCAAGGGGCTCTGAGCTCTCCCTGGAGCCTTCTCCTCTCTGGGTGAGCACCCCCAGCTCTCCCAGCCCGGCTCCAGAGCAGAGGGGCTCCAGTTTAGTGTCTCCCCTTTGGTCTCATTCCAACAGAGCAACAGGGAAGCACTGCAAGAGGTTGTAGGTGAACAAAGGGACTTTTTGGGGGACCCTGGGCAGCCCTCAGACAACAACACCTGCAAGACTTTGTGGTGAGAGCGAGGGGATCCTTCACAGCCGACGAACACATCAGGTGCACTTTGAGCCCTGAAGGAAGAATGTGGGGTTTGGGGGGGAAAAAAACCCACAAATCATTGTTGTGGTGGATTCCTCGTGCTCCCCATCTCCCAGCTGAAACCCTCCCCGCGCTGGGCTGGGCAGGAGCTGATAAGGAGGCAGGGAAGAGGCGCTGGATTCCCGCACGCAGCAGCCAACGCCTGCGCCTCCCTCCGCCTCTGCTTTTATGTAGTTTGGAAGTGCTCTGAAACTGCTGGGCACAGACACTTCTGAAGCTGCAGCAACTTTGCACGGCGCGGTTGTTTTATGTCTGAACTGTACATACAGCAGTGAATAGAGCTCATAAAAGATGGATGTATTCTTGTTCTTTTTGCTGGTTTTGATTTATTATTTACTTCACTTTTTTCAACTCTTCCGAAGTGCTGTAAATCATCTAAATCATTTTTCTCCTCCGCTTGGCTAGTTTGGGGGAGCCGAAGCGAGATGATAGCGCCTCACCTCCTCGGCAGTGCGGGGTTTGCTGGGGGTTTTTCAGGAAGAGAGAGAAAAACCAGGAAATGTGAGCTCTTAACGTCTCTGCAAAGTAGCTTGGAAAGGCTTAAAGGTCTTCTTCCGTCTGCCTTGCAGGGGCTCTGAGGCTCGGCCTTGGCTCAGCTCTGGGAGCTCTCCCGGCTCAGGATTCCCGCCCGTCTGGGGTGGTTCACGGGGCAAATCTCACCCTCAGTGCGGGGAAGGTTTGCACACCCTGCCCTGGGTGCGGGTCAGGAGAGCCCTGTCCCCTGGGGAAGGAGGGAACACGGACAGGACCCCGGGCCTGGCGTCTCCAGGATGGGTGAGGCTTTAGACACCGAGCTCTGTGCCAGGGGAGCACGCCCAGGGCTGGCTGCGGGCGGTGCAGAGGGTCTGGCTCAGAGCTGGGCAGTGCAGGGAGATTTTCTCTCGGTCCGAGGCCAACACATCCCAGCACCCAGAGCTTCTCCAGCAGTGTCCCCCTGGCCTCCTTCATGCTCAGGGCAACCGAGCAGGGGCTCCAGCACCCAGAAAAGAAAGGGAAGTCAGTGCCCACAGGTGGAACAGAGCACAGAAAGCAGATTTCCGAGGGCACGTTGCTGTTGGAGCTCCCCTCACGCACCCAGCCCAGCGTGACGTGAGCCCACACCCCACTGCTGGGCTGAATTCTGCACAAACCCAGCCCAGAGACTCCTCGAGACCCGGAGCCTTCCTCCCCCAGCACCCCCTTGCTGGTCCCGCTGTTTGTCCTGCCAGCTCCCAGCACGGGCACAGGAGGGACAGGGCCATTCCCAGCGCCTCTGGAGGAGGGTTCAGGTGTCCCCACTAAATCTGGATCTGAAGGGGTGGAATGTGTGGTGTCCCCGGGACCCAGGAGACCTCCACCGAGCAGGGAATGAATCCAGCAGTGGAATGAATCCAGCAGTGGAATGAATCCAGCAGTGGAACGAATCCAGCGGTTCAAGCCCAGCAGATGCACGGGGTGGCCCTGTCTGTGGAGAGACAAAGACACAGAGCAGAGCCCTGGGAGCACCGAGGGGTCCTGGGGAAGCAGGATGGAATGGCCGGATGGGCACAGAGGAGGGCAGTGACCCCTGCATCCCTTCCAGGAGGGGCTGTGGGACAGGGCAGGACCAGAGGGCTCCTCTCACCTCCCCACCCTCTCAGCCAGACCCAGGCACTGCGTCCCCAGAGCCAAGAGCACACCAGGCTCAGGGCTCCGAGCGCCCAGTCAGGGGCTCTGTCTCCTTCCTGTCACTTTGTGTCTCTTTTTTCTAGGAGGAATTCGGCTGCAGGGAGAGAAAACGAGCAAGCTGCTAATGAAAGGGCAGCTGCTGCTCCGTGCCAGGCGTGTGAGACCCCACTGGGAGCTCAGCTGGGCGCAGTGGGTGGCTGGACACCGTTTATTTTTACATTAGAGCTATTTTCCTCTCACCCTGTCTGCTCTGTGCTCTTTATTTCTCAGGCAGTTCAGCCCCTGTCAGATGGACATCGATGCAGGATGCACAAACCTCCCCAGTCCAGGCTAATTTTAGGATAATAACTGATAGGGGAGGGAGGGTCTCGGCTCAGCATCCCTTTGCATCGATGGCAGAGCTGTCCTCGGTGGGTGGCATCACCTGCCCTTGCCTGGGCCTTGCCAGGCAAGCAAAGAGGGGAGTGTGGAACACAGGGCAGAACCTCCGAATCAAATGCCCGGAATTGCCTGTGGGTTTAGGAATCAGAGAATCACAAGGTTTGGGTTGGAAAGGACCTTAGAGCTCATCTCATTCCACTGTCCCAGGCTGCTCCAAGCCCCGTCCAACCTGGCCTTGGACACTGCCATGGATCCAGGAGCAGCCACAGCTGCTCTGGGCCCGCTGTGCCAGGGCCTCCCCGCCCTCACAGAGAACAATTTCCTCCTAACATCTAATTTAAACCTGCCTCTCTCAGTTTAAAACCATTCCCCCTTTGTCCTTTAAGTATCCGTCTGTATAAAAAAATTCCCTCTCCCTCCTGGGGAGGAAGGGACGCCCTGGGCCTGGGAGAAGGTTGTCAGAGCACAGGGCACCTGTGCCCCCGCAGATGGGCAGGTGGGACGTCACAAGCTGTGCTCAAGGACATCCCTGCCAGGTGTGACAGGGACAGGGTGGCTGCGGTGTCCCCAGCAGGAACTGGTTTGAGTTCTAAAAGCTGCAGTGTCCTCGTGTGGGAATGGGCCCTCGATGGACAGCCTGGCTTCACTGGGGAGGTGAGAGATGTGAGGGCTCTGCAGGGCATTCACACGCTGAGGATTCAAGAAACAAAACTGTCTCGGCGAAAAACCCCTGAGTCATTTCTTTGCCCTGCATTTTCAATGTCCCAGAGGAATTCCTTCACGTTCCCCTCTGAAGCCGAGCCTCTCTCCCCGCTCATTCCCCGTGCTGGGGGCAGTGGGACCCGGGCAGCCCAGCTCAGTGTGAGCAGCCCTGCAGAGCATCCCCGGGCACAAAGCCGGGGGAGGTGACATTCCCGTCCCAGCCAGCCCAGGCTGTGGCACCTGGGCTCTCCCGTGGGGAGCAGGGGGAAGCTCCTTGCTGTCCCTGCCTGTCCCCACTGCCTGGAGCTGTGCAGGCGTTCTCAGTGCAGGTGTGACCCCACAGAGCCAGCCGGGCTCCCGCTGCTGCCCCGGGCACCGGCACAGCTGGGCACAGCAGCAGCTTTCAGTGCCGTACAACTGGTGCTGAATTAGGAGGCAGGGAGGGCCCAGCTCTGCTCTCAGCGATTAACCACGGGCACAGGCTCATCTCACTGCAGTTCAGGCGTAGAGAAATTTAAATCTAAATCTGAGTTAGCCCTTCCCGGTTCCAGGCTGGGCAGGGAGCAATGGTCACTTCCAGAGGGTCAGGCCAGAGCCAATCAGCACTGCAAGGCTTACGAGCTTAGAGCTGGGATGCTCCGAGGTGGGGAATGACACCCAGGAGGGCTGCACAGGGCACAGGGGAGTGGGGCAGAGCGGTGATGATGATGATGATGAGGAGGAGGAAGCAGTGGTGAACCTGGGGACCTTGGGGACAACGTGAAGTCCACGCAGCTGTGACCTGCTGGACACCCCCATGCCCGGGGGGTGTAGGATGCTGCCCACTGACACCCCCATCCCCAGGAGGGGCAGGATGCTGCCCATGGATGCCCCCATGCCCAGGGGGTGCAGGATGCTGCCCATGGACACCCCCATCCCCAGGGGGTGCAGGATGCTGCCCATGGATGCCCCCATCCCCAGGGGGTGCAGGATGCTGCCCATGGACACCCCCATCCCCAGGGGGTGCAGGATGCTGCCCATGGACGCCCCCATCCCTGGGGGGTGCAGGATGCTGCCCATGGACACCCCCATCCCCAGGGGGTGCAGGATGCTGCCCATGGATGCCCCCATGCCCAGGGGGTGCAGGATGCTGCCCAGGGACACCCCCATGCCCGGGGGGTGCAGGATGCTGCCCACGNCGGGCTCCCGCTGCTGCCCCGGGCACCGGCACAGCTGGGCACAGCAGCAGCTTTCAGTGCCGTACAACTGGTGCTGAATTAGGAGGCAGGGAGGGCCCAGCTCTGCTCTCAGCGATTAACCACGGGCACAGGCTCATCTCACTGCAGTTCAGGCGTAGAGAAATTTAAATCTAAATCTGAGTTAGCCCTTCCCGGTTCCAGGCTGGGCAGGGAGCAATGGTCACTTCCAGAGGGTCAGGCCAGAGCCAATCAGCACTGCAAGGCTTACGAGCTTAGAGCTGGGATGCTCCGAGGTGGGGAATGACACCCAGGAGGGCTGCACAGGGCACAGGGGAGTGGGGCAGAGCGGTGATGATGATGATGATGAGGAGGAGGAAGCAGTGGTGAACCTGGGGACCTTGGGGACAACGTGAAGTCCACGCAGCTGTGACCTGCTGGACCCCCCCATGCCCGGGGGGTGTAGGATGCTGCCCATGGATGCCCCCATCCCCAGGGGGTGCAGGAGGCTGCCCATGGAGCGACACAGCCGAGCCCCCGGTGCCCACAAGGCTCTGACCGAGTCAGCCTGACAGCAGAGGAGTAACACACTCAGACATCACATTTAAATGCCCATAAATTTGGAAACAGAGCCCGAGCTCTTTAATCTTGGTTCATTTTTTCATTCGTAACGAGATAACAAAGGAAGCCAAGCGCGAGCTCGAGCCATGAATTATTTAGGGAGGGCACATCCATCTCGGGTGGTTCGGGGTTTGCTCTGCCATGCTGGGGAGTGCGGGGTGAGCAGCCCCTGGCCGAGGGCCAGCTGGGTGTTGGGCATCCCCATCAGTGTGATGCCCTGGAGGCGCTGGGGAGGTTTATTCCGGCTCGGATGAGCGCGGGAAGGCACAGGGAGGTCCCAGGCTCTCTCCCAAGGCTGTGGCCTCCAGGATGGCTCTGAGGGCTCGTGCACGGCCCCTCTCATCTTTTCATGGCAGGGATTTTTCCCCCTGGAAAGGGTGGGCATTGCCCCCACACACACTCCCAAAAAAGGATATTTAGCAAACGCTCGCCTTAATGCAGAGATCAGAAAGCTCTCCCAAAGCAGGGGAAGGCGGCAAAGCCAGGGCCCACAGCAAGATATCTCAGCATGAGCTGTCCCTCGAGCACTGCTGGGACCTTGAGACACATGGAATGAGGAACCCCTGTGTCCCCTGGCTGGTTTTGGGGTCAGAGCCCTCTGTCCCGGCTCCAGGCACAGCCCAGCTCTGCGGAGGAGGCTGTGCCAGCACCAGGACAGAGGAGCTGAAGGGGGGAAGCTTTTCCACCCTGCTCAGAGCCTGGTGAGAAGGATGGAGGCTCCTGAGCAGCCTGGAGCACCAATTTCACGGAAATCCATTTATCTCTCCTTCCTGCAACCCTCACGACATGAATAAATGATGATTGCAGAAGTGATGAACCTGCCCCTGTTTAGGTGTGAAATGAATGTTTACAGGCATAGAATAAATCAAGTATCCCACGGGCGAGCAGCGGGATATTAAACCAAACACCTTTGTGTGCTTAGCACTCGCTGGGAAAGGCCAAGGGTTTGAAGCCTGGCCAGGTATCGCCATCAGCCCCGGCGTGGCAGTGCCAAGCTCTGGGTGCCCGCCCAGCCGAGGCTGGAAGATCCCAAAGGATGTGAGGGAAGTGCAGCTCCGGGACGAGCAGCTTTCCTCCCTCTTCCCCACCTTCCCCCTCTGTCTGAATCCGCACCTCTCTCCCCGCCCAGCGCCACAATCTGCACAGCCTCGAAGAAGTCAGGAATACAATGCAAATTCGTGAAGGATTGGCAAGAAATTGTGTGTGTGCTGGTTGCCTGTCAGCATGCAGAGTACTTCTAATCTTGTCACATAAATAATACGATTATGTAAAATATCAAACAGTTGGAATAAACTTAAAAGCCACAATGTTCTAGTCACAGACTTAATGGGGGGGGGGGGGGGG
>VZTE01003661.1:529680-572938 GCA_013397775.1 Eulacestoma nigropectus | reverse complement strand
AAAAAAAAAAAAATCTTATTTTCAAGAATTCTCTGGTACTTAAAAGCTTGAGACCCGCAGGGGAAGCTAATAAATTTTAAATAGTTTGGAGAGTTGAGACCAGCAGTTTAACTTTGTGCGGCTGCTGAGTTGTTTTCCAAGTGTATTTAATGAAACCCTTCATTACGTTCAGATAATTACGATCTCGGCGCTCCTGGTGCTGCTGGAGTTCACCATCTGTGCTCACAGGTACCTGCTCCAGCCTGGCGCGGTGGGAACCGCGAGGCACTCATGGGGCTGGGACACGCTTCCCAGGTCTGAGGGCTCAGGGAGCAGCCCTGGCCATCGCCCACCCTGCCGCAGCCACCAGCCCATGGCAGGAGCACGGCTGGCCCTGAGATCTCCACGTGTCACCCTCGGGGCCCTCGTGGGGTTTGGCTCTTGATGCTCCCTGGATTTGCCGATTCACTGTTGTTTTACAAAACGTGGGAGAACAGAGCATTGTGGTTGTCAGTGACAGCTCCTGGGGCTTCCAACACTCCAGGGGAGGTATCAAGTTTCACCTGATCCCTCTGTACCATCCCTGGGATGATGGGGGGGGATGAGGGGGTCTCGTGCTACCTGGTCCTTCGGGGTGAGCAGAGCCCTGACGCCCCTCCTGCTCTTTGCTGACCTCCAGAGCAGGTGAAGGTTCCCAGGAGGGGGTTTGGGCTGCCCAGGGCACGCTGGGCTCTGCGTTGGTGGGGTTTGCTCTGACAGCTCCCTGCAGTAGCCGCCATCCCCACCCATTGTGGGCTCCCCCCACCTGCCCACCCAGCCCCTCTGCCAGGGGCTTCCCCAGCCCAGCATCCCTGCTCCAGGCCCTCTGCCCATCCTCCAGGAGGGAACCTCCGGGCTCTGCCCCCTCAGCCTGGTCCTCAGGGGTGCATGGCACTGCAGGAGATCCTGGGATTTGGGACTGAGCTTTGGGACAGCCTCACCCCCGCTGCCCACCAGCGCGGAGCGGCTGGCTCGGACACTCCAGCTGGCCCTGCGGACATCCCTGCCCTGCCGGGGGCCGGCAGAGCCCCGCTTGCTCAGCCAGCGCTGCCTCCGGCGGTGGGAGGCTGATTCACCCCGCCGGGAGCGGGGCCATCTGCGGCGCGGGGCTGCAGCTCCCCGTGACTCGGGTTCGGCCGCCCACCAGAGCCTGCCCTGGCTCTGTTCCACGCTGCTCCGCGCGCTCGCTGCGGGGACGGTGACACGGATGGGGCAGCCGGGGCTGGCTGCCCTCCGTTTGGGGTCCCCACGGGCACGGCCAGGCCGGTGCGCAGCGCCCTTGCCCCCGGCGTCCCCCAGGACCACGCGTGACCTGGAAACGCAGCTCCCGGGCCAGGGCAGCTTTGTGCTGCGTGTCCCAGGGGCCGGCGTGGGACAGGGAGCAGCGGGGAGCCCGTGGCTGGCACACGCTGGGGAGGGCTGGCACCGAGGGGTTCTCTGGCAGCCCTGGTGAGCGGCCGTGGCAGGAGCGGGGCAGCCTGGGCTGTTCTGTGGACACGGAAGGGACACAGCCCTGGGAGATGGAGCCAGGAGAGGCCTGAGAAAGGGGCCCTGAGGGGGAGGAGGGTGCTGGATTCCCGGTTCTGCTCTCCCCGCCTGCCAACTGGGCGCTCTTCCCCCACTTCTAAATGTCAGCGATGATGTTTCCTGCCCAAGTCAGCTCTTCCCCTTGGGGACTGGCCAGCAGGGTCTGTTTTATACCCACTCCCAACAGCTTGGGTGGCTTGGGACTGGGCTGCTGCCTGAGCTGTGCCAAGCTGGCAGCGTGGCCATGCTCCCCAGCCAGCTCCTCTCCGAGCCCACACCGAGCTCAGCGCTCACTGGCTCCGGGGCTCCAGCTCACCCCGCCGGGCTCTCCTTCCAGAGTGGATCTCCACGGGCAGGGCAGGAATGCAGGGTCTGCTTAGAGGGGGAAAATCTCCCAAATCACCCCCTCCTGGGGCGGGCAGAGCAGGGCCCTTTCTGCCCAGCCTTGGGAACACCACCCCCCGCTCTGTCCTGTCCCTCAGCTGCCTTCACCGAGGGCAGTGAGTGTGGCAGGGACTTCCTGTGGGGAGGGATGTCACACACCTGGGCAGCAGGAAGGGAGAGCTAAGGAGGGATGTTGGGTTCGTGTGTTCTCTGTCCTCCAGATGTTCGAGTTCCAGGCTCAGCTGTCACCTTCAGCCCATTTGGGCATCACCCCGGTGCCAGCTGCTCCTCCTGGATGAAACCTGTCCCTTCCCTGGGGCAGGGCTGGCACACATGCCCTTCCTCCTGGAGCCCCCTAAGAATGGGGGATGAACCAAACCACCCCTTCTTTTTTCCTCCTGGAATGAAAGCCTGGAGTCGAGGAAGAGCCCAAAGCTTCTGGTCCCTGCCTGCAGCACCCTCAGGGAGCTGGGCATCCCCGGGAGCCCAGGAGCTGGGGGGCAGCGGTGGGGATGCCCTGGGGCTGCGGGAGAGCCGCTCCCCTCGGAGCGAGTGGTGCCTGCCCTGGCAGGGCTCCTGCTGCAACGCGCATCACTGGCACGATCTCTGCAGCACCCGCAGGGCACGGAATGAACAGCTCCGGCTGACTCCCTGATTTAGGTCTGGGGACATCTGCGCTGCTGCAGGGTGCCAGGGCAGCACCGGGGCGCTTCTGCTGCTGCCGTACCCAGCTGGGAGCTGGCTCTGCGCTGGGACGCTGGCAGCGCGGGGCACACGGGCACACCCGGCAGGAACGGGGTGGTGGGGACACCCCGGTGCTGACTGAGGGCGTCAGACACAGCAGGGCTCCCGGCAGGGAGTCTGGAGAACGTGACTGGCTGGGAGGAGGCGCTCGGGATTCAGGGATCTGCACACTGCAAAGGGACTGGGGGTGTCTGTGCACAAACAGAGGCCTGGACATCAGAGAAGCTCGAGCAGGAGGAAAGGAAGGGGTGGTTTAGGCATCCCCCATTCTTAGGGGGCTCCAGGAGGAAGGGCATGTGTGCCAGCCCTGCCCCAGGGTAGGGACAGGAGCAGCAGCTGGCACCGGGGTGATGCCCAAATGGGCTGAAGGTGACAGCTGAGCCTGGAACTCGAACATCTGGAGGACAGAGAGCACACTGGATCCCGACATCCCTCCTTGGCTCTCCCTTCCTGCTGCCCAGGTGTGTGACATCCCTCCCCACAGGAAGTCCTGGCCCCTGGCACTGCCCCTAGGTGGTGTAGATCACCCCCCTCCTGGTTTGGGTTGGAAGAGACCTTAAAAATCATCCAGTTCCACCCCTGCCATGGGCAGGGACACCTTCCACTAGCCCAGGTGGCTCCAGGCCCAGTCCATTTTGTCTTCTTCCAACAGGATTCCCATAGTCAGCATTCCCAGAAGGGTTCCCACCTCATGCTGGAGTGTCCTGGTGCTCTGAAATGTGAGGGAGGAGAAGGAGCAGAGAGGAGATGGGGAAAGATGCTCGTAATGTGTAATGATCCTTTAATGCTCTCCCTGGCCCCCTCCCAACACATATGGGAGCTGGATGAGCCAATTAAACCGACAGCAATTAAATCAGCATCAATCACATCCCGTAAAGCAGAGGTGGGGCCCAGGCAGACACCCCCGCTGTGAGGGATGTCAGAGCTGGCCTGAGGTTGACTCCCTTCCAGCCTGGAGAGAGCCAGACCCTGGAGGCACCATCTGGGAGGAGAAAGGGGTGGGTGGGGACCTGGACCAGAAGTGGGGGTGGCAGAGGGTGGGCAGAGGGGATGCCAGAGCTCCGGTTCCAGCTGGGACAGGCACTTTTCTCACTGGAGTCCTTACACAGGCTCACCTGGAACCCTGCAGGTGGCACCCCCTGTGCCAGTGCATCCTGAGCTGGCCCTCCTGCCCTGGGCTCAGTTCCACGGACACCCTGCTGCTCTGGGGGCTCCAGCAGCTCCGGGCGCCGCGCAGGGTGGGCTCAGCCCGGCAGGCTGCATCTCTGACTTTGCCTTCTGCTCTCATCCCAGCCAGTGCTGAGGCGCCGGGGCTGCAGCAGCCAGCCAAGGGGGTGGAAAAGTGAGTGTGAATTCCCCTTTCCAGCCTGCCCTGCTCTGCTCAGGCTCCTTGGTTTGCTCTCCCTTCGACCTAGAGCACAGGGAGGTGCTAAAAAGCCCCTAAAAAGGGGCTGGGCTGGTGCCCATCCTCACCTTGGCTGGAAGAGTCGTGTCCTGTCCCCTGGTGTTCTGTGTCCCCCATGGGGCTCTGTGTCCCCCATGGGGCTCTGTGTCCCCCTGGCTCTCACAACCAGGGAGCAGGAGGTCTCGGGGAGGCTGCAGAGCAGATCTGAGTGTAGCTACCTGTGGGTTTGGGGATCCAAACTGCAGTGGAGATGTCCAATGTCAGAGCTTTGCAAATGCAGGTCTGGGGCACACGAGTGAAGTGGCAACTCTTGACTTAATCCAGACAACTGTCACCGAACCACAGAGGAGCAGGGACTCTAATTAAGTCCCAGAGCCCTTTGGGAAGTATCAAGCCAGAAAAACAGTTCCCAGGCTTTAGGCAGGGTGATTTTAAACAAGTGAGGAAGTGCCTCAGAAACAGCTTAAGATGAAAGCTACCAAATTAAAATCCTTGCAATCAGTATGGAGGCTACTTATGCAACAACCTCCTGAGGAGGAATTGGAATCCCAGAGATAAAACTCTAAACAAATAAAGAGACAGAAGATGAAGAAAAAAGAAGTGAAACTTGGTCAAAAAGTGGTGTACAGAGGGCTGCTTGAGCTGCCTTTGAGAAGAGGCAGTCAAGTGTCACAAAGGGGCAAAACCAGTGTCAGCTAAGAGGGGAATGGGAGGATGGAGAGGGTATCCAGCTCTCCAGGACACCTTCCAGCTTCCCTGAGCAAGCAGGAACGTGCCTGTGGGAACAGTCAGACATCCTCCTGCATCCCTGAGACCTCTGGATGGCTCTGGTGTAAGGAGGTGTGGTTGAACCCAGAGGTCCCCATTTTAGACACCTGGGTTTGGGAGAAGCAGCTCCCAGCAGAGCATCCCCCCCTCCTTGGAGTGATGGGATGTTGTCCTCCCACTCGAGTTCTTGGCAGGGTTGGCAGGTCCTGTGGCTGGCCTGGGAGGCCAGGGCAGCTCCAGCTTTAGGAGAGTCCTGCAAATGCACAGCTTCTCCCAAGCTGGGAGAACAAACAGTGAAACCTGGAAGTGAACTGCAGGTGCCTGAGCCAAGAGCCCGGTGCCTAACACAGCCCTGCTGGAATGCAGGGGCTGGGAGGAAGGAGCTGCAGGGCAGGGGACACCGGGCACAGCGGGCACTGCCGGGCACGCCCTGGGGCTGAGTCCTTGCCCACAGTAATGCCCTGAAGGTTTGCAGTGCCCCGAGGGCCCCGCTCTCTGCTGAGGGGAGATGGGGGTTCCCTGTGCAACCGGGGGGTTCCCCGAGCACTCGCAGCCCTGCCGTGCTGGGGCTGCAGACTGAGTGCACACTCAGGGGCTGCATCCTCCAGATCTGGAACGATGCTTCTGCTGAGCCCCTCAAAGGTACAGGCTGGCCCAGCACGGGCAGCTCAGCCCAGGGAGACGGCGTGTGCAGGTGTGGAGTCACTCCTGGGACACCAGAGGCCGCTGGGCGAGGCAGAGCTGATGGCACCGGCACCGGGTTTGGCTTTCCAAGGATGCAGGAGCACAGGGATGAGATCGGAATTGCCCAAAGTTACTGTGACCTTGGAAGCTCCATTCCAGTATCTAAGGGGGCTTCCGAGGAGGCTGAAGCCCTTTTCACAAGGGCATGGAGTGACAGGGAAAGGGGGAATGGCCTTAAGCTGAAGGAGGGCAGGGCTGGATGGGATTTGGGGCAGGAATTGTTCCCTGGGAGGGTGGGGAGGGGTTGGAATGCAATACCCAGAGAAGCTGTGGCTGCCCGTGGATCCCTGGAAGTGTCCAAGGCCAGGCTGGACGGGGCTTGGAGCAGCCTGGGGTAGTGGAAGGTGTCCCTGCCATGGCAGGGGGTGGGATGGGATGGGCTTTAAGGTCCCTCCTAACCCAACCCATTCCATGGTTCCGTGTGACTCCAGCAAGCCCCCCCTGCCCTGCTCCTGGCCACGCTTTCGCTGCTGCCCTGAGCCCACCGTGTGCCGCCCAGGGGCAGTGCCAGCTGCGCCCTGCCCCGGCAGCAGGGTGCGCGGAGCACATCGGGGCGCCGGGCACACAGCAGTGGGGGGACAGCGCCTGGCACGGGCGCTCGGCAGCTGCCAGGCTGGACCCACGGTCGGGATCATCCTCCGGGCGGCAGCTGCGACAGCAGCCTGGGGACGCGCAGCCCTGGCTCTGCTGGGCAGCGGCTCTGCCATCCCGCGCCCCGGGTGTGGGCACGGGGCCGCGATGGGCACGGGGCCGCGGCCAGCGACGGGAACGGGGCTGGCAGCCCGGCACACCCTGCCAGAGCCCCGCGTGTCCCCTCCGTGCCAGCAGAGCAGCGAGGCGGCGGTGCCCGACCCCGCTCCCGCACACGCGGGTTGGGGCAGGGAGGGCTCCGCTTCGCCCTCGCTTCGAATCCAACTGGAACAAGCTCGGGAAATCAGAAGGACGGGAGGGGGAGGGAGGGCTAAAATAAGATAAATAAAACCAAACAAAAATAAACCCCAAACCCTCCGTTCTTCTTTGATTCTTCCTCCTTCTTAATTTTTATTTTTTTTTTTTCCTCCACGCCAAGATTACTAATTGTCTAAGCATCTCAATTTGCTGGTTTCACTTAATCACAGACACTTCGGAGATTATCAGCCTTCCCCACATGTTCGGTACCTTGTTTCCAAACTACAAGACCCACGGGGAGCAGGCAGCGAGCGCCTGCAGGAGCGACAGCCGCGACGCTGCCGCTTCCCCCCGCGTCCCTCCGGCTGCGCTGTCAGAGCTTGATTTGCCTCTGAAACCGCCGCGTATTCCCCCAAAGTTCCCGAGCACGGGGGCCGTGAGGAACGGCGAGGTGGGGGCTGGGGGCACCGTTGTCAGCTCCTGGCAGCTCCCAGCCTTTGATTTGCACAAAAGAAAGGAGGGAGGTGGGGGAGGGAATGGATATGATTTATTCAGCAAGTTCCTAACCGGGTTTTTTCCTTTTTTTTTTTTTTTTTTTTTTTTTTTCTTTTTTTTTTTTTTTTTTTTTTTTCCTTCTTCTTTTCCAGAGGCTGTGAAATAACTGAAGCCGACGGAAAGGTGAAGTGCTGGGAGAGATGAAGGAGGCGCGTTTGAAGGCATTTTCTTCCTTTTTGTCACATCTCACTGCAAAGCTTTTAATTCCTGGAGCTCAGTTCCTTCCTGGAAAGTCTGAGCCAGAGGGGGGTGGGCTCGCTGCGGGCGCGGGGTCCTGTTGCCTGGCACAGGGGCGGGCAGAGAAGGAGGGAGGAGGTCCCGGTGCTCGGGGGGGGTTGGTGGTTTTCTGTCCCATCACCAGCAGTTGGTCCCTCGTTGCCCCGGTGCCCACCCCGGGGCCGGGGGGTCTCTGCTGCAGGTGCTGGGAGCCAGCTCTGCCCTCAGCCCATCACCAGCTGAGCCACAGAGTCACGAAATGAAGGATTAAGGCTGGAAAAGACCTCCAAGTTCATCCAGTCCAGCTTGAAAACAAATCCCACCACGTCACTAAACCGCATCACAAAGTGCCACGACTGCTCATTTTTTGAGCACTTCCAGGGATGGCGCCTCCGCCACTGCCCCGGGCAGCTGTGCCAGGGCTTGGCCACTCTTTCAGTAAAGAAATTTTCCCAGATATCCAACCTGCCCCTCCCCTGGCCCAGCCTGAGGCCGTTCCCTCTCCTCCTGTCCCTGTTCCCTGGGAGCAGAGCCCGACCCCCCCCGGCTGCCCCCTCCTGTCAGGGAGTTGTGCAGAGCCACAAGGTCCCCCCTGAGCCTCCTTTTCTCCAGGCTGAGCCCCTTTCCCAGCTCCCTCAGCCGTTCCTGGGGCTCCAGCCCCTTCCCAGCTCCCTTCCTTTCCCCAGACACGCTCCAGCCCCTCCATGTCCTTCTTGTCTTGAGGGGCCCAGAACTGACCCCAGGGCTGGGGGTGCCACACCAAGACCCAGGACCTGCCCAGCGAGGGACTGAGCCAGGCAGAGACAGCTCTGCTCCAGTGCCAGCAGAGGAACATCCAAAGAGCAGAGGGCACGGCCCATCCTGAAGCCACCAGGACAGGCAGTGGGGAGCAGGGCACGTCACCAGCAGTGTGGGTCCCATGATGGGACCCTGGGTGAAGTGTCCTGGGGACCCTGCTTGAGCAGGGAGGTTGGACTAGAGGGTCTCCAGTGGGCCTTTCCAACCTGACCCAGTCTGTGATTCAGAGAATCACAGAATTACTGAAGGGTTTGAGTTGGGAGTGATCTTAAATCCCACCCAGTGCCACCCCTGCCATGGCAGGGACACCTTCCACTATCCCAGGGTGCTCCAAGCCTCATCCAACCCGGCCTTGGAGACTCCCAGGGATCCAGGGGCAGCCACAGCTTCTCTGGGCACCCTGTGCCAGGGCCTCCCCACCCTCTGAGGGTTCCCTCTGTGACCCCATAGCTGAGGTGGGTCATTTCCTGCAGTCCTGTAGAGCTTTAGGACATCAGCACGTCCTGCTCGGTAGAGGAGGGTTAGCAAGAAGAATCAAACAGCATTTACAATGTGAAAAAGTGTCTGAAATCAAATTTTGTTGTTTGCAGGGGAAAATAATCTCTTTTTTTTTTTTTTTTTAAAGGAAAAATTATGATTGGAAACTTGACTTTGTACTCCATTTGTCTGCTTTGGGAGAGCTGCGCTCCCTGCCAGTCCAATTGCATTTGTCTTCTCTAAATAACAGAAAGCACAGAACAGCTCCAGGAGCAGGGATACCTGGGGGAAGCACGAGGAAAACGCAGGAACAGACTCCAGCTCCACCCAGCACAGCTTTCCCCAGGAGCACAGGGGGCTTTGAGGCCCTGCTCTCCCCACCCACACCAGGGATCTCCTCTGGCTTTTCCTGGCACAGGTTCTCCAGGGAGGCAGCAAACCAGGGGGTCCCACGGAGCAGGAGCCATGGCTGGGTTAAGCAGCTCTCAGCACCCCAAAAAGTCACATTTCCAATATTTCTGCTCTGGTTAGAAACCAAAAGAGGATTGTGTTCACAGGTCTGATTTATAACCCAATCCCCTGGTACTGCACACAGACTCCCAGGAGCTCTCCTGTAACTTGGATCTGAAATCTCACCTTTGGGAATCCTCTGACATGACCCGTGACTTCTTATTTTTTAAACTCAACCAACCAAAAGCCATTCCCCTTTTTCTCTCCTGGCCCTTCCTCTCTGCAGCTCTTCTGCACCACCAGCAAAATCATCTGCATGGCTGGGCTTTGGTCCTGCAGGAAGAAGCTCCTTGTGCATGATTCATTGAAGGTTTTTATTTTTTCTTCTTTTTTTTTTAATTTTTTTTTTTAATTTCCCATTTGCGAGTTGCTGAGAAGCTGATCCTGATTTCTGCAAATGAATTTGTTATCTGCAAGTGTTCACTGAATAGTTTATGCAAACAAATTTCAGCCCATAGGGTGTTTGCAAACTGTTCATTTCATGGTATGTGATTAGTAGAAATGGTCAGAAAATGGGTGCAAAACAATTTTTACGAGCTGTCCTCAACACCCAGGCTCCTCACGCCTCCATTTCGATCACTGACTTCTTTTTTTTTAACGGGAATTAGAAAAATATCAACCAGCACATGATGAGTTGAACTTTGCATGCTTTGTTTCCAGCTGAAAGCTCTAAAAGGAGAGCAGTTGATGCTCGGAGAAAGGGCAGACACAGAATCAGAGAATCACAGATTGGTTTGGGTTGGAAGGGACTTTTAAAGAACATCTCCTTCCACCCCCTCTCATGGGCAGGGACACCTTCCACTGTCTCAGGTTGCTCCAGCCTGGCCTTGGACCCTTCCAGGGATCCAGGGGCAGCCACAGCTTCCCTGGGAAGAGGAGAGGTTATGGAGTCTTATGAGGTTATAGGTTCCTTTTTCCTAAGAAAGAGACAGAACCCATCCTGCAGGGTTCCCTCATCACCCAGGACCTGTTCCTTAAGCCAGGTCTGAGGTGAGGGTGTCTGGTCTCCCAGGCTGAGGTGAGGACTCCCTCCCACGCCCACGCCCAGGCCCCAGCACCGTTCCTCACTCACCAAAGCTGTACCTGCACCACCCCAATGTCACCCCTTGCCAGTGATCTGCCTGATACCCTGTGGGGAGGGGTTGCCCTGGGAAGCTGTGGCTGGAAAATGTCCCAGGCCAGGCTGGACCGGGCTTGGAGCACCCTGGGACGGTGGAAGGTGTCTCTGCCCATGGCAGGGGTGGGACAAGATGAGTTTTAAGGTCTCTTCCAACCCAAGCCATTCCATGGTTCCATGATTCCATGAATCCGTTACTGTGCCGCCCCTGGAGCTGCAGCATCCCTGCCATGGGCAGGGGCTCCACTGCAGGTCCAGCCCCCGTGCTGGGAATAACAACGGACGAAAACCTGGTCCTGAATGACCTGACAGTGATGCAGCAGAGGTAAGGCCCTGGAGGAGCTCAGTGCAGAGCTGTCCAGCCCCTGAGCCCGGGGTTCACAGGGAGCTCAGAGGTGGCACCGACAGCGCGGAGCAGTCGGAGGCTCCCCGTGGATTTTCCAGCACTGACAGAAAATGGTGCCCAGAAGATTTATTCATTTAACGCATCTGGTAATTACATTTCGGCAGGTGGTGTGTGGGGCCTGGATTCCTTCCACGCGCACCAGGCTCGGGAAGGCTCCAGTCCCACGTTTGATAAATCTCAGGATAGAATAAATAAATAAAATCAACAGTCCCCAGCTGCGAGTGTGGAGGAGGCACATCCTCTCCCCGTGCCACGCGTTCCTCCTGCCTCCCCTGCGCCGGGGCCGGGATTCGGCACTGCCCGCTCCTCCCGGGCACGGGATTCGGCACTGCCCGCTCCTCCCGGGCACGGGATCCTCGGGGCCGGGATTCGGCACTGCCCGCTCCTCCCGGGCACGGGATCCTCGGGGCCGGGATTCAGCACTGCCCACTCCTCCCGGGCACGGGATTCTCCCTGCCCTGACGGGCACAGGCACACGGGATGGATGCAGAGTCAGCGTGGGTGGAGCAGGGCTGGGGCCAGCTTTCCTCCCGGATTCCCGGGGCTCTGGCAGGGATGGGGACAAGAGGCGGCCAGGGAGAGCACAGGGAAGGCAACCAGGATAGGGAGAGGCGGCGGCAGGAGGATCCAGAGTTTAAGGAGGGAAAGATGAGCCAGGAATTAGTGGTGAGAAAGGGCACACTGTGTGGCAGGAGCCAGAGGAACACATGGGGCGGAGGAGGATGCAGGGGGTGGGCAGACCTGGCAATGCTCAGAAGATGAGCAGATGTGGCACCTCGGGACATGGGTCAGTGGGCACGGGGGGTGTTCGGCGGAACGTCGGACTTGGTGATCCCGAAGGTGTCTCCCAGCCATAATGACTTCATCATTCCAGTGTTGGTGCTGCGAGGCTTGGAGGGAACAGCTCCAAGGAGCCTGGCTAGGTGACGCCCCAGGGCCTGAGGCACAGCTGGTGCAGAGGGCACCACGGGCCAAGCCCTGTGGGGCACTCCCCGGGAGCCCGTGTGGTGTCCCCATGGATGCATGGGGTGTTGCTGGGCAGGACCTGGTGTGAGGGGCCCGGGAGCAGCTGCTGTGTAGGGCAGGGCTGAAAATGAGGAAAGCTGGGCCACAGCTTCCTCTCCAAGAGACCTCAGACTTTCCAGGCTGTCCCAGCAGGAGCGGTGGCAGTGCCAGGGCGTGGGCACTTCCCCCATGACGGAGGATGCTGTAAGCACAGCTGCATGCTGTAAGCACAGCTGGATGCTGTAAGCACAGCTGGATGCACACACCCAGCCCAGCGCACAGGAGACAGCCTGGCCTGGCGTGCAGGGGCTCTGCAGGGACCAGCCACCCTCAGCCTGCGCTCCCTGCCTGTGCCAGGGGGTCTCCGGGGGGATCTGGGGGTGTCCTGAGGCACCACGTCCTCATGGAGGGCACCACGTCCCGCTGGGCACCCAGCGAGGCACCGGCACAAAGGCTGCGGCTGGATTTTATTTTTATACTTCACCTCCCTGCCTCCTTTGTAGAAATGACATAATTATGGGGATTTAATGTTCCACTGCTAAATTTCTTCATTTTTCAGGATAATTTCCACTATTTCATCAAGGAATAATTAATTGCATTGTCTTTAATCAGTTGTTTTACAAATCCAGCAGCGCAAGAAATTTTCATAGCCAGACAATGCAGGCAGCTGCTCTTCCCTTCTGGGTGTATTAATGAAGTGAAAGAGCTCGAGATGGGAAAAAAAATCGGCTGGCGAAAAAAGAAATCTATTGACAGAGAGATTGAAAAGATGACAGTGTAATCCCTTAATGTGTGTGCTGGGGAGGCAGAGGGGAGAGCTGGAGCCCAGGTGTGAGGGCAGGAGGAACTGGGCTGCTGGGGGCTCCAAAGCCTCTCCTCTCCCCTCCCAGGTCCTCAGCGTTGGATTTTAATGTGGGGCTGCGCAGGGGTGTCAGCACACGTGAACACGTGGGTGCAGCACAAATCCTGGAGTCGTGGAATCACAGAATTCCAGAATGGTTTGGGTTGGAAGGGACCTCAAAGCCCATCTTGTTCCAACCCCCTGCCATGGGAAGAGATGCCTTCCACTAGCCCAGGTTGCTCAGGGCCCCCAACAACTTCACCTTGCACACTTCCAGGGATGGCAAAGTGTCTGGAAATGTCTAAAAGTGTGAAGATGTTCATGTGCAAATGCACAGATGTTTATCAAAGGGCCAAAACTGGATTTTAAAAAGCCACCTGTAAAGAAAACAAAAGCCCCCCTTGGCCCTGGGGCAGAGGATGTGATGGATGTGGTGTCAGGGGAATCAGAACTCCAGCCTGGCTTTCCTCTTCCCTCAGCCCCTTCCCTCCCTGTGTTTCCCAGTCAGAGTGACCCCATCCAGGCACAGATTGGGCCCCGTGGAGATCCCCTGGGATCCCCAGGGGGATGCATCAAGTCCAAAGCTGTCCCCAAGGTCCCTGCTCTGGCATCTCTGGGTTCTCACCTCTGCCCCACGGCCATGGGGTTCCCACCCTGGCTCCGGCCTCTCCTGCCTGCCCTTGTGTGGTTCCAGGCACCCCTGCCCTGCTCTGGGCCAAAGGGAAAAGAGAAGAAGCAAAGAAGTGATGAGACATCCCAGATCCCAGATCCCAGATCCCAGATTCCTCGGTGTTCCCTCTCTCTTGCTCGATGCAAGCCTCAGATACTCCACATGTGGGAGGGAATGAGAACAGAATCCCAGAATGGTTGGGGTTGGAAGGGACCTTAAAAATCCTAATTTCAAACCCCTTGCCATGGGCAGGGAATTCTTCCACTATCCCAGGTTGCTCCAAGCACCATCCAGCCTGGCCTTGAACACTTCCAGGGATGGGGATCTGGTGGTCTTTGTGGATCTCACCATCCATCCAGGCCCCAGGGAGCATTTTCCATCTCTGTCACTGGGATTAACGTTCCCCATCCCTTGGCACAGTGCGGTGGATGGTGGAACACGACGGGGCAGTTCCTGCTGAGCTCTACCCATGGCCCTGTGCCACAGGGCTGGGTGGATGCTCACCCCTCCCAGAGAGGGCCCATGCCAGGGGCCCTTGGATCTGGCCTGGGAGCTCCAGATCTCCTTGCGAAGTGCAGCTGTGGATGTGTCACCCTCGAGGAGAGGTGGCAGAGCTTTAACAGGCTGCTGTCCCCAAACCACCCCGTGCCAGGGCACCTCCTCCCCTCCCGGGCACGGCAATGCTGGGCCCTGGCTGGGCCCCCGTGGGTGGGTGGCTGAGCTCTCCAGGGGATCAGAGCACCACTCCCCTGCTGGGGACACCTCTATCTCTCATATATTCACTCCTCCAGGCAGTGGCACAGGCTGCTCGGGGCAGGGGGGGTTCAGCATCCCTGGAAATGTTCAAAAGGTGGGTGTGGGATGGAGGCCATGGTTCAGCAGGGAACACTTTGGTGTTGTGTTGGTGCTTGGACTCAATCTTAGGCGACTTTTCCAACCTTAATGATTCCATGGTTCTATTCCCATCCTTGCACAGCACTTCCATCAGGAAATCTGAGCAGGCTTTACCGGGAGGTCCTGAGGTTTACCCTAAAATCCTGAGCAGGGCTCTGCGCAGTGAGCTCGGCGTTTCTGGCACAGACACAGGAGTGGCCACACTCAAGGTGCTCTGTGATTGACCAAGAGCCCTGCAGGGGCCAAATAACCCTGAACTAGCCCAATTCAAACAGGGTGAAGGGCCAGGCGAAGGCCAAGAGGTTGGAAAGGGAAATGATGCCTTAGGTTTTAACTTGTATATTTTTCAAACCCTGTACTGCCTGGTGTGTAACTCTGAGGTGTCGTGTGGCCTGTTAGCTGCTGTTCCCTCATGCTGGAACACAAAGCCTCTCTAGGTTTGCTCTCCAATGACACTTCGATTGTCCCAGGCCCCAAAATGTGTAAACTTGAGAGAGGAGGGCAAACTTGGGGTAATTACATCACTAACTGAGGTTATAATTGGAGAATTAACCTTGATATGCAAATGAACCAAACTTATAAAAGTGTGAAGAACCCGTGACCCAGCATCCATCTTGGGGGGAGCCTTTTGACTGCCCAGGGTGCACCTTTGGAGGCCCTTCAAGTAAATACCTACTTTTATTCTCATATTTTTGTCTAGCCTCTGTTTTCAGGTAGCCACTTCCAAGCATCTGTTTTGGCACCCCAGATGGGACAAGGAAGCTTCTGGAAATCTTTTGGACTGAGAAAGATTCAGCTCAGCTCCCTCACCCCTCTGGCATTTTGGGGCAGACATTTGCCACAGTCCATGAGGTGTCAGAGTCCAAGAGCTCAAAAAATTCTCCCGATCCAGCACAGAGGCACGTGAGTAAGCGAATAAAGGTGGTATTTTGTTATTAGCACCTGGGCTGGGTGTTAAGAGATCTCTTATAGTTTAGTTTGGTGTGTCGGGGGACTCAAGAGGGTCCAAGGGAGTTCTGGTTCGTTTGTTGATTCCATCAGTCCTGCTTTGGTTTCAGCTGGGATTCAGTTGGGTGGAAGTATCCTGCAGATGGATGCATGCAGGGGCAGCCCTTGGAGTAACCCAGGAGCACTGGGGATGTGCTGCAGCGTTTCCAGCTGAGAGGGGCCAAACGGCACCGCAGCACCGGCGCTGCTCCGTGCGTTGATGAACACAATGTTCATTTTCTCGTGAGAAGATGCACAACTCCACTGCCCTGAGCCTTTGGGAATTGTTTGCATCCAGAGATTCTTTCCCAGCCCCAGAGGGCTCTGACTCCAGGCCTGGGGAGCTGAGGACAGCTGAGGATGTGGTGTTGCAGCTCTTTGCAGTGCCCCAGCTGTGGGAGGGCCCAGCTGAGAGACTGAGATCAAAGGCCATAACCTGGAGAAACTTCTGGACCAGGCAATCCCTCTGGAGCTTGGGATCACAAGGAATCGTGGTTATTCTTTACTCAGAGGGTGGGGAGGCCCTGGCACAGGGTGCCCAGAGCAGCTGTGACTGCCCCTGGATCCCTGGGAGTGTCCAAGGCCAGGCTGGATGGGGCTTGGAGCAGCTTGGGACAGTGGGAGGTGTCCCTGCCCATGGCAGGGGGCTCTGGATGGGCTTTGAGGTCCCTTCCAACCCAAACCAGTCTGGGATTCCATGATTTTGTTTGTCTGTCAGAGAGAGCAGGGGCAGCTCTGCCAGAGCCGCGCGTGCTGTGGTTTTCAGCTGGTTTGGAGCACATCTGTTTGCAGCTCTGTACCAGAACAGGGGCCGGGCTGGTGAGGTTTCCCCTCAGTATCTGCTGCAATCAGGTGTCTCAGGGTTTCCCTCGGAGGCCTCAGTGCCAGTGAAAAGCAGCCGGTGTTGGGAAGGAGGGTCCTGTTCCTACAAGCAGGGTCATTGTCCCGCTCTGCAGGGACTCGAGTTACGCCAGCAGGGGCTGGGGCCATCTCCCCTCCTCAGCCGGAGACAAGCAGCTGCATGGGAGATAAGAACGAGATAAGGACCCCCCTTCTATCCCTCATGCCCTTGCTCAGGTGGAGGAGGAATAAGCAAGGGATTTAATCCTGCTTATCTGGGAGGGCTGGGAGAGGCTGGCTGGCTTCGCAGCCGCCCCGCGGAGAGAACAGCCCGGCAGAGAAGCAGGAGCGGCTCTCCTCCTTCGGGATCCGCACCTGTGGGAAAGGGAGAGCCGTGGGGACGGGAGGAGGTGCTGGGGGAGCAGAGGGCAGACACACGGCTGAGACAGCCCAGGCTTCCCCAGCCGAGCTCTGGAACGCCTGGAGCTGCTGCCATCAGGCAAATTGAGCTGCCTGGGTGTGGATGGGGAGGGATGCAGGGATGCAGGGATGCAGGGATGGAGGGATGCAGGGATGCAGGGATGCAGGGATGCAGGGATGGAGGGATGCAGGGATGCAGGGATGGAGGGATGCAGGGATGGAGGGATGCAGGGATGCAGGGATGGAGGGATGCAGGGATGTGCCCCAGCGCTGAGCGAGGAGCAGGGGCTGGATGCAGACAGGGAATGGCAGGCATCAGGGAATCACCTCCGGTGTGCCCAGCACCTGAACATTCGCACCATGCCGGCTCCCTGGCACAACAGAAATACCAAAGTTGCGCTCAACCCCTGCCCGGGAGGGCTGAATTCCTAATTCCCCTTCATGAATATGCACAGCAAGTACCAGAGCGCTCTCCAATCCGGCCCTGGCAGCAGAGCCATGTGATTTAACGTGACTGATCACCCTGTGCCCGGCGCAGAGCCCACACTAAATACCCACAGGATCCACAGAGTTAAATTATTTGAAGGAAAATGCAGCTCTCACATAATTTTCCGTAACAATCAGTGCAATCGCAGGCAGCCTGCAAATATTCCGAGCATGGAAAGGAGCTGATTCTCTCTGGGGAACTCCCTGCCCTGCTCTTGGAACGCCGCCTCCTACAGCAACACCTTCAACAGGTTTCTGTGTGAGGAGTGTGGTCCTCGTTATCAAACTGCTTTATACAGTTATCACCCCAAACTGCTCTGCAGCGTAAACATATCATTCCTGGGAGAAGCTGTCGGGGAGGGCCAGGCTGCAGCCTGCAATTAGAGCCCCAAACAATACAGCCCCATAAATCACCGGCGCTACGGCCGGTCAGTGTCGCCAAGCATGGAGTGAGGATCTTAATTACATTTAGACCAAACAAGTGGTAGATTATTTATGGGATACTGTAAGTGCCTGACAATGGGTAGAAAGCCATTCCACACGCATCCCTGGGCATTTCGGAGGCCGGCTGAAGAGGTGGGGAAGGAGAGGGAAAGAAGCGGAGCCAATATTCATCACCGAGCAAAATTGGAAGAGAAGGAGCTGTTGCTTTAAATAAGGCCCAATTGCATCATCAATTTAAAAGCAATAGCAGCAGCTTCTGGAGAAAGCAGCAGCTGCCACAGGTGGCCAAACAGCTGGAGAGCTGCCAGCACCCACGGAGCCACCAGGAGCCTGGTGCTTTGTCACGCTGTGGCTCAGCTTCAGCCCTTCTGCTCGAGGCCCGGGCCTGCAGAGAGCCCCGCTGCACCCAGGGGCTCTGCGGGGCCGCGTGGGCCAAGGCGGGATCTGCTCCACGCGTCATCCGTCGTGCCCTGGAGCTTGCAGCTGGATTCCAGCACGTTCCAGATGTGGCCAGGACTAGAGGATGGAAGGTGGCGGGGAGAGCTCAGGGATCAGCTGGGGCCGTGTGAATGCCTCCCACCATGGACCATCCCAGGGCTCCTGGATCCTGTGAGCAGTGCTGTGCTTGAGGCCCAGTTTGGTGCATCTTTCCTGGCCAGGGACCCCGAAAAGCAGAGGCTCCTCTGCTCAGGGTGGTGGTTTGAGAAAGAATTGTGCTTGTCCCCACGCTGTTTAGACACCAAAATCCTTCTGGAGAAGCTGTTTGCTCATGAGAGCTTTCTCCAGAGAAAGATCCTGAAACATGAGTGGGTCTGTCCCACTGCCCTGGGCCGAAACAGCCCCCCTGAAGCTGTTAGAGGGTCAGGATTGTTGGCCGTGGCTGGACTACAGTCCTGTAGTCCCTGGTCACTCCGGGCCATGCAGCCAGGCTGGGGTGTCAGGGGATTCCTGCCCGTGTTGGTGCATCCCACAGTGTGTGAATGGACCCACAATATGGAATCACGGAATCCTAGAACATCCTCCCCTGGAAGGGACCCACAGGGATCATCCAGTCCAGCCCCGGCCCTGCCCAGACACCCCAACAACCCCACCCTGGGCATCCCTGGCAGCGCTGCCCAAACGCTCCTGGAGCTCTGGCAGCCTCGGGGCCGTGCCCATTCCCTGGGGAGCCTGGGCAGTGCCCAGCACCCTCTGGGGGAAGAACCTTTCCCTGCTCTCCAGCCTGAGCCTGCCCTGGCCCAGCTCCGGCCGTTCCCTGGCTCCTGTCCCTGTCCCAGGGAGCAGAGATCGGAGCTGCCCCTCGGGAGGAGCTGCAGCCCCCGCTGAGCTCTGCCCTCAGTGTCCTCTGCTCCAGCTGGACACACCGACATTCCTGGGTCTCCTCGTGTGACCTGATGCCACCAGGCTGGTGGGTGCAGTGCCTGTGCCCCCGTGCACCAGGGAAGGGCTGTGGAGATGCAGATGGGCTCCAGTGCGGGATGCTCTGATGTCAGACAGCTCATCCAGCCCATGGCGAGCTGCTGGGAGCCCTGGGGCACTCGGGCCGCTGGCTGGAACATGAACACTGTCACCACCACGAACGTGGCTCCCGCTCACACCGGGGGGACGCTGCCTCCAGCCGCTCCAGCAAACCTCGGGCGGTGACTTTGCCAGTGCCTGTCCCCAGCCCTGGCTGCTCTCGGTGACCAGCCGCCGTCTCGCCGCCGTCCCCGCGGGTCTGTCTGCCTGTGCAGCCAGTGCTCAGCCCAGGGCCACGGCAGAGCAAGGGCTGGCAGCCCTGCTTTGGGTCCAGACCCTCCCTCTTTGGGTGCAGCCCTCCTCCACAGCCTGGGGCAGGCCAGCACGGTTGGGTTCAGCGTTCAGACGGGCACTGCTTGTCTAGACAGCGTCAGGGGGTGGCTGTGGGGTGTCCTTCAGCCCGTGGCTGGCCAAAGTAGGTCAGATGAGTCTGTTCTACCAGCAGCTGTGTGTTGCTACTGACCCTCTGGCATGGGACACGTAGTTCCAGCTGGGCTGCCTGAAATCAGGCAAGGTGGTCACATCTCCAGGAGCCTCTGGTCCTTCTGCAGGCGGTTTGGCTCCCTGTCCCATCCCCTCCGTGTCTGAGTGGCCACAGGGTTTGCCAGGCTCCTCACCAGTGGCTGTGAGCTCAGGAGCCGTTCCAGGCAGCAAGGCTGTGTTTCTTTTAGGACAGACCTGAGTCTCTGGCCCAGCCTTTCAGGCCAAGAAGGGTGGCATGGGCAGTGCCATCCATGCCTGCAGTACCGAGAACCACATGTATCAATCACACTGCCCATAAATAAGGGACAACCCCCATGCGTGTGCATCCCTACGGTCACTTTTCTGACCCAGCAGGACCAAATGTTTTCCTTCTGCTGTGCCATGAGATCCCCAGCAGCTCTGGACGGGGAGGAGGCTGTGCTGTCTGCAGAGAGCTGAGACAAGATCGTTCCCGGGCCTGGGAAAAGCCGTGAGCAGGGCCAGGACCACGGGTGTTGATGGAGGCAGATGACACAAAGCCCTAATTGCCCGGCAGACTGATGGATCAAGCTGACAAGCCCAGCTGACCTCAGGCGCTGGTCCAAGGCCACACCACGCCACGAGGTGGCCAAGGCTCCTGATTGATGCCAAGGTCACGGCAAGGCACAGCGAGGGGGAGGGATGGGTCACTCCCCAGTGCTGGCCCTCGAGCAGCCACTGGGCTCCCTGTCCGGGCCAGTCCACGCCCAGAGCGGGCTGGGGATGGGGACGTCCCGGTGTCCTCACACGCTGGGCGCCTCTCACAGGGTGCAAACCACTTTGAGGAACTGGGAGTTAAAGCTCCCCCCCTCCATCCCCCCGTTCCTGTCTCAGCAGCCGACAGGCAGTAAAAGACCCTTCTCAGTTGTCAAGGCAACGCCGGATCATGAAGACGGTGCCGTGAAGTGGCAGCAGCCGAGGGCTCTGCTCTCCCTCTCCTCTGCTCTCCATCTCCGGCGCTTCCCTCTCGAGGCCGCGCCGCCGCTGCCAGCGATGCTGCTTGGAGGGCAGCCCGTGGGGATGTGCGGGTGGGCTCATCCCAGCCCGCCCGGTCCTGGCCCCACTGCTCACCGAGGGGGCTGGTGGTGGTGTGGGACCACTGCCACACTGCCCCACTGCCCCACTGCCCTGGTGCCTCAGGCTCTGCCCTGACCCACCTTCCCCGCAGGCTGTAACCCCACACCGGCCACCAACCTGCACCAAAGGCACCCACTTTCTGCTGAATGAGGCCTCCACGAGCCTTCTCCCTGCACAGACAGCCCTTGGGGTTCCATGGGGGGCTGTCTGCACCCCGTGGAGCCAGCAGGCCCACAAGGAGCCCCGCTGTGTCCGTGCTGGGATCTGCCACAGGCAGAGATGAACCCTGCTTTGGACAGCCCAGCAGGGACCATCTCCCTGCAGCTCCCCCCTTTCCCAGCCTGCAGAGGGGCTGTGGAAGGGATCCCGTAGCTTGTCCTTGTGGGGGCATCTTTCCAGAGGGAGATACGGCTCCCTCCATCCCCAGTGCAGCCAAGAGCATCCCTCCTGTTGGGGGAACCACAACAACTCCCGGGCACGGTGAAACGGGTGGGGATGAGCCTTTGCAGGTGTCTCCACAGAGACCGACACCACCTGAAGACAAGGAGAGTTTCCTTTGGCAGCAGCCCTCCAGGAAGGGGGTTGCTGGAAATGCTGGATGCCTTTGGGGATGAGCAGGGAGAGGAGAAGCATTCCCGGATGGAGAGGTGTGGATGGGCTGATGCCCAGGGCTCTGGAGGATACAACTGGTGCAGGGCTCCCCACGTGTCTTTGTCAGGTCCCAGAGCAGCATCACGGTCCCAGGAACCCAAGGAGCCCCGGAATCTCTGGGAGCCGGACATCACCTCTGAGTCCTGCTGTTGGCACCGCTGATGGCTGACTCCCGATGGACTGGGAGCCGGACACGTGCCTTGGTCCCTGCCAGGCCTCTGCTCAGTGTGGGGTGCTGTAGGGCCAGGTCTGTGCTGAGAAAAGCAGGGGGATCATTCCCGTGGGAGAAGGGGATTGGGAGCGGGGCAGTGCAGTCACAGGCCCATGGAGATGGACGGGGGCCACGAGCCCTTGTCTCAGGCCAGGTGCCCATGTTCCCATTGCCTGGCTCCCCACGTCACCCACTGGGGCCCTGCCAGGCTGGTGTGTCCCCAGAGAAAGGTGCTGAAACAGGACCCGTGAGCGTGGCCAGGCTGGGCGCTCACGGTGCTCAGCGCAGGGGCTGTGGGAGCAGATGCTCATCCTCGATCCGTCTGGCATTTCCTGTTGCTCTTGACTCCAGGGAAATGATTGCTCTGCTCGGAGGGATCTATAAATAGACACTGCCCACGAACCTGCGCTCCCCGGGGCCAGGACGTGGCAGGAGCTCAGTGATTGCTGCCACAGCTGACACCCGGCCCCACCGCGGTCAGCGCTCTCTGCCAGGCTCCCTGACCTGCCCAGCCTCCCTCTGCCTCGCGGGAGGGAAGGACACCAAAGAAATTAATTTCTTCTCAGGTGGGCAGTGTCTGGGCAGGTCTGGCAGGCAGGAGGATGAGAGACAGGAACTCTCTGTGGTGCACAGGCACTGCGGGGTGGCACTGCCCTTGGTGTCGCTCCTGGCTGAAGCCCCCTCCCCACAGGAGTGCTTTGGGCTGGGGGCTGCCTGGGCATCTCTGTGCCCACAGACAAGCAGTGGCAGTCACCAAGGGCCCCAGCGTTTGTCCTCACCAGGTCCTGGCAGAGCTGTCCACCGTGCACCCCTCAGAGAGCTCCGTGCTGGGGAGCCGCGTCCCCGGGCACAGAGCCCTTGGCAGGGGCGGCCGTGGACACCTCCCCTCTTTGTCACTCAGTCTCAGGGAGCCTGATGAATGGGGCTGGTGTGCCTGGGCTCACACCGTCCCCACGAAGGGTTGATCCAGAGGCTTTCCACAGCTTTACAATCTCAAAATTAAAAATTACAAGCCAGGGGAACTGGAAAGGAGTGAGAGAGGATGCCAGACAGGATCTGAGCTCTTAAACCACTTGGACTCAGACTGAGAAAGGATTTAAACCCACTGGAGCCGCACACAACCAGCCCACAGCAGCCAGCCCGCCTGGGGCTGAGTCTGCAGCGTGCCCTGGGTGAGGCTGTCCCCAGCCACGATCCCAGCACATCCCTCTGCTCCTGGAGAGCTGCTGCTGCCCCAGCGCTGTGCTGCGCCCAGGCTCCAAACAGCCTGCCCCGAGCCTGGGGGAGGTGCTGCCAGGTGACACCTTCCCCACGAGGGATCATCTGAGCACAGAAACCACACCTGGGTGGTGGCTCCGCCTCCCCATGGATTTCAAAAATCCGCCAAAATCAGTCCCAGGCAGCACTGGGATCAAAGCCAGGCTTTTTGCCATGGGAAATGACAGCCCCAAGGAGGAACCCAGAAGCAGCCGGAGCCTGGGGGCTCTCTGGCATGCGGGATGCAGGTTCAGGTCTCGGTGAGCACTGGGCTGTCCATCCCTACCGGCCCCGAGGGGACGCCAAGGCCTCATGGAAGAAGCTTTTCCCCTGCAGCCGTTCAGCTCTGGGGGCACACGTTGGCACGGCTTCCTAGGGGCGCGCTGGGGTTTCCCTGGCGCAGAGAGGACAGAGATCCCCCAGCCGTGCAGGTGCTGTCGCTGGGGCCAAGCTCTGCTCCTGCCGAGGCTGTGAGGGGACGAGCACAGCTGCCAGGGCCAGGCGGGGTGCAGCCGGTGGGTGAGTCCTGGAGAAGAGGGGCCCTCCCAGGAGGAGGTGGATGCCAGCGGCGGGAGCCTTTCCTTAACGCATCCCCCGCTGCCCTGCCCGATGACGAGCTTCCTCGGAAAGGAGGGGACAGGACGAGAACGACCTCCCCACCCTGCCAGCTTGGAAAACCTCACCCGGGCGATGCCAGGATGTGTTGTATCCCGTTGCCATGGCAACTGGCATCTCCCGGTGCTGAGGCGGGCGTGTGCGGAGTCACGGCACGGGAACCGGGCATGGTCTGGCCGCGGCTGGCGGGCACGGAGAGCAGGGACGGGCGGGGTGCAGGGCACGAGGGGTGGCACCGGCGTGGGCAGCAGCACTGAGCCACCTTCAGCGCGCTGCAGAGGCGGCACAGCCCAGCTGGAGGGATGGGGACACGGGGACCGGCAGGATGGGGGGTCCAGAGAATCCGCACTCGGGCAGAGGGGCTGCACGGCGCGAGCTGGTGACATCCCCCTCTCAGCACAGGGACAACCCTGCCTGGTGCTGGGCCTCCCTCCCTGCGCCAGCTGCCCCTGCAGCTTCCCTCCTCCTCCCAATGGCTGGAGAATTCTCCCTGGAATCCCCCAAAGAAGCCCAAACCCCTCTGTTTCAGCTGCCTGGCTGGGAAGCGAGTGGGCACAACGCTGTGGCTTCATGGGGTGTTCAGCCAGGCTGTACAATCGAGGGTCCCTTTCCAAATCCTGCGTGTCCACGTTTTCCCAACGACAGGCACGGGGCTGGGCTGCCCAAGAACCGTGATTTGTTCCTCCTGGGATGCTTGGCACAGGGGACCACTCTCCGTGGGTGGATTCGAGGAAGGAGGAGTCAGCTTCCGCCTGTCATGTTATTTAAGTGACACCTACCAGGCACCAAGGTCAAGGAGACCAAATTTTTCCATGTCCACTTGTTAGAGAATGGAAATGTTTCAACCCAGCAGTGGAATATTATCCCTTCTGCTCCTCCCAGCTTGAGTGATTACGGTTTTCCTCAAAAATAAAAAAAGAAAAAAAGAAAAAAAAAAAAGGAAAAAGTGAGGACAAAAATTAGCTTGGGGGTTTGCTATCATGTCATCCCCCTCCTTTGCTTGGGGTGGAAAAGGGGATGGAAAGGGAGAAGGTTTGAGGTAGGAGAAAAAAAAAAAAACTAACCCCCAAAAGCTGTGTTTAATTTAATGAAAAATTATGAGAGAAAACAAAAATGCATCTGAAATCGCTTTCAAAATGAGCAACTTTCTGCCAAGCAGCCTCATGTGAGCAGCACCACATCCCCAGTCCCCCTCTCTGGGAGCACTGGCTCCTGCTGTCGGTGCTGCATCTCACTGGAAACCCATTTTGCAGCAGAACGCCCTTACGGAGGAGCTGTCCCCGTGTCACTGCAGCCTCCGAAGCCCTGGGTGTACAGGCGGGCTCATTCCTCCCGGCGGGAGCGGCCGCGCTGCCAGGGGGTGACCCTGCCCCACGTACATCACACCCAGGGACAGCCCCGAGTGCTGCAGAGCCTGCTACAGCACAAATCTTGTCAGAGGAGACTCAGCCCCACTCCTCCCGCTCAAAAAAAAAAAGATTAGTTCCTCCTTTAAGCAATTGCAGCCAATTTATCCTGCTGCATCCACCCAGCTCCAGCGAGATCTCACTGGAGGCATCAGGGTGGGGATGTGAAACCAGAGGGAGTGAAATCTGCTCTTCTGGAAGCAATAAATGCCTCCTGCCTTTTCCAGGCACTCCTGACCTTGCTGCAGCTGATGGGCAAGTTTATGATCTTGCATTTTAGCTAAGTGGAAGAGGCAATTATTCTTCCTTTTGGATGAAAGTGATTTTAGGAACAGAAATGCTAAACAAGGGGAGAGCCTGGCAAAAGCCAGCCCGGGAGGAAAACTGGGGTCTCCTAGGAGAAGAGCTAGAGATGGAAGGGCTGGCAGAAGGCAGCTGTAGAGCAGAGGGCAAGCTGGGTGATGCTGGCGGGGAGGCAGTGGGGCTGGGTGGGCGAGCAGTGGCACTGCTGGCAGGGGAACGGCCACGGAGCCGCCCCTCAGCCCCAGCAAAGGGCTCTGCCGGGGAAATCCCTGCTCCTTCATCGCCGGGAGCAGCTCCCGTGGCCTCGGGGCTCGCACTTCGCTCAGACTCAGGGGTAACTCCGCAGAAAAACCCTTGATGTGCTTCAGCATCTGTGCCCTGGTGAGCTGCAGCCCTCCCCTCCTCCCCTTGGCTGGCAGCCGCTCCCCAGCCCTCGCCCCAGAGGAGGAGGAATTAACCACAGCAAGCAGTCGGGAGAGGAACGGGGCCCCTGAGCTCATCTGCACAGGATACGGGCACAGCCCGGGGACAGAGCCCGCCCCAGCCCTGCGGCAGGGCGGATCTGGAGCAGATTTCACACGGACACGAGTTCCCAAGTCCTTGCCGCACATACTCCCTCCCATCAGCGGAGAGGAGGAAGGAGGTCGGGAGGACCAGCCCCGTGCTGAGGCAGCCGAGGGAATTTGGGCAGCTTCTCCCATTAACCCCCTGCTCTCGCTGCCCGTGGTGGGAGGCTGTGCAGGGCACCGGGGCAGGATCGTGCTCCCTCTGTCCTGCTCCAGGTGCCAGGCTGAGCCCCCCTGTAGCTCAGCACGAGGCTGCCCTGCGATGTGTGAAGCCACCCAGGCTGTCCCTGCACCCTCCACCAGCACGGATGTGCCTCAGCTCGGGCACTGCTGGCAGCACGAGCCGATCCAGTGCCACCCAAAGGTGCCCATTTCTCACTGTGGGGTGGAAAATACCGGAATCTAGGAGAGAACAGGCAGCCCCTGACCCCAGAGCCACTGCTGTGCAGTCCTGCCAGACCTCCTGGTGACCCTCACCCACGGGCAAAGGTGCTGGGAGCCTCACAGAGAACCTCACGTGGTCACTGCTGAGGGGAAAATTCTGCCTCTTTGGTCCAAACTAGAGCAAAGATGAGTTAAGTGGATTTCCCTGTAGACCAGTTCTGACCTGGACCCTCAAACTGGAGCACGCCAGGGCCCTGCTGTCCTTCTCCAGGGAAACGCTGCAGCACAGTTTGTCTTGGGGCTTTGCTGTTCCCTGCCTGAGCACATCCTCAACCCCGAGCATGTCGCTGTCCGTACCGAGAGCGGCGAAGAACGACACTATCAAAATTTAGGAAAAAGTGGAGTATTTAATTAATTATAAATCGGTTTGTATAACTTGGTTCGCAAGAGTAGCATGGCACTATTGGTCCCTTGGCCAACCACCTCCTGGAATGATTGGTGGAGGCTGTACAACACCCATCTCAAAATATTTTCCTCGATGTACCATAACAGCGCTTCACAACAAACTCCAGGTGCAAAGATGAAGAATTAGTTTACAAAACCATCTTCACTGCTTCCGGCCAGCCTGCGTGAGAAAGCGATGCTCCCACAGAACACTGAGAAAAGGCTGAAGAATTTCTCTGCTTCTAACTTTTCAGCAGCCGTACGAGCAACTCTGTCTCTGCTTTGCGTTGGCTGCCTGTGTCTCTGATCCCTTGTTTTGCAGCAGAGATATCGCCCGTGATGGGCTCCCCGGGAGAGAGGGGTGCCCACAGGGTGAAGATGCAGAAGCCCCAGGCACAGGGATGCCCGTGGTTAACATCTCCTGAAGTACAGGCAAAGCTCAGGACTCATTTCCTTGCTGGAGCCTCTCCAGGGGACTCTGACCCAGATCTCCCCACCTGGGTGAGGATTCTCCGGCTTTACACAAACCCAGCACAGGGACTTGTGCTGGGGTTATATAAAGTAACACGAGAAAGGTGTTGAGTGTGTCCAGAGGAGGCCACTGCACTGATCCAGGGCTGGAGCCCCTCTGGAGCCGGGCTGGGAGAGCTGGGGGTGCTCACCTGGAGAGGAGAAGGCTCCAGGGAGAGCTCAGAGCCCCTTGCAGGGCCTGAAGGGGCTCCAGGAGAGCTGGAGAGGGACTGGGGACAAGGCACGGAGGGACAGGACACAGGGAATGGCTTCCCAGTGCCAGAGGGCAGGGCTGGGTGGGATATTGGGCAGGAATTGTTCCCTGGGAGGGTGGGGAGGCAGCCCTGCAGCCAGCCCAGGTGCTGCTCCTGTCACGGGCGCAGCCTCTGCGTCCCTTCCCCGGCTGCCTGCAAGAGCTGCTGCTTCTGTGGGTAAGTCCAAGCAAACAACGACACTTGGAAGGAGATGCTTTTCTTTTGGCAGCGAAAAGGTGCAGAACAAATATGTTTTTAATAAACATTTTGACTGAAATTGAGCTTTCTCACCGCAGGAATTTGATTCGTGTCATAATTGCACTTTTCGACGGGAAAAATAGGTGTTTGGTCAGGTGGCTGGGATGTCAGTGAGCATCACACCCTGGGTAGCCGGGTCCTGCAGGGATGAGCAAAGGCTCAGGGCTGACAGCTCTGCCTGCCCAGCGTGGGCTGGCAAGGGGGAGGGCAGGGGGAGGGCAGGGCACGGCTTTCCTGCCCGCTGGCCCCTCATTTCTAGGGCTGCAAGTGGGAACAGGGGCAGCCGTGCCCCAGCTCCCCCGGGATCTGCCTCCTGCATCCCTGCTCACCCCGAGGCGCTGCCGGGGGACAGCAGATGTGCCAGAGGGGGGGTGGAGAGCAGGACCCTGCTGTCTGTGAGGGACAATCCCTGTGCCTGGCCTCCACCTCTCACCTCCAGAGCTGCTGATACCAGTCCTGGAGTTCACTGGAGCTGGCTGAGCTGGGAGAGTGCTGGGAAACCTGGACTGGAAAAAGCCTGGAGAAGAGAAGGTTTTGGGGTGACCTAATTGCAGCCTCCAGCACCTGAAGGGAGCCATCAAGAAAGATGGAAAGAGACAATTTAAAAGGGCCTGGAGGGACAGAACAAGGGGGAATGGCTTCACTTGGACAGAGGGCAGGGATAGGTGGGATATTGGGAAGGAATTGTTCCCTGGGAGGGTGGGGAGGCCCTGGCACAGGGTGCCCAGAGAAGCTGTGGCTGCCCCTGGATCCCTGGCAGTGTCCAAGGCCAGGCTGGATGGGGCTTGGAGCAACCTGGGATAGTGGGAGGTGTCCCTGCCCATGGCAGGGGTGGCACTGGATGGGCTTTGAGGCCCTTTCCCATCCAAACCCTTCCATGACTCCGTGATTCCATGACTGACCACGGGCTGGGTACCTGTTGCTGCTCTCCATCAGAAGCTGCTGCTATGGGAATGGCTGTTGCTCCTCTCAAGGCTGTGCAGAATGAAGGCATCCAGCTCTCTCCTGGTTCGTGAGTTTTCCAGGCTGGCTGCTGCCCCTCGGCTTGGCTTTCTCTCTCCATCCCAGTGCAGCTCTTCCCTCCCCCAGCCCGTGCAGGTGGCACCGAGATGGGGCCCGCGGTGCCCTGGGAGGGATGTTGGGAGTCTGCCCCGGTGTCCCCGGGTCCTGCAGTAGTCGGGCTCAGGACGCCCGGGCTGGCTGGGAGCTCGGAGGCCTGATGGTAATAAATGAGCGAGGAGCACATCTGCACGCAGCGGAGACGCTCCCTGCCAAGGCGCTGCACTGCAGGACCACTCTCATCTGTCTCTCTTTAACAGGAACAAATGGAAATGAGCGAATCAATTAACACAGCACATTAGCAAAATGTCAGAGCCTCCCCATCGCACTTAACCCTTCCCTCAGCATGGGCCGAGGCAGCAGCGGGGTCACCCCAGCCCAGTCCCGGCTGCAGCCGGCACAGCCTCTCCCCATCTGCCCGCGGAGCAGAGCCTGGGGCTGGCATCACAGCAGGGCCCCCTCCCTGCGGATGGCACGGCCGTGGGAGCTGTGGGACACAGCGCAGCTGGTTTGCAGCTCCTGCAGGCCCTCCCGGCTGTGGAGAGGAGCTGGGAGCAAGTTTCCTCTGGAGCAGGGATATGTCTGGGTGCCAGCTCCTTCATTTCCCCATCCTTGCCTGGAGAAGCCCCGGTGAGGGCTTGATGTGGCCGAGGTATCCCATGTGCAGAAGCCCCTGTGGGTGGAGAAGGGTGGAGCTGGGCTGATCCAGGACCAACAACCAGCACAGGGCTGGGCTTTCCTGCTGGGATGCATTTCACAGCTCTGACCCCCGTGCCACTGTGGGACACGGCGTCACCGGCTCAGAGGATCTCTTGTCCCTGCACAGCAGCCCTGGCACACGTGTGAGCAACAGGAGTATCGAGCCCTCTCCTCCTGTGTGCCAGTAAGTGCCACAGGCAACAGGAGAGCTGTGCTAAGACATAATAAACCCTCATCAGCTAATTAATAATTAGAGACACTTGTGCCTGAAAGCCTGGCTCCAGTGGTGGGATGATGCACCTCAGCTCTCCTGCCAGGCACGAGCATCGGATGTCCAAACCATGCAGGAGCTCAGGGCTGATGTGGTCCTGGTCTGCAGGACACAGACAGCTCCCAGTTTCCCAGTCTCAGCCACAGTGGGCACGACCCGTCTTGCTTCTCTCAGCCCCCATTTAGGAACAAACCCCCTGTGCCAGGGCCTGGGTGTCCACAGTCAGGGTCTCACTTCACCCAGGGCAATCAGGGCATGGCCATGTGGCTGCACTGCTCAAACAGGGGGGCAAGAGCAGCCACAAGTCCAAGCTATTCCCTCCTTCCTATGGGATGGAAACAAGGCTCCAAAATCCCAAAGTGGGTTGAAATGAAGACTCCTCACGTGACGGCCCTACAGAGCCCTGGCCTGCAAACCAGAGACCTGGCAGGTGCAGCTGCTCTCGGCATCTGCATTCACTGGCTGGGTTCATGAGCTTGAAACTTCCTCAATGAAAGTCTTGAGCAGTGTGGAAACAGAAGCAAACATGCAGCATAACCAGGGGAGATGTCGCCAGCAGTGGCTGGTCCTTCGGTGGGTGTCTCCGAGCACATCCCTGTTGTCACCCTGTGAAGGCACTGGTGGCCTCACACGCGGTGTGTGCACAGCCCCCGCTCTGCCACGGCTCACCAGCCACCTGTGCACGCACACAGGGTCTTGAGCCGTGCCGCTCCCTCCGAACAGAGATGGAAACTTCCTGGGAGCCACTTCAGAAACGCTGGGGAGAACACTGTCAATGGCCCGAGGCAGGCACGCTTGAAGCAGGAGAGAGCAGAGCTGTCTGTGGGTAAGAGAGCCATCACCTTGCGCACCCAGGGGTGCCAGCGATGCTCTCTGAGGGATGCGGGGATTTGGGGATGAGCCTCTGCAGCCCAGGGTCTGCCTGACCTGGGCCTGCCCTGGGTAATCAAGGCAGAGATGTGATAAACTCCAAGAAGTCAACACAGGGGCTCTGAATGCCTGGGACACCTCCCCGGCTCTGCACCACCCATCCACCCTGTGTCACCACTCCTGCCCAGCCTAATGGCCAAGGGTCACTCGTGAAGTCTGGCCACATCCCCCTCTCTCCCACGGACACAGGTGTGGGGCTGTCGGTAGCCAGGGCTGGATCAAGCCAGATCCTTTCATCTTTATTTTCCCTGCTTTTGTTCTTGCTCCAGGGATAACCACAGACCGTGCTGGTCGCGTCCCATGGTGCTCACAGGGACCCTTTGAAAAGCTCCCAAAGCCAAGGCGGATCCCTCCCGAGCAGAGCAATCCCACCAGCCAAATTCCTGCATTGTGCTGTGGGGGGATTACCCACCTCAATGGCCTCTAATCCACTGCCATCGATTCCCACAGGAGCACCGGGCTGGAGCTCCCTGCCGCATACAAATCCCGCCGGCAGAATAGGGCCGGATTGTCAAGGCATCACCTCGATTACGGGACGTGGCCCTGACAGCTCGGGGGACTTTGTGTCCGAAGCTCCCCGGCCCCGCAGAGCAGGGTGTGAGAACAGCGAGGGCGCTGAAACAATCGCTGCCATGAATTAATGATGTCCTGGGTGCCTGTGGGCTCTCCCAGCTGGAGATGTGGAAGCGGGGTGGGCGCGGCGTGGGAGGAGGTACCGAGCTCAGCGGTGCTCTGGGATGGGGCCGTCCTGCGCCCGCTCCCTCCCCGTTCTGGGATGCTCCGGAGAGGCTGCGCGTGGCTCAGTGGGGGCATCTGTAATTTGTGCCCCGCTCCCCGCCCCAGCCCTGTCACGCCGCTCCGCAGGGGCTGTCAGGGCTCGGGGCCGCCGCGCATCAGCGCCGTGGTTAATGGGCATGGCAGGGGCCCGGCTGTGCTGACTGACGTGTCAGACATCCGAGCTGTGTGAGACCTGGCAGCGCTGGCACCGAGCTGCGTGCCAGCCCCATCCCGGGCAGGAGCTGCTCGTCCTCCCCCTGGAACTCCGGGGCACTCGGGAACAGCGGCAGTGAGGGGAACTGAGTGCTCCCTCGCCTCCCCTGTGCGTGCTCCTGCTGCCTGCAGCACCCCCGTGCAGCGCTGGGGTCTCCAGAGAGCCCAGGGGAGCCAGGCTAGGCCAGGATGGAGGCACTGGCCACTGGACAAGCGCCTTGTCTCCAGCCCTGCCTGCCCTCAAACACCCAGGCTGAGCAAACCTGGGCTCCGGGGCAGCCTGATTTAAAGCACGGCAGCAGTTCAGGGCCTGAGCTCCTCTCCCAGTGAGCCTGAGTGCCCAGAGATGCCCACAACCCTCTGACACCTTTGGACAGGATGACAAAACACAGCAGCCCTACAGATCCGTGTGCTCCCTGTGGCTGCGGCTGCAGAGCTGCGGGGCTGTCCCTGCCCGGTGCAGGGTCCTTGCCTGCCCCTCATGGCAGAAACCTCACAGACACAGCAAGAGAGGGCAAATACAGGCAGGACAGGGATGGGGCTGTGAGAATCAGTCCCACAGGGGTCTGTGACGGGCTGGCTGGTGGCTCCAGCTCATATCCTGCTATGGGGCAGCCAACCCTATCCAGGGCCAGATCGAGCGCTGCTGGGACGAGTGACTCCTTGGCAAGGGGGACAGCACTGACTTCTCGGCCCAGTGTCACCTCAGGTGGAGCCCCAGCCCCAACCCACCAGGAGATGGGGATGTGGGGAGATGTGCTCTCCCTCCAGACTCTCTCCCAGCTCGGGAGCAGCGTTGGTGGTGCTGGCCTCACGGAGGTGTAGGTGTGGATGCAGGATGTCCCAGCTGGGCCTCCAGTGCTTGGAGCAGGGGCTCTGCTGGCTCTGCACTCCCCAGGCTGGCAGTGTGACACTCTCCAGGAACACCTCCAGGGTCGGGTGAGCCCCTCTCCCAGGGCAGGATGGACCCACGTTCACCAGCTCCCCCACGAGCTGCGTGTGCTGCCTTTCATGGCTGACACACAACCCCATCCACTCGCACTGGGAATTTATGTAAATATGTACATATTTCTGTCTCTCCTTCAGTCACAGTCTTGTTTGCCACTGTTCCACTCCTCCGAGGGAGGGCTAAGGAGGGCAGTCCCGGCAGTCCCTGCACCCTGGGCAGCAGAGCTGGGGTTGGGCAGCTGCCTACAGAGCAGCCAGACCCCATGGATGTCCATCCAGCAGTCTGTCCTGACACCCAACCTGTGCAGCCTCACCCAGTGCAAAGATACAGACACAGCCCCACCAGGACCTGTGCTCTGCAAGAAATTATGCACAACCTTTCTATTTAAAAAAAAAAAACCCCACATGGTGAGATTCTTATTTCCAAGCATGTTCACGATCCTTGACTAATCTGTTTCTCCATTCATATTTTTTATCTCTCCATCTCTCCATCTCTCCATCTTTCCCCCCTCCCTCCAGTGCCTCACCCCAGCTCTCTCCCAGAGCCTCCCCCACCCCGTTCGGCTGTAGGGAGCCATCTGTTTGTCTGTCTCTGCAGCCATCTGGGTGTCTGCCTACAGTGTTTGCTGTGTCTCCCAAGCATATACAGCCTGCATGTATAGGTCTAGCAAGGCAGTCTCTCTAAGCTGCGTTCTGCGGGCTTCATTAACATGCAAATTAGCGAGATCTGACTGGCTCACTTAGCTGCTGCTTCTCGTAGACAGCCATGCAACAATGCAAATACTAATGAGGCTCTGGAAATGGCACTTGCTCCATAGCTAAGCAAGCCTGCACTCGGAGCAGGCACTGGCAATCCAGGCATGCCAGCCATCCGCACACCTGCCAGAGGACTCAGGACAGAAGGGATGGGTGATGGATGGATGATTAGGGGCACCGATGCGGAAAAAGAGGCGAGAATTCCCGCTCTGATGGAGATGCCAGCACTCCCAGCCTCAGGATCCTTGGCTCCAAGATCCCTTTGTCCTCGTTGCCACACGCCAGTGCTCTGGACCCCAGCCACCCCCGGGATCCCCCCACCGCCCCAGCTGCCCCAGATCCACGCTGGGCTGGGCTGTTTCCCCACAGCAGCGTGCTGGGATCGAGCTTCAGCCTCTCCTGGGTTTGGCAGCGCCGAGGTGCCTGGGCACACACCGTGCTCCCTGACAGGGCTGCTCTCCCCAGCTCCCAGAGCACCTCCCAGCATGGAGAGGACAGAAGAGCTCGGGGACGGACCCTCCACGGGGCTCGGGAGCTGCTCCTGCCTCCTGGGCCCTGCTTGAGAGCTGTGCCGGCCCCTGGGCTCTCCTGCTCTGCTCCCTGCAGGCACAGAACAGGAGTCCGGGTCGCCATGGAGGAAGTTTTGTTACTCTTCAGCTCCATCACCTCCTCTAATGATAATTCAACCATACACCTCCTTGTAAAACATCGGGGATGATCAAACGCTGTGCAGCGAGATGAAGGCACCTCATCTTAGGAACCCGGCTTCCGTATTCCTTTTTATCCTGGAGATAAAATAAAGAACCATTTGCTCTGGCTGCCGCTGCCGTCTCCTGCCTCTCCTCACCCACGCCGCTCCCCATCCCCCCCGGGAGGGAACACCGCAGAGCCCCGGCTGCTGCTGCACCCGCGGCCCTTTTCATCTCCCCCTGACGCTGTCACAGGAGGGGCACGGAGCAGCTCCTGCTGCTCCTGCAGTGAGCTCCTGCTCACTGGGGCCCAGGGGAGCACGGAATCAGAATTTCCTGAGCTGGAAAGGACCCACAGGGATCATCCAGCCCAGCCCCAGGCCCTGCACAGACACCCCAACAATCCCACCCCGGGCACCCCTGGCAGCGCTACCCAAACGCTCCTGGAGCTCTGGCAGCCTCGGGGCCGTGCCCATTCCCTGGGGAGCCTGGGCAGTGCCCAGCACCCTCTGGGGGAAGAACTTTTCCCTGATCTCCAGCCTAAATCTCCCCACCATGGTTTCAGGGATGTCCCTGTCTCCCCTGTGGCAAGGTGACGTTATTGTGTAGATTCCCATGGCTGCTTCCAGTGCAAAGCCAAAGCAGGCACCACACACATCCTGCCCCTCCCAAGGTCAGCGCTCCACCCCCAGGCCCAGAGATGTTCACCAGTGCACTGGGTGCTGGGATGAAGGACAAAAACCATCCTGGGGTGAGGGAGGTGGGGGTTTGGGAGATGGTGCCGAGGCCAGGACAGGTGCTCTGGGGCTGGGAGGTGAAGCACACATGGAAAACAGACGCTAAATGGGCAGGATGACAAAGCACAGGCAGGAAGGGTGGCTTGGCCTGTCCAGAGGGCACCGCAGTCCGTGGAAAGAGCCACATTTCGGTGGGGGGGGGAAGGTTCACTGGGGCTGGAGCTGGCCCAGCTCATCACAGGCTCAACAGCAGCCCAGGGCATTTTGGTGTCTCCGTGCTGTGGTTTCAATGGCTATTTCTCCCTCCAGAAATGGCCTCACAAGAATCCCCTCCGGGAAGGTCATCTCTGCCCCGCAGCCAGGTCTTTGAAGAAGGTGAAAATTTAAGCACAGCCCAGGAGGCAGAATTTCCTCCTGGCTTGTAGACAAGTGCCTGAGCTTAGGCAGTGTTTGTGGTGGAAGAGGCGGTCAGGAGCTGGCGCTCCCTTTGTGGGAATTCCTTTGGCCAGGGAGGGGTTCTCTGTGCTGAGCCACCTCTGTCAGTACCTCTGCTCCCACCTGGGCAGCACAGCTGGGCACAGCTGGGCACTGGAGTCTGTCAGGTACCAGGGCTGTTCCCTGCTGGATGCCAGGGAGGTTGTGCCAATGCAAATGCCACGCGGGCCCCTGGCGGCTCTCCTGCGACTTGGCATGACCGGCCCTGTGCAAATAAGTTTTTGGACAAGGGTCCATGTTCCCTGCCCAGGGAATTCCCCGGGATACTGGCTGCACACACAGCGTGTGCCTGCAGATCCTGACCGTGTGGGGAGCCCCGTGGATCGGGAACGGGCCACTCCAGACTCAGCTCCCTGTGCGAGAAATGTCCTGGATGGCTTCTCCTGGCAGGAGAATCCCACTGCCACAGGAATAAGGATGGATGCAACAGGAAGGAGCTGTTCCCCTCCACCACTTGTCTGCCAGGTCCCCACCTTGGCAGTGTCCAAGGGCTCCACTGATGCTTCCATGGAAGGGAGGGCTCCATCTTCCAGCCCTGGACTCTGGAAACCCAGGGTTTCTGCTCTGGGAAATAGCAATGCTGGGCTGAGTGTCACCCTGGTTTTTCTACTGTTCTGTGGGGTTTTTTTTTCTTTTTTTTCTTTTTTAAAGGTAAAAGGGCGACAGTTGAGGAGATGTGGAGGGGAGTCTGTGGCAGGATAAATCCCCCTGATGAAACCCCTGTGCTCCAGGGACAGCACCGTAACAGCCCCCCGCGCTTGGCTGTTTGCACACCACCAGCCCCTGCTGCTCTCCAGCCCAGTCCTGCCCCCAGCACGAGGGGCTGATGCCACGGAAGGAGCCTGCAGCAGGACATGGCCCTCTGGAGAGCACTGGACAGTGACAAACACGCCCCAGGTGAGAGATTCCCACGTTGCTCCAAGCTTCAGGCTCCCATCCCAACCCCTGATGCTCGGCTGCCTCTTGGCTTGGTTCTGGTGCCACAGCCACGGCCCTGGTCTGGCCCCAGGGCTCTGTGGATGTTCATGAAGGGATGGAAAGAGCTTCTACCTTTTGTTTCTCTCCAGAGCAGCTTGTTACCTGTTTCTAAACTGACGTAAGGCCTAAATGTCCCCAAGCTGTTGCTGTGTGTGGCTTCCAGGGAGCCCCTGGCTGGATATGCACAGCTCCCCATCCCCCCTGCCAAGCACGAGCTCTGCAGTCAGACCTGCAATAAACCCAGGAGAGGCCCCTGACCACTGTAAAAGGCAGGAACCATCCTAGAAACTCCCTTTAGTGTGGCCAGAGACCGGCCCTGGTGCTCTTACCTTTCATTACCCACGCTTTGCCTGGGACTGATGACAGGATCTGGCCAGGACAGGTTCCCAGTGTGCCCAGCTGACTCCTCACCGTGTCCCACGAACCTTCCATGGTCCATGCTCAGCTCAGTTGCCATCTCCTCCCTTCCTGGGACTGCAAACACCCCACTGGCTGGCAGAGGGCACATCTACAAAGGGCCACTGCATTTGGGGACGTTGACAACACCAGTGTGGAGTGAAGAAGGGTCAGTGCAACCCTGTCGGGTTGGGAAGAGCCAAATCAAGGGGTTTGGGCTGGGCAAAAGCCAGGACAGGCCCCGTGGGTCAGGTGAGCAGGAGCCCCAAGGCCTGTTTGAGGTATCTGTGATCCCCAGGTGGCAAAACAGAGCTGGAGGCTGGGATGAGCCACGCCAGGAGTGAGGGCAGAGTAACTTCAGGGGGGACTGAGCAGCCTGGTGCTGGCAGGGTCTGCTTTTGACTTCTTGATAGGGTTTAGGGCAGTGCCTGGCACATTGCACGGAGGGGAAAAGTCTTCCCCAGCTGTGGCAACAATTCAGAAATCATGGAATCCCAGAAAGGTTTGGGTTGGGAGGGACCTTAAAGATCACCCATTTCCACCCCCTGCCATGGGCAGGGACACCTCCCACTGTCCCAGGCTGCTCCAAGCCCCATCCAGCCTGGCCTTGGACACTGCCAGGGATCCAGGGGCAGCCACAGCTGCTCTGGGAATTCCAGCCCAGCCCCTCCCCACCCTCCCAGGGAACAATTCCTGCCCAATATCCCACCCAGCCCTGCCCTCTGGCACTGGGAAGCCATTCCCTCTGTCCTGTCCCTCCGTGCCTTGGCCCCAGTCCCTCTCCAGCTCTCCTGGAGCCCCTTCAGGCCCTGCAAGGGGCTCTGAGCTCTTCCTGGAGCCTTCTCCTCTCTGGGTGAGCACCCCCAGCTCTCCCAGCCCGGCTCCAGAGGGGCTCCAGCCCTCCACCCCTGCGCTTGCCCTGGGAGGCTGCAGAGGAGGTGGGGAGCGCTGGTTCCCCCTCGGTGCAGCTCCTCTGACCTGCAGCACACCCACACAGCCCACCCACGCCCTCTGCCCGCCCCTGGGCTGGAGCTGGATGGATTCTGCCCGAGACAAAACATCCCAGAAACCTGTCAGTCATGTCCAGGCTGTAAAATACTACGAGAGGGAGGAAAGCCAGCGACACCTTCATTTCATTTCTGTCCGTCTCGCGCTCCGCTCCCCGACAGCCGGAGACGGGGCAGAATAGAACACCTGCTTAATTTGACCTGTCGACTCTTCAGGGAGCAGCGCAGGCGTCCGCTGCCGCGAAGGTCACCTCATTAAGAGGAGCGAGAGCCGCGTCCCCCACCCGGGGGAGGCTGGGTGACTCCAGCCTGCTGAAGGGTGACCTTTTCTGGCGGCGCGCGGTGCGGGAGGAGACGGGGCCTGGCACGCGTGCTCCCACCCAAATGGCAGTTTGCTTCCACAGACACTTACACGTCCCGAGCACTGGTTTTGAACTTTTCATTCTCACCAGCTTGTCAGCTCTTGAAGGCTCTAAGTGCCTGCGGTGTCTCCTGCTCGCTGATGGGGTGAGCATGACGCTGCTGCAAAAACGCTGCCTCCTCCCCGGCAGGATCACAGAATGTCCAGAGCTGGAAGGGACCCGCAAGGATCATCCAGCCCAGCCCCCGGCCCTGCCCAGACACCCCAACAATCCCACCCTGGGCACCCCTGGCAGCGCTGCCCAAACGCTCCTGGAGCTCTGGCAGCCTCGGGGCCGTGCCCATTCCCTGAGGAGCCTGGGCAGTGCCCAGGAAAAGGGGCTGGGAGTGACCCGGAGGTGCCCGTGGGGAGGCAGAGTGTGCCCGGCACCCCTGCACAGCCCCGCCCGTGGTGCGGAGTGAACGGGGGAGCTGCAGCCCCTGTGATGCCTGCAGGGACCCCCTGCCAGCCCTGCTCCCCTCGCCCCGGGCGTGTCCCTGCTGTGTCCCACCCAGCGGCTCGGAGCCCCGTGGGCAGCAGGGCACTGCCCGGCCAGCAGCCCCATCCCTGTGGAAAGCACCGGATGCCTGGTGTCCCCTGCTGCCTCAAAGCAGTGTTTTGGGGGTTTTTTTGCTTGCCTTTACAAGCTCTTACCGAGCTGGGGAAGGAGAACATCAACTTTCCTTGCCAGCAAGTGCCGCGCTGCGGTGCCGCGCTCCGCCGGCAGCTCGGCAGAGCGGGCTGGACCGCAGAGCTCCCCGGAGAGCTGCCCTTCCACCCCTTCCCGGAGCAGCAGAGGAGAGACATGCCCGCCTCCTCCCCTGCTCTGCCCTCCGCAGACCTTTAATTCTTTCTCCTCTGATGTTAATCTTGGAGGTGGTGCACAGGTCAAGTTTAATATGCTGTCCTGGGGGAGTTTCACTTAGAGCCGGCGAGAGGAGCCCGGCGGTTCAGCGAGGGTTTCCCGTGCGGTCCGAGAGCATCGCCAGCCTCAAAAGGCAGCAGCCTGTGCTCAGCAGGTGCCAGGGGAGGCAGATTCCCGCAGAGCTGGCTCCTATCCACGGCTCCTGCCAGGACCTGCGGCCTCTCCTCCAGCACATCCCCCCACGGCCCCCCAGTGCCCGTGCCCAGGGCCACTCTCAGGTGCCACCCCCGCTGCCCCCGCACACCCCCAGCTCCACGAGCACAGCGCGTGACACCACCCAAACCCCTGGGGACAACGGCGAAGGCACTGACTCCTCCCTCTGCCTCAGTTTCCCCGGCTGGAGAGTCGGACCGAGGGATACAGGGGGTACTCATGCATGGTTCTGCTGTGCGATCTGTGGGGGAGCACAGAGCCCCCCTCTCTCTCTGAAGCCTTGGTGGGGTGTCAGGGCTTTGCTGATGGCTCCAGGCAGCCAGACCCCCCCGTGCAGCCCCAGCCCCCTCCCCGCCCGCAGCCTGGGCCCGCGCTGCCGTAATGGGAAAGGACAGGCAGTAAAAGGCTGTGATGGGGATCATAAATACCCATTAAAGCAGCTTTTAATCCACCCTGCGAGCAACAGGGCTGTGGGAGAGCGGCGGGCAGGAGCCTGGCAGGCTGCGTGTGGGCAGGTGGCACTCAGGGCACGGGGCACCCCAACACCCTGCTGCAGACTCTCGCTGCCCGGGGAGGGGGTGAGCCACCTCTGCAGGGCGTGGGTCCGGGGCAGTGCCCAGGCTGCCCCCCTGCCTCCTCCAGTGCTCCAGCACAGCCCTGGCACAGCTGCGGGACACCCGACGTGACTCTGATTCACCAGGGGCACGCACTCGGTGCCCCAACGAGGAGGTGAAGCCACAGCCCCTCTGCCCCCAGCGCTGCTCCAGCGAAGGGGAAAGCAGGTTCCTGCCTTCACTCGGTGCTGGGAAGCAGAGATGTGTGCTAGCCCTTGGTCCATGAAGGGAAAATCCTGGCGGTTCTCCATCACCCCCCAAAAAACCCCACCAAGAACACCCTGTTTGTGCATGGTTGCTCATCCCCTGCTCCATGGATTCCGCTCTTGCGTCCAGCCTTCCCTGCTCTCCAGGGACAGCAGGCTCTGGGTAGCAAGGGCACCCTGTTTCCCGACTCCTGTTGGCGAGTTTCTCTCCACTTTGTGTACAATGCCTTCACCTTCCTCCCTCGCAGCCCTGCCACTCACTATTTATGGCTGTGCAGCACGGAGTGGGTCACATCTGTGTCCTTCCTGGGCTCCAGCACAGGACAGAGTGCCCCTGACTGCTGCTGCCTCCACACAATGCTCTATGCCAGAGCCAGCTGCAAGATGGCAGCTCCATCCCCTCGGAATCTGGGGGCTTCCCAACACAGACTTTCCCAAAATGTACAAATTTCGAGGGGGGGGAAATTCACTCAGAAATATCAAAACGTTTCGCTGGGTTTTGATGCTGCTAAATCATTAAACAGTAAAACACTGGATAGGCTAGAAATGTAGATTTGGAGTAATATGATAATATAAAAGCCCAAATGGAATGAAACCAAATGATAATGTCAAATTGAAATGTTCGCCTCTCATTGGAAAAAATCCTTTCTACGTTATTGAAACAAAATGTGAAAGTTGAAATCATTTGATTTGACACTTCTCCATAGAAAAATATCATCAGGATCGACATGTTCCCAGGAGATGCTCAGAGTTCAGAAGCTGCTCTGCTGGAAAAATGTTGCCAGACAGAAATCAGACAGAGCAAAGGAGCCGTGCTCTCCCTGTGCCCCTCCCTGAGCCAGTGGCTTGGCACGGAGGGGTGAAGGGGAGGCTGGAAAGGGACAGGGCAGGCTCTGCCCTTGACCCCGCTCCTTCACCCCCCTGGTTCCGGCTCTGCGCCCAGGACAGTGACCTGCTGGGGCCTGACTGTGCCCCACCCCTGCAGGGCCACGCCAGCTGGGGACCTGCCTTTCACCCAGCTCGTCCTGCCTCTCCTTGTTCCTTCTCCCTGGCAGCCATGGCTCATGCCAGAGGTGTCCAGCAGCACCAGAGCTGGAGCTCCAGGATTTCACAGCCCTTCCCCTTCACAGCGTTTTTGGATTTTTTCATGCCCCCTCCTGGGTGCGGCACCTGCCGGGACAGGACGTGCTCTGAGGTGCCAGCCAGGGTGGTTCGCACTCTGCTGGCACTTTCTGGATGGCCCAGTGTGCGGGGGGGTGGGGAGGGTGCCCAGAGGCCCAGCAGCAAGTGAGATCCCCCCTCTGCACATGCCTTGAGAACCTGGCACCTGCCTCCAGAAAATGCTGCCTTTGGGGAGTGCAGAGCCCCCAGCCAGGATTAGGGAACCATTAATTCCCTAATTAATGGGAATGGAAAAGGCCTCCAAGATCATCACCTCCAGCCTTCAGCTGAACACTCCCGTGCCCACTGAACCGTACCATGAAGTGCCACATCCACCAACTCTCCGAACACTGCAGGGACGGTGACTCCACTGCTGCCCGGGGCAGTGCCAGGGCTTGACCACTCTTTCAGTGAAGAAATTTTTCCTAATATCCAATCTCCCCTGAGACAGCTTGAGGCCATTTCCTCTTGTTCTGTCATTCTTACCTGAGAGCAGACCCCAACTCCCACCTGACTCTTCCTAGCAGGGAGCTGCGGAGAGCAAGAAGGGTCCCCCTGGAAAATCCCTGCCCCAAACCTCCCTCCCCTGACATGGCCTCTGGCCCAGGCTGGAGAAGTGGGTACCAGCATCCCCCTGAGCTGGGTGAACAGGCTGCAGTGGGGCCAAACCTCCCTCCTGGCTCTCTCCCTCCTCCCCAGGCTGCAGAGCTCGCCGGGGCTGGTGCTAATGAAGATTTCCTGCAGCGCTTGCTTAGCAGAAAATGATTGGTTACACCCGAGCTCGTAATTAAAAAAAAGAGAGCAAGTGCACTAATGGGTATTTATTTGACTGTTACCTTGTCATGTATTTATCGATGCAGATAAATTCAAAATCATTAAATGCTTTACAGGGCCTGACAATTTACAGCCCCTGTCAGTGCCCTGCCTCTCTGCGGCAGCGGAGCAGCTCAGCCACGGGCACACCCAGCCCTGGGCCCCCAGCCCAGCTGGGGCACTGGAGGCAGCTGCCCAGCAGGCTGTGACTGAGTGCGGTGTATGAAAAAGGTGCTGAGGTGACGCTGTGTCGTGGCCTCTGCGGCACAGGGGTGTGTGATGAGTGCAGCCGGGGTGTGATGGGCACCTTTGGTGCTGCGTGGGGGGTGCCTGGAGCTGAATCCCCAGCTCCCCACAGCTCCCAGCCCTGCCTCAGACGTCCCTGACAGCCCCAGGCAGATGGGACTGGAGTTGCCTTGGGGACACCACGGGGCTGAAATAATTTGTCGTCTCCATGTGCAGGTGGAAAACTCCAGGTGAGCAGACACGAGCTGCTGGCACTGCTCGCAGGCCAAACGTGAGCCAGCGGGTCCTCAGCAGAGGGGAACTCATCCTCTGCCTCCTTCCGCGGGGTGGGAATCCCTTTCCACGCCTCCCTGTCACAGAGCTGATGAGGACAGTGGCGAGGAAGGAAGGATGAACGTTTTTTCCTGCTCTGTGACAAGCAGCAGGGCGGCCCAGAGAAGCCACAAATCTCCAGAGAGCATCTCTGTCTCTCGAGACTTATCAGGTGTGCAGGGGGAGACAGGGGCATCTCTTGACTCAGTGTTTGCATAGCAACAAGGCCTTGATTATACAGCCCCTAATTACCTTATTATTCCCATTAGCGGAGGCAGGGAGCCCCCTCCTCTTAACACACCCACAGGCAGCCCGGGCCGGGGCTGAGCGGGAGCATCCCCATGCTCTGGGCGGTGTCACCAGCACGTCACAGACCCCTGGAGCAGCAGCTGGGCTGGCACAGCCTCCTGCCCTTCACACCAGCCCTGTCCTGGCCCACAGCAGGGACACACCTGGGCACCATGGCCTGCCCGTGCCCAGTGTGTGCACACCTGTGCTCACGCTCCCCGGCTGTGCCTCTGTGCCTGGAGCTCGCCCCATTTCCCTCAGGATTTTCAGGGGGATGGTTTTGCCTAGAGAAGCAACGCTGAAATGTGGAGCGGGTCTTCCCCCCAGGATCCCCTCAGCATGGAGCAGAGTCAGCAGCAGCCACCCTGATCCAGGGCAGAGATACAGCCCTGGTGGCACTGCCCCTGCCTGCTGCCAGGCCACCATGGCCCCCTGACCCAAACCTGATCCTAGGACCGGGTCTCAGCAGCATCACGTGCAGTGCAGACACCTCACCTGCCTCTCCCACCTCTGTCCTGAACCCAAATTCGGTGTGGCAGCTCCCGGTGCTCAGACTTGCAGCAGGGACCTCTGGAGGGTGACATCCTTATCCTGATCCCCGGAGCGTCTCCGTGCGGGAAGGGCCGGGCTGGCATCGGCGCAGGGCGAGCACAGCTGGCCGTGCTGCAGGCTGGCCCCGGGCACAGCTGGGAGAAGCCTCTGCCTGAGCACCCCGAGCTGTCTGCGGGCGGCCCGGGAGGCAGGAGCCGGGCACTCCCTGCTCCCCGTGCCAGCGGCAGGGCAGGAGGCTCCGTGCAAGGTGCCCACCGCAGCCTGGGAACAGCCCCGGCCGCCTGGGAGGAGGCTCCGCACCCACCGGCGGGGACAGATGCGGCACCGCGGGGGCTCGGGGACAGGGGACAGGCTCGGGGACAGGCTCGGGGACAGGGGACAGGGACAGGGGACAGGGGACAGGGACAGGGGACAGGCTCGGGGACAGGGGACGGGCTCGGGGACAGGGGACAGAGTCGGGGACAGGGGACAGGGGACGGGCTCGGGGACAGGCTCCGGGACAGGGAACGGGCTTGGGGACAGGGGACAGAGTCG
>VZTE01003661.1:512245-529478 GCA_013397775.1 Eulacestoma nigropectus | reverse complement strand
GCTCCCCGGAGCCGCTGTCATTGTGCTCGGAGCAGGCGGCGTGGCAGCAGGGCCCCCGCATTGTTCGGGAGAGAAAAGGCGAGAACTGGGGCTCTGTCTGTAAGTAGGTCACACGCGAGGCTGGAGACGAGGCCACGGGCACAGACTGTAAATGCAGGAGTGAGAAAGAGAGGGAAAAGGGGGGTTGGGATGGCTGGAACGGACAGGAAGAAGAGCAGGGGAGATCGCAGACAGACAGACAGACAGACCTGCAGGACCGTGGCCCTGCAAAGTACAGAGGTCTCTCTGCAGCACCCTCACTTTCTGCGCCGTTGCCACCCTTGCAGCCTGGAGATCGAGTCCTTTCCGGCCCCCTTGCCCAGCACAGCCCAGCGAGGGAGCTGCTGCCTGCTGGGATCTGTGCAGGGAGCGCGGCCACAGCTCCCCTGGCTGTTCTCCCTGCTGGGTGCCCAGCAGGCTTCATCCTCACGGCAGCCACAAGCTATAAAATTACGCTGCGACACGGAGTCACACCAGGGCTGGGGCACGGCGGCCGCTCAGCCACCGCCGGTACAGGGACACGGCTCCCTCTGCCTCGCAGGGGGCTGGGCAGCCCCTGGGTGCCCGTGTCAGCCTGGAGAGGCCAGGGTGACCCCGAGACACCCCATCGTGCTGGGAGCGTGTGCAGGGGCTTCCTTCCCACCACATCTCGGCGTGGTGGGCGGCCATGAGGTGGGTGATGATCCCACCTGGGGCAGCATCACTGTGTGGGACCTGACACCTGGAAAGCCCATCGACAGCAGGGTCAGAGCAGTGCTCCCCTAATGCCCCCATACAGCAGGGTCACAGCAGAGTTCCCCCAATGCCCCCTGACAGCAGGGTCAGAGCAGAGCTCCTCAAAACCCCCTGACAGCAGGGTCACAGCAGTGCTCCCCTAAATCCCCCTGACAGCAGGGTCAGAACCGTGCTCCCCCACTGCCCCCCGACAGCAGGGTCACAGCAGTGCTCCCCCAAAGCCCCCCAGGGGCAGGGTCACAGCAGTGCTCCCCCAAAGCCCTCTGACAGCAGGGTCAGAGCAGTGCTCCCCTAAATCCCCCTGACAGCAGGGTCAGAACCGTGCTCCCCCACTGCCCCCCGACAGCAGGGTCACAGCAGTGCTCCCCTAATGCCCCCCAAAAGCAGGGTCACAGCAGTGCTCCCCCAAAGCCCCCCAGGGGCAGGGTCACAGCAGTGCTCCCCCAAAGCCCTCTGACAGCAGGGTCAGAGCAGTGCTCCCCTAAATCCCCCTGACAGCAGGGTCAGAACCGTGCTCCCCTAATGCCCCCCGACAGCAGGGTCACAGCAGTGCTCCCCTAATGCCCCCTGACAGCAGGGTCAGAGCAGAGCTCCCCCAAAGCCCTCTGACAGCAGGGTCACAGCAGTGCTCCCTGCTTCCCCTCCCCCTGCAGCACCTGATGCTCCAGCACATGGTCCATCCCTGCATCCTGCAGCCTGTGGGGTTGGGAAACGCTGAGCACTGGCGGAAAATGCCTTCCCAGCCCCCGCAGTGATCAGCTGGTGCCCCCAGGCAGGAGGTGCAATTAACCTTCTCTTGACAAGAATAACTACCAATGTTATTATCGATCATAAAGTTACCCAGCCCTCTGCAAGCCCCAGCCACAGGACGGGGATTGGAGGTGGCGTGGAATGGGAACAGAGCGTGCAGGAGGGAAGGCGCAGGGTTTGCAGCATCCCAGCGTGTTCCTGGTGCACGTGGAGTGGAGCAGGGAGACACCTCCAGAGCCTCCCACCCTCACAGCCCACACCAGCCGTGCCTGCCTGCACGGCTCCAAAGTGGGCTGCAAGTCCCCAGACCTGGGGATGGGCTGGGCCGGGAGGGTGCGTGAGCTGAGACACATTAAAAGGCAGCAGGAATTAAGGAATGGACAAAAGGAGCTTTGACAAAGCTTAAAAACTGAATCTGAAATGATGTAGAGGCACAAAGTAAAGACATGAAGAAAATTCCTGGTCTAATCCACCGCTCCAGCTCACCAAGGAGAGGTGAGCTTTGGGTTCCAGGTGTTCCAGGAGCTGTGTAATTGTAGGTTGTGCATCAGGCGTCGCAGTGACATTTCCTGATTCCAACCTGCACCTCATCACCCACGGATGTGAACCCGGGACGGGTCACTTTGGGATAAATCACACTGGCCACACAAACCATGGGGTGCCTGCACCCTCCGTGCTCTGCCTGCAAATGGGGTGACCCCAGACCCCGGGGTCTGGCCCCTGCCCAGGGCAGGAGACAAGATCCAGAGGGATGTGACAGGGACAGGGTGTTGTCCTTTGGCATCCGGAGTGAAACCGCTGCAAACAGCTTAATCACTGTAATTATGCCAAAGCATTGGTCGCTCGCTGAGGGACTTCTGCAGGGTCTGTGGAAAAGCTTTCCTTTTTTGTAATGGGAACCAAGAGACTGGAAATTCTCAGGGTAAAAAATATTTCTGGGCTTGGTTAGGAAAATCAGGTTTTGGCTGCTGGGAAGCCAGGCATGTTCACCATCTTCTGTCCTGACAGCTTTTGTTTGGGGTTTTTCATTTGTGAAAGGAAAGGGTTTGGCAGGGAGGGGAGAATCTGATGGCAATGCAGGGAAAAGGAGAAAAAGAAGATTTCTTCACAAAATTTCAGTGGAAAATAACCAGAGATTTTTTTTTTTTTTTAATTATTTTTATTTTAAATTGCCTGCTTTGAGCCTCCCAGCTGGAGGGGCTGCCAAGGCCTCCCACCCGACCCGGCTGTGCTGGGGACTTGTCCGGGGGCCGAGGGGATGCCGTGTGCTCCCACCCCTTCCTCCCCTCGCAGCCGGGGCCGCCAGCAGCGGCTGCCAGCGCTAACCCAGATTCCAGGGGCGTCTTGCTGCCGCGGCTGCTTAAATTGGCAGCATGTAAGAGACGTGTCACCTGGGTGACAGGGTGTCTCTGACTGCCGGAGTGTTTGAGAACACGGCGCTGTGTGCTAAATACTCCCATCATTACGGCTGAGCTGGAGACACCGAGTGCCAAAGTTCCCCGGGTGCTCGGAGGAGGATGGAGACTGGATTTGGAGTGCACAGGGCAGGGAACATCCCTGCCTGGTCAAAGCCCTGCTGTCCCCATCCCCAAACCCTGCTGTCTCCATCCCCAAACCCTCCTGTCCTCATCCCCAAACCCTCCTGTCCCCATCCCCAAACCCTGCTGTCCCCATCCCCAAACCCTCCTGTCTCCATCCCCAAACCCTCCTGTCCCCATCCCCAAACCCTCCTGTCCCCATCCCCAAACCCTCCTGTCTCCATCCCCAAACCCTCCTGGCCTTTGGAAGCTGACAGCGTCTGGCTGGAGTTTCAGCATCTCCCCAGGAGCGCGTCCTCGCTCTCCTGACCATCTCCCAACTCTCGGAGGCTGGTGGGAGTTATCTTCTGCTGAGGGCAAAAGCAGGGAGCAATTAATCGCCCCTTTTGTTGAGAAATAGCTGAGAAACCACAGCCCGAGGCTGGAGTCAGAGCCGAGCCGTGCGGTCGCAGGCGCTCCCTGGGGGCACGCAGATGCCAGGCGGGAGGAGCCGGGTGTCTCGGCCGCAGATGGGCAGGGAGCGGGGAAGCCGAGGAGACAACCGGAGACAACCGCAAGGGTAACCTGACCCCGGGGACGGTGCTTTAGGCGGCGAGGGGGAGGCTGGGCTGGGCATGGAGAAGCTGCTTCCCCCTCCTGAGCCCCTCGCAGTGCTCTGAGAGGGGTGCTGGGACAAAGAACCGTCTGTCCCCGCCGTGGTGTGACAAGCCAGCACAGGTCCGTGTCAGTGAGCCCAGGGACGGCAGCACCGCGGGGGATTTGCAGTCTGCTGGGATCACGCACGTGTGGGGCTCTCTGTGCTCACCTTCAGCGGGGACCTGGAGCTTCCCCGTGGGCGTGTGGCACCAGTGGTGGCTGCTCCAGCCCCATCCTGCCTCTTCCTCAGAGAAACAGCGCCCACCACTCCAGCCCTTGGCCTCTGAGACTCTTCCAAGCCGCTTTCAGGGGCCCTTCCCCATCCTCCCTGCCCAAGGGTGGTTGTTCATCACGCTCCCTGCAGTGGATCCACCCCAGCTCCCTCCTCTCTGCTAGGCCAGCCCTCAGCCCTTGTCCGTGTCCCAGCGCCAGGAAACAGGTCAGGCAAGGAGGTGTGACCCACAGTGCAGGGCAGCAGCTCTCGGGGGGACAGGGGGATCCTGTGCCATCCCAAGTGACCAGGAGCTGCAGCAGCACCATCACAGCACGTCACCTCTGCTCCCAGCAGGGACGCTCCCAGTCTCACCAGAGAGGGACAAGAGGCCACGTCCCTGTGAGCACAGGTGGCTCCAGCTGTGCTGGGCCCTGGTGAGGCCACAGCTCCAGTCCTGGGGTCAGTTTTGGGCCCCTGATGATAAGAAGGACACGGAGGGGCTGGAGCGTGTCCAGGGAAAGGAATGGAGCTGGGGAGGGGGCTGGAGCATGTCCAGGGAAAGGAACGGAGCTGGGAAGGGGCTGGAGCCCCAGGAGCGGCTGAGGGAGCTGGGAAAGGGGCTCAGCCTGGAGAAAAGGAGGCTCAGGGGGGACCTTGTGGCTCTGCACAACTCCCTGACAGGAGGGGGCAGCTGGGGGGGTCGGGCTCTGCTCCCAGGGAACGGGGACAGGAGGAGAGGGAACGGCCTCAGGCTGGGCCAGGGGAGGCTCAGGGTGGATGCTGGGAATAATTTCTTCACCAAAAGAGTGGCCAAGCCCTGGCACAGCTGCCCAGGGCAGTGGTGGAGTCACCACCCCTGGAAGTTTTCCAAAAACGAGTAGAGATGGTGATATGGTTTAGTCGGTGTATTGGGATTCAGTTGAAGCTTGGATTTGGTGACCTTGGAGGTCTTTCCCAACCTTAATGACCCTGTGATTCTTCTGGACCTGACAAACATCAGCCAGGTCCTGGATCTGCTTCCTCTGCAGCTGAACTCCAGCCTCTGCCAGCCCTGCTCCAGGCTGCAGCTGGAGGGGAGAGCGAGGCCCAGCCCGAGGCTCAGGGCTGTGTATTCTGCTCATTGCTCACAAATACTAATGGCCCAGAGTTATTAATATTGCCACTGTAGTCATATCTGGGTAATTACTGCCATTAACCACCAGCAGAACTATTGAGTTCCCCTAATCAGTGCATTATAATAATTGGGACCAAGTGTTTTATAGATCCAGACGTTAATTCCTTCCTAGCACCTCTCCCTCCCCTGGAGCTGCTCCTCCCTGCTCAGCTCCAGCATCTCCCAGCCCCAGGCTGCTCCCTGTGTCCAGCTGCTGGGGCACGCTGTGGCCAGCCCAGGGTGACCCCTGCCTTGGGATGTCCCATTCTCCATCTAATGGGGAATCACGGCTGTAGGAATTTGGAGTGTCTGGGTGCTCCCTGCTGAGGGTGTCCAGGCTGTGGAGGTGGAGGTGGGACTCCAAGCAGGGCTTGCAGGAGAGGAGCTGGGTCTGTGCCCTGCCCGTGTGGCCCAGCAGCATCTCCAGGAGAGAGAGGAGCTGGGTCTGTGCCCTGCCCGTGTGGCCCAGCAGCATCTCCAGGAGAGGAGCTGGGTCTGTGCCCTGCCCATGTGGCCCAGCAGCACCTCCCAAGTGCCTGGAGGCAGCAGGATGGACGGAACACTTCGGCTGTTCCTTCTGCTGGGACAGAAATCCGGTGCGGGGGGAGTTAATTGCAATCTGCTATTTACACCCAGCTCCTCTTGCTCTGGAAAGCTCTTCCCTGCTGCAGCCATCTGGGCCTTGGAGCCCGGAGCTGCCTTGGCCCGGAGCTGGTGGCTGTTTGGGGGTGACTCAATGGGTTGAATCAGAGGAGCATCTTCTCCTCCAGCTCCTGGAGCAGAGCTGGGAGCTGCCTCCGCATCCCGCTGCGTCACCAGGGACCCCACTCCTTCCCAGCCCCGCTTCCCCTGAGCACCAGCAAGCCCTCGGTCTCCCCAAGTGGTGCCCAGAGCCAGGCTGGCTCCAAAATCAGCGTCTGGCACAGCCCTTTGGGCACATCCTGGGCACAAAGTGGGTCCCACGCTGAGCCCTGGCAGGGAGGGCTGAAGCTGGGGGGCAGAGCAGGTCTGCAGCCCCCCAGGACAGCTCAGCCCCTGTCGACAGCAAGAGATCTGTGACTGCTTCGTGACAGGGAAAGCACAACCATGTGTCCTTTAGAGCTGGCCTGGAAACAAAAATCCCTGGAAATTCTAATAAATAAAAAAAAGGGAGGGGGGAATTTTTAGGGTGGCGGTTACACCAAAGGTTTGGCTGTGCCCAAGCCAATGCATTTCCTTCCAACCACAGCCATTTCACAGAATTTTTTTTTGATGTTTAGCAAAATAAAATTAAGGGAAACTTTGAAACAAAGTCATTTGGAAGAGGGGAAAAAAAAAAATCAAAACATTTCAATCTGAATAGGCTGAAATGAAATGTTTTGATCTTTTGGGGGTTTTTTTCCCTCCAAACAAACCATTCAGCAGAATTGACATATTCATCCAGAACCTTTTGGTGTTGTCAAAACTGAATTTTTGTTTATATATATATTTTTTTAAAAAAAAACCCCAAGCCCTCCCAGCTCTAGCCAGCCTGGCTGGTTAGAGTTCCTTGCAGGCAGAGATGTGTCCTCAGTGGAAACTGCCTGGTGGCTTTGGGGGGACCCTCCTGGGTGGCTGTGAGTCCTGGGGGGGAGAAATTCCTCCCTGTGGAGCAGAGAGCAGCGTCGGAGCCACGCTGGAGCACAGCCCTCACCCTCCTGCCCGGCCCACAGTGGGACCTGATGGCCGAGGGACAGCGCTGCCACGGGGAGGACACGGCCTCGTCACCCCGGGAGGGATGAGCCAGGTGAGAGGCGCTCCCCTGGGCCCCGGCAGGTGAAAGAACACAGCGATGCAATCAATAGCGCTAATTGCAAAGGCAATGTCTAGCAGAAATAAGATGGTTATTCTGCATCACTGGGCACTCTTACAATCAAATTGTCCACAGACAATTAGCTGAGAAGGAGAAATAGGAATTAGATTTCTAATTGTTCTGCTGGTGAAAGGCATTTCGGAGCACTCGGAGGACTGGAGGAGGGAGAGGTTTGCGTCTCTGCCGGGCTGCAGGAGCTGCCATCCCTGCTGTCGTTCCCACAGGGATAACCGAGCCAGGGAATGGGGCTGCAGCTGGGAAGTACAGACGGCTTCTTGGGAGGCTTTGGCCAATGCTTCTCTTTCACGGCTGGGTTATTTATTTCTTTCATTCAGCCGCCTGCACCGCTGAGCAGGCAGCGCTCCGCGCTGCTCTCCGGGCGCCGGCACCACGCTCCCGCACACCCCTGGGCATCCCCCGGCTCATCCCGGGCTCAGGACACCTCCTGCCCATCACCCACCCTCCTGAGGGACCACCTGCATCCCCCCGTGTTCCCAACAGCACCGTGCGACAAGGCAGTGGGGCGGGAGCCAACCTCCTGTCCCCAGATGCCCATCCTGTGACTCCTCGCAGCCCACGTCCCGCTGGATGGCACACCGAGAAAGGCGGGGGAGGGAGCGCTGGGATTTTTCTGATTGTTATTAATGTTGCTGTTGACTCATGCTGGTGGGTGTCTGCTGCTCGAGGGAGTCTCCTGATGCCGCAGCTCCCGAGGCTGCATCGTGAGGACAATGGGAAGTCCTCCCGCCTCTGCTGCCTGGGCTGACGGGGAGCACCCACAGCGTCCCTGCTGCCCGCGGGGTCTGGCTGGTTTGGAGGGGTGGGTTTGGACCTCAGGGCTCCTTACACCCACCCACTGTGGGGTTGCCCTTCAGCATTCTCACTCGGGGGGTGGGGATGGTGTGGCTGCAGCGTCCCAGGAGGGGCAGAACCCTCCCTGGGGTGTCACACCTGCATCAGTGCTGATGGCAGCAGCCTGTCCTTGGGCAGCAAAAACTGTCCTTGGGCAGCAAACACTGGGCTGGGGGAAAAGTCTCTTCTGAGTTTGGTACCCACCAGTGCAGAGAGCAAGATCTGAGAGCAGATTCCCCTTTTCCATCTCGCAGCGCACATCCCTCACCCCACTGCTGACCACCACAGAGAGGACAGTGCCAAAGGGATTTGTGGAGGGGTTTTCCCTCTCTGCTTTCCCATATCCCCAAGGCCTGTGAGATGGTGCTGGACTCAGAGCACCCCGACCCTGCCAGGGGAGCAGGGTTGGCTGTGACCTCAGTGGGACACCCCACAGGGACCTTCTCTCCAGCCCCCGCTGGCGCTTTGGGATGCAGCATCCTCACGGGCACTCTCCCACAGGCAGCAGAGCCACCAGCATCCCGTTCCTCCCAGCAGCAGAGGCAGGAGCAGTGAAGGGACCCAGATCAGGCACCTGCAGCCAGAGGCCATCCCAGTCCCTCCTGCCCCACCACCGGCCAGCCGCTGTCCCAGGGTGAAGACCCACAGCAGCAATCCCTGGCAGGCAGGATTGGTGCTCAGGGCATCTCCTGCTGCTCGTGCCCCTCTGAGCACAGCTGGGCCCTGCTGCAGCCTGGAGCTGCACGCTTCCACCTGAGCCACCAAACCATGGAAAAACGGAATCAAAGTCACCTCAGAGAGCGTGTGGCGCTGGTCAGCATGATCACAGCATCCATTGGTGTGGGCACTGTGGTTTTCTCCCGTCGGAGGCGGGATGTCCTGCGTCCTCACCAGGAGCTGCCCTGCAGCCCAGACCCACGGACAGGCTGCAGCCCCACCATGGATGGAGGGGCCATGGGCAGCAGGGCCAGGGCTCCCTGCCTGCCACAGCAGAGATGGGGACAAGCTCATTCTCCCAAAAGGATCAGCCCCAGGTGATGCTGCTGCTGTGGGAGTGCAGCCAAGTACAGCCCCCCACGTTTCTTCTCATGCACACACAAGCTCACATATATACATACATATGCATATACATATATCCCCTTTGCCTTTGAGTCACCCGTGTTGAAACCTTCCCTGCCAAGAGTCTTCTGAGAAATATCCTCCTCCCCCTCCCCGTTTCTCCCTCTCTCTTTCTCTCTGTAGCATTCGGGCTAATTTTATCTTCTGTCTTTCATCTGCCTGTGTATCTACCACTCCTGACAAAAAAGAGATTTTCACAGATTTTGCTAGTGCTCACCAGCTCTAAAAGCTTTCATCTCCCTCCGACGACGAGTGCGTGTCATCTGCTCGCTCCAAATTACAGCAGAGGCCTTCACACTCAATCGGAGCATTTTCTGCCTAATTTCCCAGGCAGCAAGATTAAGTGTGGGCTGGAGGCTTGCCTGGCGTGATCCGCAGAGCCCGCCCGCCCCCGGCTCCCAGGGCTGGCCCCGGGGATGCCCGGAGCACACCTCGCCCTGCCCGCAGACTCTCAGAGCAGGCGTGCAGCAGCGGTGTCCCCAGCAGGCAGTCCCCGAGCCCGGGCACGGGATGGCTGAGCAGGGGCTGCCGCTGGCACAGAGCCCGGAGCTCTGCCCGCCAAACCAGGGGGTAAGAGCAGCTCTGAGGCTCAGGGAGCCCCTCAGCACCAAGCCCACCCTGGCAGGGGCCGGTGCAAGCCCAGGAAGCAGCCGCAGCATTTCTGCAGCGGCAGCAGAGACAGGGGAGCAGCAGGCGAGGGTTCAGCTCCCTGCCGTCACCTCCACCGCGCTCCCCGGGCCTGCTGATGCTCTCTCTGGGTGCTTTGCTGCCACATCTCGGCTCTGGCTGCTGCCAGGGGGAGGGCTGTGGTGTCCACACCAGGAACAGCCACCACACTCTGCCCTGGGTGGGCCGTCCTTGGGACACAGCCCCTGGGCACCCCTGGGCACCACGGTAGAGGCGAAATGTGTCCCTTGAAAACAGGGCTGTATTTAAACAAGGCAGAAAAGCCAGCACAGGGATCACAGGATAGAAACCCAGAATGGCCTGGGTTGTAAGAGACCTTAAAAATCATCCTGTTCCCCCCCCTGCCATGGGCAGGGACACCTCCCACTGTCCCAGGCTGCTCCAAGCCCCGTCCAGCCTGGCCTTGGACACTTCCAGGGATCCAGGGGCAGCCACAGCTGCTCTGGGCAGTGCCAGGGCCTCTCCCCCCTCTGAGTAAAGAATTTCTTCCCAATATCCAGTCTAAGCCTTCTCTCTTTCAGTTTGACACCATTTCCCCTTGTCCTGTCGCTCCAGGCCCCTGTAAATAGTCTCTCTCCATCCTTCTTGTCGGCCCCTTCAGGCGCTGGAAGGCCACAATTAGGTCATGACAAAGTCTTCTCTTCTCCAGGCTGAACAATCCCGACTCTCCCAGCCTTTCTTCACAGCAGAGCTGCTCCATCCCTTTAATCATCTCCACAGCCTCCTGTGGACTCTTTCCAGCAGCTCCAGCTCCTTCCTGTGCAGGGCCCCAGTGCTGGAGCAGCTCTGCAGGTGGGGCCTCACCTGAGTGAGGCAGAGGGACAGAATCCCCCTCCCCTGCTGCCCAATGCTGGGGGCTCAGCCCAGCACAGCGGGGGTTTGTGGGTCCCAGCACACACGCCTGGGGCAGGGCCAGCTCTCACCCCCCAGCACCCCAAGCCCTTCACCCCAGGGCTGCTCCATCTGCCCATCCTCGGCCTGGACTGACCCCAGGGGTCAGATGTCAGGTAACAGGGTCAAGAAACTCCAGCCCCAGGGACAGCCCAGCCTCCTGACCACACTGACCACCCCATGCGATTCCCCACCCAGCGCCCCGCCCCAAGGAAGAGGTGCTCTTAATCCCGTCCCTTCAGGAATTCAAACCCCATCCACTCCCAGAGCACACGCCCGAGCTGCAGGGCTGCTGAGGGCACACACCTGGAGCAGACCAAGCACTCCCAGGTAAGGGACCCCTCCCACCAGGACTGGGCTGCTGTGGGGAGCCAGCAGCTCCTCCCTCGGCTCCCTGACAGGCAGAGCACGAGCTGAGATGCAATGAGGAGCAGACAGCATGATTAGCTCTGCTCAAAAAGGTCAAAACACTTATCAGACATGAACGGCAAAGCTAAAAATACACTCGGCACCTCCCTGGCAATTCTCTCCCGGGAAGTGACAGCCATGGCTTGGTGGGAAAGGGGTGTGGGATGTGAACAGGGCTGCTGCACTTCTGGATGGGAGCCTGGATCAGCAAGAGAGGGATGTTCCCATTTCTGTCACCCCTCTATGTGACCAGGGAAGGGCTGAGTGACACCACCAGAGGCATTAGAGATGCTCTGAGGGTGACTGGGATGGGTGGGATAAGGCAGGAGGGGGCTGGTGCTGCAGCCTGGAAAGCCAGGCTGGAAGTCAGAGTGAGCAGGAGGTGAGGGGGGAAACTGCTCCAGAGCTGAAACATCAGGGACCAGCAGGAGAGAGGGAAGAACAAGGAGGTAACGGGATGCCCTGAAGGATACAGGTGGGGAACTGGAGACACAAGGCATGGTCCCTTAGCAAAGAGTCAGTGTGAGTGTCCCTCTGTCCTGCTGCTCTGGCTCCAGGGACCCTCACAGCAGCCAGGCCCAAGGTGTCCAGGCACAGGACATCGTCCCTCAGCACTCCTGGTCACTCTCAGCCAGGCCCAGGGTGTCCAGGCACAGGACACTGTCCCTCTCAGCTCCTGGTCACTCCCAGCCAGACCCAGGCTGTCCAGGCACAGGACACTGTCCCTCTCAGCTCCTGGTCACTCCCAGCCAGACCCAGGCTGTCCAGGCACAGGACACTGTCCCTCTCAGCTCCTGGTCACTCCCAGCCAGACCCAGGCTGTCCAGGCACAGGACACTGTCCCTCTCAGCTCCTGGTCACTCCCAGCCAGACCCAGGCTGTCCAGGCACAGGACACTGTCCCTCTAAGCTCCTGGTCACTCCCAGCCAGACCCAGGCTGTCCAGGCACAGGACACTGTCCCTCTAAGCTCCTGGTCACTCTCAGCCAGGCCCAGGCTGCCCAGGCACAGGACACTGTCCCTCTAAGCTCCTGGTCACTCTCAGATACACCCCATGGCTCTGGGAGGAACCACACAGCACACGCTCCCCAGACACTGCAGTCCCACCAACAGAATCACAGAATCATTAAGGTTGGAAAAGACCTCCAAGATCATCAAGTCCAACCTTGAACCAAATGCCCCCATGACCACACACTGGGAAGTGCCACATCTCCTTGTTTTTTGAACACCTCCAGAACTGCAGAGTATCCCATCAGCTCCCGGGGACAAAGCTCCTGGAGAAGAAGAGGTGACTTTCTCCACTAGGACCTCCTCACCTCCCTTGGCACAGGCAGCAGCTGCCCACAGCCCTTGGATGTGCGTCTTGGTGCTTCCCCTGGTGCAGCAAAGCCGTCAGCTCACACCTTACACCTGCCCTGCCTCTGCCGTGCTCAAAGCCGTGATGGGAAGGAACTTCCCAGTGATGCTGCAGTGGTCCTGTGTTTTCCCTTGAGACAGGAGCAGGTTTTTCCCCATCTCCCTGTGCCCCTGCAGTGCCTCTTCGAGCACAGCTCTTTCCAGCTCGGCTTCTCCCTCAGCCCAGCACCACAGTCGGGAAGAGCTCCAGAAACAAACAGCTCCTCTGTGACCCTGGAACACCTCGGCCTCCCAGTGCCAGCAAAGGGTGTGCAACCCCCTGGCCTCACAGGCAAAATTCAGTCGTGCCTCTTGCATTTCATATTTCAGGGGTTTTCATGAGGCCGGGTTGGGGCTTGGAGCAACCTGGGATAGTGGAAGGTGTCCCTGCCCATGGCAGGGGTGGAATGAGATGAGCTGTAAGATCCCTTCCAACCCAAACCCTCCTGGGACTGCCAGCAGAGGCTGAGGAGAGGTGGTGTGGGCTGAGGCCAGAGGGCTCCGGGGCCAGCCTGGGCTGGCACGCTGCTCCCTGGGGCTGTGGTGACGGGAGCCCAGCCCGAGAGCCGAGGTTATCCCTCCACAGCAATTCCCATGGTGGAGACGCTCCGGGTGGGACCAAGGGATGGGGAAGCGGCACTTTCCAACCAGCATTTTCCCAGCCCAGCGTGTGGGAACGCAGAGTGTGGGAAAGCTGTGGGACACCGGGTGACACCAGGGACAGGGACCCAGCTGGGATGTGAGCAGCGTCCCTGCGTGAGCCGGGGCTGCGCCGGCACAGTCCGCGGTGACACTGAGGAGAGATGACGCTGCCAATTTGCAGCGGGGCTCCTGAACGCTGTCACTGCCAATCGCTGTCACCGCAGCGCCCGCCAGGCCTCACCTGGGCGATGGTGAAGAGCACCTGGGCTCGCGCCTCATTAGGAGCTGTTACGGTCATTACCGCGGCATTCAGCCGCTCCCGCCCCGCAGGAGCCGGGGCTGCCCCCGCAGCGATGAGCTGCCGGAGGAGACAAACTGAGTGCTCGGGGGTCTTGAGCCATCACAGGATCTCCTGGGGTGAGCAGGTGTCCGGGACTGTCCCCAGCAGCTCCTTGCTGTCCTGGGCTGCAGCACAGTGCAATGGGACCAGCTGCCCCATCCTGGCCAGCGCTTGCCCTGCTCTGCTCCACCCTGGCACCCAGTGTCCATCCCAGCCTGGATTAACCCCGGGGGTTACGTGTGTCTCGTGGAGATCTGTGCAGCTGCCTTCACGTCCCACTGACACGGGGCCACCTCGTGTCCCCGTGAGCACAGCCTGGGCTGGCCGTGTCCCTGCCACGGTGTCCGCTCCCCAAGCAGCCCTGCAGCTGGAATGTGGCCACCACCGCTCCCTGCTCCCTCCAGGGGTGCCATCTCCCAGGAGCTGTGGCTCATGCCCACACGGGGGCTGGGGAAGGCGCTCCCCAGGGAGCAGAAGCCAGTCCCCAAGCCCTGCTGTCTCCAGGGGCTGGTTCCTGCATCCTTGTGCCCTGAATAGATCCTGTTCCCTCTCACACTCCCCTCTCTCCCTGTGCCCTGGTTGTTCAGGGGACATAAGGACCCTCTGTGTCATCCCTCCGCTTGTCTCCAGGGAGAAAAGCAGGAGGGAAGAGGTACTTACTGCTTCACCTCCGCTTTACCCTTCCTTTAGGCAAGGGCTTTTAATTTCCTTTTAGGGCCAGAGCAGCAATCACTAAATGATGTCAGATCCCTCCGTGCGAAGCTGGAGGATCCCCAGCCTCTGGCTAAGCCCTGCTTGAGTGACAGCCCGGTACCTGCAGGTCAGAGACCTCCCCGGTGCTGCTGACAGCTCTGCTAAAAGCTCTTTGTTCCTCAGCCCCTAAGGCCCTGCTAAGTGGCGAACGGCACGGAGAGCATCTGCGGAGCCGTGAGCAGGGACTCCTGGCGCAGGGATGCTCTCCAGGCTGCTTGCCCTGCTCCTCAGCAGCCACGGGCCACGGGCAGCACCTCGGCTCGCCCTGCCTGCCTGGAGAGAGGTGGGGTCATTCACGAGCCCTTGGATTGGAAGGACTGGCTCCAATCCCACGGGAGTGATGATTTCTGTGGATGTACATCCAGAGGGGACAGGGGACGGTGCTGTCACCCCTCGCTGCCCCCCCTCGCTGACCGAGGCTCCTCTCACCTCTCCCATCAGATCTGTGCCAGCCAGACCTGTTGATTCCATAGGGATGCGAGCTCCAGTTTGCTCTCCATAATCACCCCATGGAAGAGCCACTGCAGAGCAGATGTGATCAGCCACCGAGCCAGGGCTCCTTTGGTGGGCGCCTACACCTTTAAATCAGGGAGAAAAAAAATAAAATAAATCCTTCGCCTAGAGGGCAGTGGAACAATTTTGACTTTAAAAAGAGAGCGAGACAGAGAGAGCGAAGTGAGCGTTAACAACTCCTGATCCAGTCCCTGGGCATTCATTAATGTTTCATGGCGCTTTCAATTATTGCCTCCTCTGCCACTGCCGTCATCTGTCTCTTCAAATCGACGGTATAATAACCACTCAAGCAGAAATCCACTCTGCTGTCTGCCCGCCACTCCCCTCCCAGCCTCCGCAGCTCCCTCTCTCCCAGCTTTTCATCTGAGCCTCGCACAGCTCTCACTGGAAATGCCTGTGCCCCTTCCCTGCTGCCTGGGGACAGTGCTCGGGGGACACGGGGATGTGCAGGAGCCTCTTGTTCGGGGTCAGGCTTTTATCCCCCCCACACCGAGGGGTTCTGCAGCTGGTTTGGGGTCGTGCTCTGGGGCACGGGGCGGGTCTGACACCCCAACCTCAGGCACTGAGCCCCAGAGCTGTGTGCACCCCTAACCCTAACGTGACTCTAACTCGAAATGCACCCCACCCACAGCACACGCACTCACCAGCACCCAGGCCATGTTCCCAGTCAGGAGACACTGCCAGCACCGTGTGCCCCACGCACCCACCCACACATCCACCCCCGGCCCTCTGCACCCACCCACACTGAGCCCTGCACGGCAGCACGGGCAGGCTCTGCCCGCACAGCCCCGGGCTCAACACACCCACAGATCCGGCCCAAACCCTCCCTCCTCTGCAGAATGTCCCTGCACTGCCGCCTGAGCTCGTCCAGCACACGGGAGAGCCCCCGGGCAAGCGTGGTGTCCAACAGCTCCTGGGTGTCCACAGCCCAGGAGGGGCAGGGATGGAGCAGAGCTGCAGGAGGTTGGAAACTCTGAAGCAAAGTCTGTCCATGCATTTCCCTGCAGGATGTCCTGGCTGGGGCAGGGGAGGCCGCAGAGGGTGGAGAGGGGTGAGAAGCAGCTGGAGCACCCACACTTCACCTGCTCAGCTCAGCCTTTCTGTGCCTGGAGAGACTCACAGAATCACAGAATGGTTTGGGTTCAGAGGGACCTTAAAGATCATCTCATTTCAACCCCTCTGCCATGGGCAGGGACACCTTCCACTGTCCCAGGCTGCTCCAAGCCCCATCCAGCCTGGCCTGGAACACTTCCAGGGATCCAGGGGCAGTCATAGCTTCTCTGGGCACCCTGTGCCAGGGCCTCACCGCCCTCACAGGGAACAATTTCTTCCTAAGATTCAGACAAAATGTACTCTCTGTCAGTATAAAGCCATCCCCGCTACTCTCAGATCTGCCAGCTTCAAGGCTGCAAACCTCACACAAGCCCCATAAATCTGACATTTGCCTTGCCCAGTCCTTGGTCTTCAGAAACTCGGTGTCCCTGCACTCAGGACCTCAGGGTGGAAGAGCCAGAGCCTTGCACTCAGGACAAGGATGCAAGCAGGACCGAAAAGCGGGTTCCCAGTTACTCTGCCCAGAGTCTCCCAGCCTGTCCAGACACATCCCGTCTGTCTGGGATGGGAGGAAGAGCTCATGGCTTCCACCACAGACTGTGATGGACCCAAACCACCCCATTTCAAAGTCACTGCTGCTGCACAGGAAGCCAAAAGTGTTTTGCTCAGGTGAAGTCACGTCCTTCCATCCCACCCCTGCATTCACACCTCATGGAGGTGTTGGGATTCTGCACTTTTAAACATGATGGAAATAGTGTTGAAATGTCAAAATTTCCAGTGGGACATTCCCTATTTAACCGTCCTCCCTGGGCTGGGATTTATTGCTGACAGCTGAATCCCCCACATCTTGTTGCCATTACCAGAAAGCTCTTCTTGGCCGCCCAGCTCGGGTGTCTGAGTGTTCTCCAAGAGGAAGAGGATGCTCGGAGATGGACATGGGCCACCTGGAGATCTGGTGGCAGACGGGCACACGGGGACTGGGCAGCATGAGCACAGAGCAGGACTCCACACCCGTTTTGGCCATCTCAGTGGCCAGGCTGTGGGGTCAGCAGAGCTGTGGTTCCTCCCAGGGCAGGAGTGCCCAGCCAGCTCCCAGCCCCCTCGCTGGGCTCCTGCCACCTGCGTTCCCAGCTGCTCCCAGCTGCTCCAGCTCTGCCTGCTGCGGGAATTCTGGAAGCACAGAGCTCCTCTCCAGCCCTGGCTGCCCCTCCCTTCCTCCCCCGTACCCCACCGGGTTGGTTTTGCTTTTGAATCTTGCTTCTCCCCTTCCTGGAACTCTCCCGGCTGGAGCAGGGCTGGGAGGAGGCGAGCAGGGACTTGGCCCCGGGCAGTGGCTGGACTCGGCGCGAGGTGCTGGGACGCTCAGGAATGCCCCAGCAGGAGTTTTGCTCTCTCCTTTCTTTCTCTGGCTCTTGTAAAGCTATTTCAGAGTCCCTCTGATGAGAGCCAGATGTGCTGCAGATGTTTGTGCTTCGCAGAGCACTGCGCACCCTGAAGGACACGCGGGTGTTTGGGTGACAGCGGCCACAGCCCCCGGCCACGGAGTTGTCATTGTCCCCTCCCTCTGAGCGGGCCCAGAGCTCCGGGGGTGCTGCACGCGTGAACGGGCACGGGCAGGGACACACGGGCAGGGACACACGGGCACAGGCAGGGACACACTGGCACAGGCATATGCTGTAATAAAT
>VZTE01003661.1:479866-504610 GCA_013397775.1 Eulacestoma nigropectus | reverse complement strand
GGGAGCTGGGGATATGGGAACAGCGGGAATGGGAGTTGGGGACACAGGAGCAGCAGGAACGGGAGCCGGGGACACGGGAGCAGCGGGAATGGGAGCCGGAGACACAGGAGCAGCAGGAACGGGAGCTGGGGATATGGGAATGGCGGGAATGGGAGCCGGAGACACAGGAGCAGCAGGAACGGGAGCTGGGGATATGGGAATGGCGGGAATGGGAGCCGGAGACACAGGAGCAGCAGGAACGGGAGCTGGGGATATGGGAATGGCGGGAATGGGAGCCGGAGACACAGGAGCAGCAGGAACGGGAGCTGGGGATATGGGAATGGCGGGAATGGGAGCCGGAGACACAGGAGCAGCAGGAACGGGAGCTGGGGATATGGGAATGGCGGGAATGGGAGCCGGAGACACAGGAGCAGCAGGAACGGGAGCTGGGGATATGGGAATGGCGGGAATGGGAGCCGGAGACACAGGAGCAGCAGGAACGGGAGCTGGGGATATGGGAATGGCGGGAATGGGAGCCGGAGACACAGGAGCAGCAGGAACGGGAGCTGGGGATATGGGAATGGCGGGAATGGGAGCCGGAGACACAGGAGCAGCAGGAACGGGAGCTGGGGATATGGGAATGGCGGGAATGGGAGCCGGAGACACAGGAGCAGCAGGAACGGGAGCTGGGGATATGGGAATGGCGGGAATGGGAGCCGGAGACACAGGAGCAGCAGGAACGGGAGCTGGGGATATGGGAATGGCGGGAATGGGAGCCGGAGACACAGGAGCAGCAGGAACGGGAGCTGGGGATATGGGAATGGCGGGAATGGGAGCCGGAGACACAGGAGCAGCAGGAACGGGAGCCGGGGACACGGGAGCAGCGGGAATGGCAACGCGGAGACGACGCCGGGGAGGCGAGGAACAGAGCAGGAGTTTCAAAGCCGCCCCCCCTGTTTGCTTGCAAGGAGTTAAGTCTGTGATGTGTTGCGTGAGCTCTGATGAGAAGCTGCCTGACATGCAGAGCTGCAATAATGAAACGTAATACACATTAATAGGACCTCCCTCTGCGTGATTGCTTCTGCTCCACTGGCCCCATTGAAGATTTCACTTTTCTTTTAACAGTCAGAATAACAGAATGTGACATTAAGTCTTTTACATGCAGCAATTTATTTTAAAATATTGGGGCACTCAAAACAGTATCCAGAATGTTAAATAAGATATGCATGAGATGGAAATCAGAGCAGCACCGCAGTGAGGAGACAGGAGTCAGGCAGAGCCTCTCGCGGGCTGAGGCAGCTCCACTTTTTTTTCTTAATTGCTGTTTAAGGCACAAATAAATGGCCAAGTTGGAGAGAGCTCTGCGGTACAGACGGCATCCTCTGAGCTCACAGCTCCACGTGGGGAGCCAACAGCCAGTGTGGATCCCACCTCCCCACCTGTCCTGAGGTCAGGGGGATGACACAAAAACCCTTCTGTCATCCCAGGCCAGTGACACAGCACCAAACCTGCCACAGGTCAACAAGTGCTTGGACAACGCTCTCGTGCACGTGGTGGGATCAGAGAATCAGGCGATCATGGAATAGGTTGGGTTGAAAGGGAAGGGACCTTACAGATCATCCCATTCCACCCCCTGCCATGGGCAGGGACACCTTCCCTTAGACCAGCTTGCTCCAAGCCCCATCCTGGCACTTCCAGGGATCCAGGGGCAGCCACAGCTTCTCTGGGCACCCTGTGCCAGGGCCTCCCCACCCTCATAGCCAAGAATTCCTTCCCAATATCCCATCCAACCCTGCCCTCTGGCAATGGGAAGCCATTCTCCCTTGTTCTGTCACTCCATCCCTTGCACAAAGTCTCTCCCCATCTTTCTTGTAGCTCCTTCAGGCACTGGAAGGCCCCAGTTAGGTCATCCTGAATCTTCTCTTCTCCAGACTGAACAATCCCAATTCTCTCAGCTTTTCCCTATACCAGAACGGCTCCATCCCTCTGAGCATCCTGGTGCCTCCTCTGGACTCGCTCCTACAGCTCCACTGTGCTGGGCCCCAGTGCTGGAGGCAGCTCTGCAGGTGGGGCCTCACCTGAGCAGGGCTAGTGCTCACCCCCCAGCTCCCCCAAGGGCTGCTCCATCTGCTCATCCCCCTGAATTCTTGGGGTGACTCTTGGGATTATCCTGTGCAAGGCCAGGAGCTGGACTTTGAAGATCCCTGCGTGTCCCTTCCAGCTCAGGAGATTCCGTAATTCAGTGATTCTGTGAGCTGACGAGGAGCCCTGTGAGGGGGCAGGTTCAGCAGCACATCCCTGCTCCGTGCTCAGCGAGCCCCTGGAGAGCCCGGTGCTGCCAGGAGCCGGGATTCCAGTTGGGCTTGCCACGGGACAGGATGGATCCCTCCTGAACTGCAAAATCCACCTTTTGCTGCGCCTTGGGAAGGCAGTGGCTGCTGGAGGAGCACATCCAAGCTCACCCCAGCAGGAGCACGGTGACATTCCGGGTGGGTCAGCTCCAGCCGTGTGCCAGAACTTTCCCGGGTTTCGGGCCACTCTGATCCAGCCCCCAAGGACGAGCCTGCCCCAGCCCCAGCCCTGGAGCAGGGATGGGCCCAGGAAGTGCCTAAAGCAGGAACCTCTGGGACCTGCAGGGTTTGTGCCCGGTCATACCCACAGCCCTGGAGCCTCCCTGCCCTGCCCCACTCAGTCCCATCCCCGGAGCTCTCTCAGGGCTGTCCCACACCTCTGCCTTGACCCTCTGGTTGGAATGAGGCCTGGAGCCATGGGATATGTCCTGAGACATGTGGGGAAGGGATTCCCATGGGATATGCCATGAGATGTGTGGCTAAGGGACTTCTGTGGCCATGGTGTCCTGCTGGCGGGGTGGTGGATATCAGGTGGAGCCGGGGGATGACCCTTCTCGCTGCAATCCCACAGGTGGAAGAGGGACTGATGTCACAGTGTCACAGTTCTGCCCTCACACAAGACCCAGAGCCTTTACAATCTCTGCCTTTGGAACTCTCAGTATGCCCCATTTCCGTACAGAGAGGCTGCCCCCCACCATTTATGGCAGCAGTAACAGAATGTTTGACTACAGCCTCACCTCCGCCTCTCCCAGAAGTATAAATTGGCATTTGAAATCCTCTGTGGCAGAGGAGGAGACCAAAATCACCTTACAGACAAGTGCATGGGCTTGCACCTCTCTCCTCCTCGGAGCAGGGACAACTCTCTGGTGACATTTGTGCCTCTGCCTGTGTCAGAGTACCCCCAGGAACACTGGTACGCAGAGCTACACGTTTATATTTTGAAGGTCTGGTGACTTTATCACCAGCAATCTAAATGAATCCAGAGTCTATTGCTCCAATAAACTGCATTATTGGTGAGTCTGTTGTGAGAGTTCTTACTGAGCTCAGCCAGACTCAGAGTGTTGGCTTAGTAAAGCTCAGAATTGGTGAATCTGCGACCGTGGATGAGACCAGGCTTAGAGTGACCCACTGGGAACATGACCAGAGCCAAAGTGCTGCATCGGTTCTGATCAGAAATGAAACCCAGCCACACCCAGCCCCTCTCACCTCTGAGGATCACCCAGCGAGGGGGGTTCTTTTCTGCCAAATTCCCATCCTTTTCATGCAACACCTCTCCAAGGACTTTCTCCTGCTTCTCCTTGCAGGGGAAACTTCCCGGTGCTGCCTTCACCCATCCTGTCCCAGGTGCCTGATCCACCAGCCAGGTGTAATTCCACCCTGACCGGCAGGAGCTGTGCACGGGGCTGGAGATCCACCCTGTCCTTGCTCTCAGCACCCCTTTGTGCACCTCCCTTGCTTCCCAGCTGGGCTGAGCCCCTCACTGAGGATTCAGTGCTGCCTTGTCACCCATTTCTTTGCCCCGCAACAGCTTCAGGAGCATCTCCAGGTCACAGAGGCAGCAGGCTGGGGACAGCAGCTGCCAGCACCCCCCCAGCATCCCCAGTTCCCAGTGGGGGCACCGAGGCCACGGGAAGGCAGAGCTCACATGGCCTGGCTCATCCTTTAAAGGACACGTCCTTCAAAGGCCCCGTTGGCTTCTGACCTTTCTGCCACATTTTCAGGGTTTTCTCTGGGAGATTTGAGCATCACAAAAAATGTTCAGCAGCAGCTGAGGCCAGGGAGGGCTGGGGTGGGGGTGGGAGGCCACACACCCCTCCTCTTCACTGCCCCTGACCCAGCCACCCCGAGCTGGGGCAGAGAAACCCCTCGGTCTGACACCACGGCCCATCCTCACCTCCCCTGGCAGGACAGATCTGCCTCGGGCAGCCCAGGCAGACATATCATCCACTGTCCTGTCCGTGGACTCACTGAATCGGCTCAGGGAACTCAACTGGTGGGACAAAAATCCCAGGAATGTGATGGGGTGACTGCATCCGTCAACATGAAGGCAGAGGGAGGGCAGGACCTGGAAGATGGCAGCTCTGGGAAGAGGAGGTGTGGGCTGGGACGCTGATCAGAGCCTCAGAGCCAGGACCCAACACTCCCAGCAAGCTGGGATGTCCCTCAGAGCCTCTGAGAGACTCAGAGCTCCCAGCAAGGCACCCAGGGGCCATGGTGTTGGCTGGATCCAGCTGCTCCTCCTCCCCCTGAGGTGTTCCACCCTCCCCCTTCACACAACACTGCCCGGAGTGGGGGGCTCTGGGGGCTGCTAAGGGGGGTCTCTGAGTGCCCTGGGAACTGGGGGGACTCCTTCACCCTCCCAGGTAGGGACGGGCCAGTTTCAGGACACCTGAGGCTGGAGACCTCCCTCCTGCTGGGGTGATGGGCAGTGGGTGCCACTGCAGAGCCAGAACCAGGTTCCTGCAGGTCCCAGTGCTGTGGGGAAGGCTCCAGGCGACTTCTCCAAAGGCACAGCCCAGCCTGAAGTGACTCCGGGTGCCACTGGAGGGAGGGCAGAATCAGCTCAGGGGTTTCTCTGCTTTTTCAAGCTGCACAGATGCAGTAAAATAATTTTATAACAGCTTTGAAGGACAAAGGCTTTAAGCTGAAGGAGAGGAGGTTTAGACTGGCTATCGGAGAGAAATTATTCCCTATGAGGGTGCTGAGGCCCTGGCACAGGGTGCCCAGAGCAGCTGTGGCTGCCCCTGGATCCCTGGAAGTGCCCAAGGCCAGGCTGGACGGGGCTTGGAGCAGCCTGGGACAGTGAGAGGAGTCCCTGCCATGACAGGGTGGCACTGGATGGGCTTTAAGGTCCCTCTCAACCCAAACCTTTCTGGGATTCTGTGACCCCTGATTTCTGCCTCAGCCCTGCACATCCCCTGAGCCCCCCCAGGACACCCTGCGATCCCTGTGAGGTTCAGTGCAAATCCTGTGCCCTGTCACACCAGACACCCAATTTCCCTATTGCACTGCAGCAAAACGACTTCATCCCTAAAGCCACCAGGCTCGTGCCTGTCAGCAGCTGGCACTGCCCTGGTGACAGGGGCTGGTGTCGCTGGTGGCCGAGGGGCAGGTCCCCCCGAGCTGCTCCGTGTGCCCTGCACGCCGCCGGGATGGCAGCTCTGCTGGCCCGGGTGCCGATGGCTCCTCGGCTGCGCTTCCAGCACGGAGACGCTCCTGTGGGGACAATGCCCTGCTGACCCCTGCTTTAACCTGGGCAAAGCTCGCAGTGGCACTGCCCTGTCCCTGCCTCCAGGGACCCGGCCCCCTCCTGTGCGTGCTGAGCTCTCCATTCTGCCGGGCTGGAATTCCCCCAGGAACCCGTTCCTGCCAAACCCCTGACGTTTTGCATTCATCCTCGCTTGGACTGAGCTGTGCCTCACAGCCAGGGCATTTTTCCGGGGAGGGGCTGGTGGTCTGCAGCTGGCTCTCGTCACCGTGAGAGCCGTGCAATGCCCGCAGTGCCACCTCCGGGTGGCAGGACCCCGTGTGCAGCCAGCTGTGGACCCTCTGCCCCTCCTGGAGCCCAAATCCAGCACCCATTGCTCCTGACCTTTGCAGCCCCCCCAGGCACGGTCCAGATCCAGCCTGTCAAGACATGGTGGCACCAACATGACACACCCCAGGGTGTTTAGGGGGCTCCTGAGGGAAACCACAGGCACCCCAAGCCCTGTGGGAGGGTCTGACCCTGCTCTGCTCCCCCCCAGTGCATTGCACGGCACGAGCAGCGCAGAGCCAGGAGCTTCCATGGTCCTTGTGGGTCCCTTCCAACCCAGATATTCCACGGTTCTGTGACCGTGGCAGAGATTCACCCGCACACCTCTGTGCCTGCTCCTGCCCCCCTGTGCCAGGCAGAGCAGCAGGGCAAGGCTGCACAGCTCTGGCAGAGCCCATTCAAGCACATTTGGTCTGTGCCAATGTGCACCCCCAGTGCCACTCTGGCCGTGGCCCTGCTGCTGGGGCACAGGCTGGGGGGCACAGCTCATCGTGCTCACAGCATCCCCAGAGCCTCGTGCCACTGCAGAGGGGCAAGGACAGTGTGACAGACACCATCCAGCCTCTCCTGGAGTCACAGGATGGCTCCAAGCAGGACCCCTGGCACGTGGAAATAAAGGAAGAACCCCGATGTCTTCGACCTGGGAGCTGAAAACAGTTCCTGATACTGCCCTGCCCCTCTCCCTTGCCCTGGGAGCAGACCTGGGGCTCTCAGACCTCCTCAAACCACATCCCAAACTGCATTTCTCCCCAAACTCCTCTGCCAAGCCCTGAGGCTGCGGGTCCAAGGCCTGAAGCCAAGCTGAGGGGCTGAGGATGGAGCGGGTGCTCCCTGCCCACTGCATCCCCTTCACAGGCAGGGGTGAGCTCGGCCCCTCTGATCTGGGCACTCATCCCTGCCTGGCGCCAAATCCCGCAGATCCCGAGGCCGGGCAGCGCCTCCCCAGCCCTGCAGACACGGCAGGGACCGTCCCCACACGCCCTTCGCTGGCTGAAAGCACCGCTGGAGACAAGGGCCGTGCCCGGGCCGGGCCCCCCCGGCACGGCTCAGCGGCAGGGCCGGGACCTGGGACGGGAGCCCCGGCTCCTGCTGCAGCCCCTCGGCCCCGGCAGGGGCACCAGCCCGTCCCGGCGGCGTCGCCACACGGGGCTGAGGTGCTGGGGCGGGAGCAGGATCCCTCCCCGCTGACACCCGCGGTGCCTGCAGGGCCCGGCGCAGCCACAGCCCCGGCACACCGGCCCTCAGCTCGCTCCACGGGGGAGGAAGGAGCAGGGGAGCTGTGAAGCGCTCCCGGGGCAGAGCCACTCGTGCTGCACCGCCGGCAGGGGCCCTGGGGCCGCTCACCTGGGCCCGCCGGGCCGGGCAGGGGCTGCCGGCCCTGCCGCAGCCCGGCCCTGCCGCCGCAGCCCCTTCCCGACGGACAAGGCCCAGCCCACGGCTGCGAGAGGGGCCTGGGGCTGTGCTGCTGCCCTTCCCGCCTCCCTCGCAGCACCAGCCTTGTCCCCGTGCCAGCTTCACTTCAGTGCTATTCTAATTTAGGGAACTGATGCAAAAGGCTGTCCTGGCAGTCCGACTTGGCTTGGGCCGGGGTTATTTTGGTTTAGCTTCAGTCATCTGAGGACAGGTCACGTTCCAACCCAGCCTGTCTCTGCACGGCAGGCGGGTGCGGGGGGTCCGTGAGGAGGGTCAGGGAGAGCTTTGGGGGTGCACAAGGCCCCCAGAAAAACTGCCCAGGGCTCCAGATGCGGTTTGGGGACATCCTCACCCCGGCACGGCCACCCGTGCTCCCCTGGGGACGCTCCCAAGCGCGTTCCTGGGCTGGGAACAGGCTGACACGGGCCCTGCTGGTGACAGCCCCGTCCTGAGCCGCCGTCACGGGCAGCTGCCCACCCAGAACGCCGGGCTCTGCTCCGGTTTGATGTCCCTGCCCCTCGGCAGGTCCCTGCAGCCTGGCTGGGGGAGGATTGCCCTCCGGAAGGGCTGCACAGACCTCACCCTCTGCCGTCCCTGCGGCTGGGAGCGGCTGGCACCGGCGCGTCTGCCTTCCTCCACAGCTGCCACCCACTCATCCCGCGGGACACGGGGGAAACGGGGGAGCAGCGGGGTGCGAGAGGGGCTGAGGCATCCAGGAGCATCGGCAGAGAGGTGGAAATGGTCGCCTCTGACACTCAGCTGCCCAAAAGTGGGGCTGGGACTGGTGCAGGGGGGTGGGTGGCATGGCAGGGTGGGCAGGTGTGCCCTGGGCTCCCAGCTCACCTCTGGCACATCCTGGCCCCAGTGTGAGCAGCCCAGCCCCGCGGCCTCAGGGGCACACACACAGGGCTCACCCTCTATGTGGTAAATTCGACGTGCCCAGGGGAGCTGCTGCAAACTGAGACGGGATAAAATTCAACACAAGTCCCCCTGATTTCCAGGGAATTCCCTGAGCCTCCGAAGAGAGATGCTGAGTCCAACCTGCCACCTGGGACGGTCCTCAGTGTGCTGTGGCTCCGTGCCCACGCTGTGTCTCCGCGGTGTCCCAGAGCTGGCTGGCTCGGGATGAAGCTGTGCCAATGCCTGGGTGCCTGTGCACGGCACCACAGGATCACAGGCTGCTTTCCCAGCACAACCCATCTCTCCCACTCATCCCGGACCCCGGCACGCAGTGGGAGTTCCAGTCTCCTTCTGGGGAAGCACCTCAGCCAGGCACAGAGCAGGGCTGCCCAAACGCACAGCACGGTGGCTGAGGCATCCTGTGGGATGTGTCACAGCTGGGAAACCGGGTGGCTGCGAGGGAATCGGCTCTCAGGCCCAAGAAACGTGCTTTTCCTTGGATTCGAGAGTGAGGGTGCTTCCTGCGCACACTGACGTGCTGTCACGTTGGAGAGCAGCCCTGCTGAGCCCTGGTTCTGATTTAGCTGAAGCCACAACTCCCCGCTGCTGCCGGGATCTCAGGCACGTGCGCTCTGCAGAAAGGGGAAGGAGCCCCGAGGGCTTGGCACCCTCACCCTCCGTTTGGCCCAGCAGACCCTCGAGGAGGTGGGATGGCAGGACAAGCTTCATGGCTGAGGGAAGGAGCCACAGAAATGCCATCGTCGAGCCCAGCATGGCACTGGTCACAGGAGGGGACTGTCCCGCTCTGCTCTGCGCTGCTGCGGCCTCACCCTGAGGGCTGGGGGCAGTTTTGGGAACCACAACGAAAGAAAGATCCAAAGATATAGAGAGCGTCCAAAGGAGGGACACGAGGATGGTGAAGGTTCAAGAGGGGCCACACAAGGAGCTGCTGAGGGCACTTGGTGTGTCCAGCTGGAGCAGAGGACACTGAGGGCAGAGCTCAGCAGGGGCTGCAGCTCCTCCCGAGGGGCAGCTCCGATCTCTGCTCCCTGGGACAGGGACAGGAGCCAGGGAACGGCCGGAGCTGGGCCAGGGCAGGCTCAGGCTGGAGATCAGGGAAAGGTTCTTCCCCCAGAGGGTGCTGGGCACTGCCCAGGCTCCCCAGGGAATGGGCACGGCCCCGAGGCTGCCAGAGCTCCAGGAGCGTTTGGGCAGCGCTGCCAGGGATGCCCAGGGTGGGGTTGTTCGGGTGTCTGTGCAGGGACAGGGGCTGAGCTGGGCTGGATGATCCCTGTGGGTCCCTTCCAGGGGAGGATATTATAGGATTCTATGGTTTGGAACAAAGCTGCAAAACATCTGGGACCTGTGCCTGCAGTGGTCTCCTCCAAATAAAATTTCACCCACCTCCACAATGCTCCGGGCAGGAGCTGATGCTGAACGGGAACAGCCCATGGGAAGTAAAGGCTGAAGCTGCCTCAGGGGACCAGAACATCCCTCACTGGCATAGGGTGGTAGCAGGGCCCCATCACTTCGCGTGTGTGTTTTTGGGACACTCCTGGCCAGTCCCACTTGGCCGTGCCCCCACAATCAATTCTGACCCTGAGCAATCAGCATGGCCCTCGTGGCTGTGCAGGGATGCTGAGCCAGCAGTGAACCAGACCAGGGAGGTGCTGTGCCCTCCGCCTGCCCTCCCTGGTGCGGGGAGCTGGGAGCCTGGCTGTGCCCGTCAGGCTGGGCTGGAGCCCTTTCTCCCTCTCCCTGTGCAGGAACACCTTCCCCCAGGCCTCAGGTGGTTGGTGGGAGCCTCTCCCTGCGTGTGTGTGCCACGGCTGCTCTAAACGCCGGCTCCACACAGTCATTAGAGGATATTTATGGTCCTTATTAAACAGCAAGGGGAAAAAAGAGCCCTGATCCGTGCAGTGAGGAGCTGAACTCGCCTGGCTGTGCAGACAGCAGGCGCCATCCCAACACGGACCCTCGAGGGCCGCGCAGCCCCGCCAGGGACGAGCGCTGCGTCTTTAACAGGAGCGGGCTGGGAATGTTCCTGGCAGGGCTGCTCAGCCCAGCAGCGGAGCAGCGGCGGGGATAAAGCACGGGCTTGTTCAGCTGACGGAGAAAATGCCTCTTTCTGTGCTTATTCACCGCGTCCGGTGTCGGGGTCCGCAGCAGGGGACGAGCACGTGTCCCCCCGACAGCGCTCCCGGTGCCCCCGGGCTGCTGCGTGCCAGCGCTGCGTGCACCGCGCCTCGTGTCCGGCGCTGCCCGCCCCAGGCCGGCCGCCAGCCAGGACAGCGAGTCCCAAAGGTGCCGTGAGTCCCCGAGGTCACGGGGAGGGCTGGGGAAGCGCCAGGAGCAGCGCTCGGTCCCACGGCTCCCGGAAAAGCCCCTCTCTTGTCTCCGTAGCCTCAGTCCAGCAGCGCGCTCTGCCCTGTCCCCGCTGCTGGCAGCGGCACGGGCACCGAGGTGCCGCCGTCCACGAGCCCTGAGGAGCTCCTGCAGCACAGCATCCCCCAGGCCCTGCCGCTGCGTGCCCGGCGCTGGCTGCAGCCCCCCGGCTCGGCGCCCCGCTCCCCCCGGGGACACGGTGGCACTGGGAGCGGCGGTGCCAGCGTGTGCGGGAGACCTCCCTGCGCGGCCGTGGCTTTGGAGCTGTGGATTTGTAGCCTGGCTGCTTCCTAGCTCAGCATGGAAGACACTCTACAATTTTTAATTTGCCAAAAAAGCCCTCTTTTTAGTTTACAGGGACAGAAGGGGGACTTTTATGTGCAATCTGTACAGCTCTCCAGAAAGCACTTACATTTATGATGTTCATGAAATTTATAGCCAGTTGGCAGTGCTGCTCTCTCCTCTCCTCTCCACCAGCCACCCTGGCAGGATGGCAGACTATAATAAGCAAGCCACACATTCAAGTGGCATAAAAGGCATTTCTACAAGTTAGCCTCCTGCCCAGCCTTATAAACTCTAACAAGTCTCTAACAAGTAGGCAGGATCTCTTTATACCCAGAGAGAAAAACCCCTTTCAGAAATGGCCTTTTCACAAAGCCCACACCTTTCTTCTAATTAAGGTTAAATAGCTCCATGTTTTCTGGCCAATTTCATTCTTTCCCCTTATTCCCCTCTTAACAAGGCAGCCTTTAAAAAGACATCACTAATTGGTGTCTGCTTCTCACATACCATGCGTGCTTTGATAGTCAGTTAGAAAGCCTTCCCCATCGATCAAACTTCCACTGAAAGGCTGCTAATGTGCTCCATGTGTCTGCCACCAGACAAAGCCAAGTGGCGGGTCCCCAGCTCCCTTCTCCTCCTGTTCCCATACTCCCTCCCGGGACCGGGGGTCCGCAGCCAGGTCTGCCCCCCGGCCCCGGCCTCCCTGGGAATAGCCCGGCCTCGGCATTGAGAACAGCGCGGGGAAGGAATGACTCCGCGATGTGTGTGGCAGTTTGGAAATTAATGGGGAGTGGTTAAATGTTAAGGGTAGGATCTGAAACAGAGCAGGCGAGAGAGCAATTGTCATGCTTATGAGACTGGAGGAAGGCCAGAGAGCCTTCCTGTGAATTCCAGCCTCCCCCGGTGCTTCAAGTATTCCTGGGGAGAGGGCTGAGGAGGGCGATGCTGCCGTGGCAAGGGGCAGCGATCCCCTCCGGCCCCCCGGCCCTGCCGAGGACGGCGGTGGGAGGGAGGAGCGGGGATTCTGCCGTTCCCTTTCCCGGCGCCCTGGCCATGATGGGCACGGGCTGCCCCATCTGCAGCTCATCAGCCCTTCTCCAGCAGGTCCTGACCGCCGCGGGGCCCTGGGGGGAAGCCACAAGAGATGGTTGTCGTTAGGAGAGCGCTGCGAGCCAGATCCCCCATGGCCCTGCTCCCCTCAGCCCGGGCTCGGAGACTCACGGAGGAGTTTGGCTTGAAAGGGACCTTTAAATGTCAACCAGGCCAATCCCCCCGCCCTGCTCCGGCAGTCCCGCTCCGCACCTCCGCCCACCATCCCAAGGACGATGCTCTGGATGTCCCAGCCCCGCTGTGGCTGTCACCACGCCGGCTCCGTGCCGCACTCGCGGCTTAGAGCAGAGCAAAGCTCCCGTCCGGGCTGCTCTGGGGGGTCTCGAAGCACCAGCGGCTTCACTGTGGCTGCAGGAGTCACCGAACTGGGCTCCTGAGCTCGGGGACACACCAGTGGGTTCGTGTCTGGAATGGAAGCACAGCGTGGGTTTGGAGGGGATGGCAGCACCGTGGACTGGAAAGGGCCTTCCTTACCTGACCCAGGCACCTCTCCCCAGCCAGGGAACCAAAACAACCACCCGAGAGAAAAGAGAGTGGGGGCAGAGCTGCGGGGAGTGAGCTGGGCCTGCAGGATCACAGCAGGGTTTGCTGTGATGCTGTTCCAAACAGCTCTCTGCCCCCAGCCCCCACTAACCCCAGATCTAATAAATGCTGGGGTTTTTAAAGAACAGTTACCTTTCCCACTGTAACTCACGCCTGGCTGCCACACCTTCCCCCAGGGTAAAGTCATCACCTGCAGCTTTAGAGGCCTCCAGCAGGGCTGGTAATCCTGGAAGTGTCATCTTCCAGCCTGGTCACAGGGGCTCCTTCTCTGGGGAGGGAGCCAAGGATTCCCAGAGGAGGCTGACGAGAGAAGCAGCCAAAACCAGGCCCCTCTTTGGCGCTGCTGTGGGACAGGCACACGCTTGGCACCCGATGCGCCGCGGAGCAGCAACCTGTGGCCGTGCCACCGTGACAGGGTGGCGGGGTGTCCCCAGGGCACACACGCGCACACACCAGCAATTTTTTAGCGGTGATTTGCAGCCCTTTGTGCTGCTGGAGCCAGGGAGGGGAGAGATGGTCGGCAGCCAGATGCTGGCTCTCTCCCAGTCCTCAGTGGGGCTTGTCAGCACCATAGGTTGTGCAGATGGAGACCCACCAGCAAACGGCGTCCCCAAACCTCCCAGGCAGGCTGGCAGGTGCTTTCCCAGCTCTGCAGCCAGGGACAGAGCTGGGGGGACATGCAGAGCCCTGACACCGTTTTGGAAAGCCTCCTGCTTGCCCTGACCCTGCCATTCCTCTCCAGCCCCGGAGAGCTGGGAGGATTGAGGGATTACCTGGGGTTTTACAGCTTCATCCACAGTTTGCTGCTGCAAAACAGCACAGGAGCAGGATCTTCTCTCTCCATCAAGCTTGGCACTGAGTTTGCTCCTCTGGCAGGCAACAGCACTCAGCACCTCCCAGCCCTGGGCACCTCCCAGCCCTTCCCCAGGCTGGTATGCCAGGGCTGAGGGCATCTCCCAGCTGCCCTCCCCACCCAGCTGAGACTTGACACAGTGGCTTCCATGGGAAGCCTGTCAGGGCAGAGACGCCGGGCACGTGTCTTGGTGCCTCCAGACAACGGGTAAATGACACATCTGCTTGTGCACAGCTCATTCAAAGGGCTCTGCTGCTGCTGCCTCAGCCTCTCTCAGCAGCTCACAGGTGTGACTCGGGTGGCTACGAGCCCACATTTTCCACTGCACAGCCCTTTGTGCAGCTCATGCTGCTTCCCCAGCTCCGGTCTGGCTCTGCGCCCACAAATCTTCCCATAGGAGAAAGTGAAAGCCTTTCCAGCACACGGAGAGCACAATCCCACGATTCACATGAGCCCTTCTGTGTCAGCTGGGATCTCCAGTGGCGTGAATCAAAGTGAATCACAGAATCAGAGAATATCCTGAGCTGGAAGGGATCCACTAGGATCATCCAGCCCAGTTCCTGGCCCTGCACAGACCCCCCAACAATCCCACCCTGTGCCTCAGACCATTGTCCGAACACTGCTGGAGCTCTGGCAGCCTCGGGGCTGTGCCCAGTCCCTGGGGAGTGGGACTGGCACCTTGCTCCATCCCCTAAAGTTAACAGAGCCTTAAAGCACAGCTGCCTCAGCTCCTGCCTTTACCTCCCAGCACTGCTCCAGCACCAGAGAGGACAGGAGCAGCCAGGTCCCACAGATTAAATACTCAAGGCCAGGTTGGACGGGGTTTGGAGCAACCTGGGGTAGTGGAAGGTGTCCCTGCCCATAGCAGGGGTGGAACGAGATGGTCTGTCAGGTTCCTTCCTACTCAAACCATTCCACGTCTCGTTGATGATTTCATGATGACTTCCACCCCACCAACCCCATTTCACAGCAGTGTCTGGCCCACAGGGACCCTGCAGGGCTCAGAGCCCCACGTACCTGACAGGGGCCAGGGCTACCTGAGTCCTTCCGCACCTCGTTACCCAACTGAACCAATCCTCCTGTATCAGATGTCCTGCCTGAACATCTGTGCCACGAGGGGAAGTGGCCACACGTGCAGCACCAGCTCTCCAGAGGCAGGAGGAAGCCTGCCAGGGGCTTGGGATCAGAGCAGCCCTCAGATCGGGCTGTTGTAATGAAGTGTCTGGGGAGAGGTACATGAAACAGGGCCTCGCTCATCTGAGTGTCTGTGCGGAATAATTACTGTGCCAAAAGCGGGGTTTGCAGGGGAGGGGTGTAACCCAGGCCCTCGGCAGAGGTGCCTGATGCAATTCAAGAAGCTCTGGGGGCCCTGAGACATCTCCACAGGGCTGGCAGATGTGACACAGGATCTACGGGAAACCTGTGCCCTTCTGGCGTGGCAGATGGCGGCCAGGTGGGCTACCCCGGAGTGCCTCAGGTGGCCCTGGGTGTCAGCAGCGGGCTGCCAGGGGACACACCTGAACGCAGACACCTGATCCGGGTGTGCGAACACCCGGCCCTCCCAACCCATGGCCGTGGCTTTTCGACATCCACCCCTCCGTGCCTCAGTTTCCCCATCCGTGTCACGGGGCCACACGGCCCCGTCACCACCTCACGTGTGCCGGGCGTGTCCTGCGGGCAACCCATCCGCACCCCCTGACTCGGGCTGGCTCCAGCTCCTCTGCCAAGGGGGTCCGACCTTGGTCTGAGTCATCGCCAGGCGCTCGCTCCCCTCTCTGTGCCTCCATTAACACCGTGCCTCATTTCTAAACACATCTCCCGTGGATCTGCTTCCAGCTGCCGGTCCTTGGTCTGTCTTTCACAGCCAGATTAAAGGGCCCTTTAGTACCTGGGATTTTATCCCCATGAAGGCACTTACACACTGCAATCAAAACACTTCTCAGCCTCCCTCTGACGAGCTGAGCAGCCCAGGCCCTGCGTGTCTCTGCAAGGCTTTGTCCTGCCCTCCACGGCACGGGGGGCTCCTCTCGGGGGCTCCCTGCACCCCAGGATGGCTCTGCCCCCGTGGTTTGCCCTTGCCCTGGAGCGATGACTCTGCTGCCCTGCACGTCTCTGTGCAGCTGAGGGGCCTCCCTGTCTCACCTCGGTTCCTTCACCGTTCCTCGGTCACATAAAAATGCATCTTCCAGCTCTGCCTGGTGCAGGGACTTCACAGGTAAAGTTCTCTGTTCCCTTGAGACAGCTCACTGCCCACATCATGGGGATGGGGAAACTGAGGCAAAGGGCAGCCAGGAAGTTTATGGCTCTGGGAAGAGCCCCTGGTGCCCCAGCTCCTTGGCAGAGTCAGGGCCAGCTGCTCTCACATCCTCAGAGTCTGCCAAGGTGGAACAGGGGGCCCCTCACTCAGGTAAAGCCCCCAGGAGATGCAGAGAGCTCTGAGCACGGGGGGCTGCGGTGGCCCTGGGGCTGGGCTGGCTCCTGGCAGTGACACAGGACAGCCCGAATGGCCAGGGGGGGAAACAAGAATCCATCAAGGACAAAAGGTGCAGGGGCAGCAGGATCTCCCTGAAGGGCAGCACTCACACACGTGCTGGGTTTGTCTTCTGGCCCCTCTCAGGGAAGGACACCAGAGCACGCTGTAGGATGCCCCAGATGTGGTCCCCAGCTCCCCTTCCTGTGCTCTGGGGATGCAGGACTGCAGGGGAGGTCTGGCCAGACACGGCCACCCCGTGCCCTCCTCCCCCCTGCCTCCCACCACACAAAGAGGAGTGCAGAAAGGCCTCTCTGCCTCCTCTGCTGAGCCCCCCAGAGCCCTCTCCACCCCTGCTTGTGGAGACCACCTCAGCCACCTCCAGCGCCCCCGAGCTCCCTGCAGCTCTCCCTGGCCTCTGCTCCTGGCTGAGGATGCTGAGGGCCACCATCCCCCCTGTCAGCTCGTCCTCAGCATGTCAGCAGCTCAGCCCCCGTGCTCCACACGCTCTCTGCTCTGCACAGGATGTCCCATCGTCGGTGACAAGGGACAGGGTTGCTGGTGGGCACGAGACAGGTCCAGCCTTCATCTCTCTTGCCCAGCAGACACTGCCCTGGCAGAGGTGCTCAGGACAGCGTGGTTTCAGTGGCACCACACATGTGACCCAGGGCCTCTGGGAATTCCGAGGGGAGCATGGGGCTCCCCACGATGGTGGCACAGCAGAAACCTGCTCTTCCCCTTCCCGGGATCTGCTGTTGTCCCAGAAAATGAGAGAAAGCAAAGCAGGACAGGAGCCATTTGTAACCCCCCCCCAAGGCCCTACATCTTTTCTTGGGATGTCTGAGAATCCCTCTGCAAGGCAGGGCAGGGCTGGATGGAGGAGGAGGAGTTTTCAGTGTCTCCATCCCCGCAGGACGGGTGGCAGTGGGGAAGGCTCTCAGGCTAACACAGGAGCCAACGCAGTGGGGTCAGGGCACTCAGAGCTGGGACAGGGCCATCCTGGGGCTGCAAGAGGCGCTGATCCAGAGCTCTTGGGGTTGGGACACGGCAGATTCAGGAAAGGACAGCCAGGACTTCCCTATGTGTCAGCTTCTGATTCCCCAAAAAGCTCTGGAAGAATTAATCAAACAAGCTCTTGCAAGCCTGTAGCAGATAACGAGGAAATGAGCAACATCCAGTCCGGCTTTGTCAGGAGCAGAGTGTGTCATACAACCCCATTTCCTCACCAGGAAGCGGTGGCCTGGCACAGGCTGTGTCTTGTACCCAGATATGCACAAGGCTCTTGACAGGGTCTCTCCAGATATTCTCCCAGGCAAGTTCTGGAAACGTGGATGGGAGAGAAGCCAGGCGAGGGGCAGTGCGAGCGGTTTGGGAAGCTCAGCACTGGCTCTTTGCCTCCAGTGCTCCTTTTTCTTCATGAGCAGTCTGGGAATGAGACAGGGAAGGGGAACATGGAGGCAAACCCCACAGTGAGCTGGAGCAATCCTATGGAACAGCATGGCCAAGCTTTTCCTGGGATGTCAGTGCAGGAGCTGCCTGTGGGATGCACCAGCTCAGCCCGGGCTCTGCTGACGGAGCCGTGGGCTTGGGGTGCCACAGGTAACAAAAACCCAAATGTCCAAAATGGGCTGAGCCCAAAGAAGGAGGGGAAGATGATGCTGTTGTGGGCAGCAGGCCCCGAGGACCAGGGGAGCTCAGCCCAGCCTCATTGTCCCTCCTGAGACACTCAAGCAGCCACTTTAGGGACCATCTCTGGTCACTCTGCACCCAGGATCACCCTCCAGACCTGCCCTCAGCTCTGCTGGGCACCTGAGCCTGGACACTGGCACCTCTTTCTTCTCCAGCCAAGGAGAGCCCAGATTCACCCCCGCACGACAGCGGGAGAGCAGGGACTTACACAGGGCCGCAGCAGCTCCCATGGACCTCCAGACACCCCTCAAATTGCATTTTTTCCACCTGAACACCTTCATTTTGGGGCTGTGGGTGCATGATATGGAAAGGAGCCTGTCCCTACCCCACCAAAGTGTTGAGAATGTTGGGCTTCCAACACAAGACATCCAAATGAGACATTTTTAGGGACTCGGATGCACGTGCTCATTCAGTCATTGCACACATAAGCAAAATGTCTGAGTATGGTTTTCTGGAGGAGGGAGAGACTCAGCAGCCAGGGAGCAGAGACAGGCGAGCCAAGGAGAGGGGACAGGCAGGGACAGAGGTTGGCTCTGGCTGAAGGAGGGGATGCTGGCTGGGCCTGGAGGAGAGCAGCAGATGCTGGACAGGGCTGGGAGGTGGCCGTGTCCCCTCAGCCCTCCCCGTCCCAGCAAGGCTGAGGGCTCAGACCTTCTCCCAGCTCTCCCTTCCCTCCCCTGGCTCACCCGAGCCTCGGCGGGGTGGCAGCCGTCACCCACCCTGTCAGATCCATTTCAGTGCCTCTCTTGCTCGGTTCCGGTGAGGGGTGCCTTGCTCGTGGCCGCATGATTGACTCCGAATAGAAGGCGGCAAAACAACCAAAGGCCACCCATGGAAAGCCGAGTGCCAGCTCCTGACAGCTCCCACGTCCTCCCCCAGCTCATCAGCACGGCACAGCTCCCCCTGATGTGACACTTCTCCGTCTCCGTCAGCCGGCAGGAGTCACCCCGCGAGGCCCCACGGGAGGGGGGCAGGATGCAGCCGAGGCTGTGCCAGCTCGGGATGCTGCTCTGCAGATGAGCATCTCGCTGGCTCAGGCTGGCTGGTCCCAAACCCGGCGAGGGGCAGCTGCCCCAGGTGTGCTCCAGCACCTCAGGGGTGCCTGGGGATGAGCCTCCTCTGACAGACACGAGGGTGGGCGCTGCTGTCACACAGGGACAGAGCAGGGGTGGAAGGAGAGGGACTGCGGGTATCTCATGAACGAGCATCCCAGGCACCACCAGGAAGGAACACAAGGTGCTGGGAGGGGATCTCATAGGGATTTTGGGGGGGTTTTGCGAGGTAAAGCAGTGACAGGGCAAGGGGGAGCGGCTTCAAGATGAATGACGGTAGATTTAGATTTAATATCAGAAAGAAATTCTTCCCTGTGAGGGTGGGAAGGCCCTGGCACAGGTTGCCCAGGGAGGCTTTGGCTGCCCCATCCCTGGAACTTTCCAAGGCCAGGTTGGACAGGGCTTGGAGCAAGCTGGGATAGTGGAAGGTGTCCCTGCCCGTGGCAAGGGGCTGGATCATCTTTAGTGTCCCTTCCAACCCAAACCACTCCTTTGATGCTGAGATGGAGGCATGGGGGCAGGGAAGCAGTGGGAAGTCAGGACGTATTGACAGAGTGGAATGCACTGCTCCTGGAAAGGAAGATCATCTTCAAACTCACGGGTGACCTTAGCTCTGCCCCTGGGCCGCGGTGGCACGGCCGTGGTGCCGTGGCTGGGTGTCTGCAGGCCGAGGTCACACTCACACTGACAGGAGCTGTCCCTAGGGTAGCCTCAGGGCCAGGGAGCCCTCAGGAGCCCTCAGGTGTCCCTGTGGTGTGACACTGCCTGCAGGGGCTGTCCCCACGGCCATGGCAGTGTCCACAGGGAGCAGGGGCTGGTGGGCACCTCTGGCACCTGCTGCCATCAGTGGCCCCTGCACAGCAAAGGGCCCCTGCCTGGCTGTCACCTCACCCAGGGCACCAAGGGATGCCCTGCAATGCCCCAGATACCCCCCTGAGCTCCCCAAATGCCCCTTTTCCCCCGCAGTTCACTGGAGCAGCTGGGGCTTGTGGGGTGGCTTTGGAGCAGCTGAGTCCTGGTGCCTCACCCAGGCCAGGATGAGCCTCCAGTGTCAGCTAGAGCAGGACATGGGCAGTGTTCCAGGTGAGGAGAAGCTTCTGCAGGGACAGGGAGCACCTCAGCAACCTGATCTCATGAGTGGCACCCCTGCCCATGGTGGGGGGTTGGAATTAGATGACCTTTAAGGTCTCTCCCAAACCAAATTATTCCATGATTCCGTGACCTGCACCTGCTTTCTGCAGAGGAGGTCTTGCTTTGGCTGCAGGTTCTGGATGATCACCCTTAGCCCCCCTTGGCCAGCGTGGGGTTCCCTGGGCTCTTCTGTGCCATGGGCAGAGGTTTGTTCTTGTCTCAGGCCTTTGCAGAATAAACTGTAGGAATAATGGCAGAGAATTACTGAGAGGAGGCACCTGCCAGGACCTGCCAGGACCTGAGTGCTCTGTTTGCAGCCTCAAAGGAAAACTGGGGCCAAGGAAAGCACAGCTGTGCTCGGTGGTTTCAAAGAGAAGTCTGGATGTGCTGGAGCAGGGTCAACAGCTTCTGTCGGTGATCTTTGAGTTCCCTCCCAGCCCAAACCATGCTCTGATTCTTCTGTGCATTGTCAAGGACTCAGAGACACTTGGGACCCACCATCTTCATCTCATTCTGGAAAAGCAGCACAAGAACGAACCCGTGGAGAACCAGGACCCACCTGGCAAGAGGGGACAGGCCTTGCTGGGGTGTCCAGAAATCTTTTCCATTAGGTTTTTATCTGGGAAACTCTTGACAGATGAGCTGGAGTCTCCAGGAGGTTGGAGAGGCCACAGGTGTTAGTGACGGGGAACTGCAGGAGCACAAACCAGAGCCAGGCACCACTGGACCTCCTCAGGATGGGCTCCCAAGCCATGGAAAAGGACCCTGGAAGCAGCCCCTGCCTCCTGGATCCCAGCTTGGTGCTCCACACGCCTGTGTCACCTTCTCTGTGAATGCCTGAGCCTGGAGTGAGGTCAAGAGCCAGAGGGTCACCTCAGGGAAGGGGAATGGCCAGGACTGTGGGAGGAGGCATTTCCGAGCTACTCCAACACAGGTGACGGTGGGAACACTCTGAAGGGCTGGTTGGCTTCAGCTCTGGGGGGGTTTAGTGCTCCGTGTGTGTGCACAAAGCAAATGTCAATGCAAGCAGGCGTTTAAAGACAAAATTGGTGTTAATAATAATGATTATGATAATGCTGCCACCAAGAATAACTGTGCAAACACCGCCAGAGTGAGGGCAGGGACGTCCTGGGTTCTGACAAACGTCTGTGCTTGGAGAGCTGCAGCCAGTTTGGGTTTGGGAGCTGGGAAAGGGGCTCAGCCTGGAGAAAAGGAGGCTCAGGGGGGACCTTGTGGCTCTGCACAACTCCCTGACAGGAGGGGGCAGCCGGGGGGGGTCGGGCTCTGCTCCCAGGGAACGGGGACAGGAGGAGAGGGAACGGCCTCAGGCTGGGCCAGGGTTGGATTTTAGGAAGAATTTCTTCCTGGAAAGGGTGGTCAGGCCTTGGAAGGGGCTGCCCAGGGCAGTGGTGGAGTCCCCATCCCTGGAGAAGAAACGCCCTGGACGTGGCACTCAGTGCTCTGGGCTGGTGACAAGGTGGGAAGTGGTCACAGGCCGGACTCGATGGTCTTGGAGAGCTTTTCCAGCCGTGGTGATCCTGTGATTCTGTTTGGGCTGGGCCAGTCTGGCTGGGGCCTGGGCTCTGCTGCCCAGGAGCTGCAGCCCTGGGGATTCCTGCACGCACGTCCCAGCCAGGCAGTTTCCACAGCGCTTATGCAAGCCTGGAAACAGCCAGAAGATGCTCTGGCGCCTCTGGAAACCTCTGGGATTGATTTCAGGTCCTGAACAGGAAATTGTCACGAAGGCAGGAGCTGTGCTCGGTCACAGGAGGGGCTTATTTTGGGGTCTTTGTGGCAGGGATGGGTGAGTGTGTGGGAACCCATGAGGGAAAAGGGGGTCTCGGCCTGTTTCTTTTTCCAGACCCCCTCGGCCCTGTCCTCCCCACCACAGGTGATCACCCTGCAGCTGTTTTCCCTGTCAGCAGTTTGCATTTCTCATTCCCTGTTAGCTCGGAGAATCATGGAATCCCAGAACAGTTTGGGTTGGGAGGGACCTTAAAGCCTATCTCATTCCACCCCCCGTCCATGGGCAGGGACACCTTCCACTGTCCCAGGCTGCTTTCATCCAGCCTGGCCTTGGACACTTCCAGGGATGGGGCTCCACAATTCCCTCTCATTATTACCCAGTGCAGGAGAAGGAGGATTTTTGCCATTGCCTCGGAGCAACTGTGCTCTTAAGTTTCTTCCAAGACTCACACCAGGGCCGCTTCTCTGCATGTGTGGTCTCTTGGACTGCGTAGAGCTCATAAATAAATAAGGAGAAAAGTTCTTAATCTTCATTCGAAAGCTCCTGGTATCACAATGCTGCTGCACAAAAGCCATCTTATTAGCCCCAAGTGCAAAATGCTGCCTTTTCTTGCAGAAGCTCATTAATTGCAGGTCACCATTCAACAAGAAAGATGAGGCACTTGAGTTCTTCAGGCTCTCATTAGCCACCGAGCTGAACAGTATGTGTGAAATTAACAGTCACCTGAGTACCTCTATAATTTCATAATTATTAGGCCTAATGGGTTAGTCTCTGCCAAATGGTTTTAACTCCTTCCTAGCCGGAGCAGGGAATCACATGAGATGCCAAGGCTGGTGCATTTCACGAGTTTTAGAACCATTTAACAGCTTTCTTGTGGAAATAATAATAAGGAGAGGAAGTTTCCAGGATCATGTACTGTTTGCATTTTTTAACATATGTTTAGCTTTTAATTATTCATATCCAGCGCGCCAAGGAAGCAGATAGCCTGTATCCCGGAGAGTGGGTGAAAGAGCTTTCTCTGCAAAGGGATTTTAATTGGTTTTAAAATGTGTTCTGCGTGTGTGTTTATATTCGCGTGTGTGTGTGAGAGCCGAGCCTTTGGTTTCTCTTCTCCTTGATGATTACATTACATTATTTCCCGTCTCTTACATTTTTATTTATCTTAGGCTTAAAAAGCAAAATCAGAGCTGAGATTTCTGTCTCTGCTTTTGAACTCGAGAAGCTTGGAAATGGCACTGCCTTTTAATGGGGATTTTCTCCTACTTGAATCCAGCCCAGGCGAGCAGCCGGAGGGGAAGGCTGCCTCTCACCTCCAATCACTAATTGTTTTCCTTGTGTCTCGCAGTCCGGAGCGTGGGTGTCTCATTCCAGGTGGGAATAAACACAGCACAACCCCCCCTAACTGGGGGTGACCTGGTGGGGGGCTCTGGCCCCGTGGCCATCGCGTTGCACCCCATGTAGAACACACTGGGCAGTCCCCTGACCTCCACCACATGGAAAAACAGCTCCTTCCCTCCTTCCATCCATTCAAAGCTGGACTCAGGCACAGGGCAGCTGTTCCAGCCTGCCTCAAACACTCAGATTTGATAGCTGTGATTTAAATTTGCTTTTAAAATCATATCTGCACCCTCTCCAGAATGGGTTATACTGGGAATGCTGTGCTCTCCTCCGGGATATAAATCCCTTTCCCACCGCTTTCAGCCTTGATGAGACCCTTAGCAGTGATGAGAGGACACAGACTGACAGCAGCAGGCCCAGGAAACAGGTTAATGGTCGGACTCGACGATCTTGGAGGGCTTTTCCACCCTTAATGATCCTGTGAGATGTTTAAAGTGCCCCCCAGTGCCTCGTTTTCAGGGGGTGACATCTCTGCAGGCAGGTGGTCGTGCAGGCCTTTCCCACCTCGTGGCGGGGGCTGGTGGCGGGAGCAGTGAACAAGGAGCACTTTGGCTGCCACGGACCTGCCCAGCCCAGCTCAGGTGTGACCTGCTCTGACCTGGAGAAGCACGGCCCAGCCCTGAGAGTGACAAACACAACCTTGCTTGGTGGCAAAAGGTGGCCTTGGCACTGTGATGGTGTCAGCAGAGCTCCTGCTGCGGCTCCAGCCCCGAGCTGTGCCAGCCTCAGCCCACAGCCTCTCTGCTCTTCAGCTCCATCACATTTGCGGGTTTGGGGCATTTTTTTTTTTGGCCGATGCTGTCCTGAGATTTGTTCTCACTGTGCAAGAGCTTAGGCAGAGGGGCTTGGGGCCTGCAGTGGGAGCGAGCAGCTGATGGGACCTCACAAGACCCGTGACACAGCAAGTCCCTGCCCTGATGGCCGGGGGCCAGAGCACTCGTGGCATCAGCAGGAACCAGGAGCATCCCAAGGTTCTGTCTGCAGTGAGAGCAGGGATGGGTTCCTCAGGACAGGAGCCAGCTGGGAGATCTGCAGGCCATCAGGAAAGACCGAGGCCGGGATGCAGAGGCTGGGACGGAGCCCAGAGTCAGGCCCCACGAGCTACTCCTCCGTGGTGGTGCTCACTCCCTGCTCTGCCTGTGCTGGGAGATCAAGGCTGGGAGGAGGGAGGGTCTTCCTTCACTTTAGGTGCTGGAGAAATGTCTCCTTCGATGATATTTCACCTTACCTCTCCTTGCCACATCTGTCAACTTCTGCTAATTACCGAGTTTGCTATCACCCTCTGCACTGATGTGAAGGGTAGGGAAAACAGAAAAAGGAGGTTAAGGGATTCTACAATTATAAATGATGTCTGGCAGGCTAAGGTACCATATAATGCATTATAAGCACTTAAAAAGCTAACCCATTCTGTCTTCTTTCTTTGGCATAAATAATGGCTTTTTTATGAATAAATCATGCAGCCAAGGTCTCTGAAAATAGCAGGAACCTGGAGCAGAATGTCTCCATCCTCATTTTTGCTAGGACAGCAGAGAAGTCAGCAATCCACTCCATCACCACTGATAAACCGGGGCAAGTGCAACTCCCAGTAATGAAATAGGGAGATAAAGTTTCGGGAGGGTGAGCGGGGCAGCGGGATATTTCTGCCAAAGCACCGACTGCACCCGAGCTCCAAATGAAACATAATGGACTCCGAGGAGATAAGCATTTTTTTCCTGCCCCATGAATAAAGCAAGACCTCATAACTCATAGACAGGCAAAGCTGCCAGCAACTTAAAAGTGCTTCCTTCTGCTTCTGGTTTGTGTTTCCTTTTAATGAAGCTGCTCCGAAGCCGAGGGGGGGCTCAGAAGTGGGGCTGGAAGCAAACCCTGCCTTTGCGCGTGTGGAGTCCGGCTGGCGGCGGGCGCT
>VZTE01003661.1:461387-473778 GCA_013397775.1 Eulacestoma nigropectus | reverse complement strand
TTTTTTTTTTTTTTTTTTGATTAAAAACAGGATTACAAGTTTCTCCGGCAAGGTGAGGTTTGCTGAGGACATGGGAACAGCAGCAGATCACCTGGGCACTGTGTGTTTTCTTATAAAAAATATGGGAAAACCCAACCAGCCATGTGGGGTGTGTGGTTTAAGGCCACATTTAGGAGCTCATGAGTGGGACATTGGTTTACAGAGGGGGGGTTTAACAATTTAACTATCTTAACAACTTTAACAACTATTAACTTGGTTATAAGATGATTTTTATATGCAAAAGCCAATTACCTAATTTCATATATGACAATTACCCTGCAGGGGATTCTGCCCCTGGCCAGTCCCACCAGTGCTGGCAAGGACATGCTGGGCTGTGTCCCAGCAGCTCACTGGGAGCAGGGAGGTTCTGCTGGGATGTCACTGGTGCTGCTGGGGGAGGTGTGATTTGCAGAGAGGGGAGCACCAAGCGACAGATTATCATGGAAAGGGCAAATAATGCTGATGGAGACAGTCCAGAGGAGCCCATGGAGGTGCTCCAAGGACTGGAGCCCCTCTGCTCTGGAGCTGGGGGTGCTCACCTGGAGAGGAGAAGGCTCCAGGGAGAGCTCAGAGCCCCTTGCAGGGCCTGAAGGGGCTCCAGGAGAGCTGGAGAGGGACTGGGGCCAAGGCACGGAGGGACAGGACACAGGGAATGGCTTCCCAGTGCCAGAGGGCAGGGCTGGGTGGGATATTGGGCAGGAATTGTTCCCTGGGAGGGTGGGGAGGGGCTGGGCTGGAATTCCCAGAGCAGCTGTGGCTGCCCCTGGATCCCTGGCAGTGCCCAAGGCCAGGCTGGACGGGGCTTGGAGCAGCCTGGGACAGTGGGAGGTGTCCCTGCCCATGGCGGGGGTGGGATGAGGTTGGGCAGGAAATAAATTCAACCACATGAAGGGGAAGTTTCAATTCAAACAGCTCCAACAGCAGATGGAAAGGGGAATTTCCAGGCTATTTCCAGGCTATTTCCAGGCCAGTGGCTGAGGGCTGTGCCCAGGGAGCCTTGCAGGGGTCAAGAGGGCTTGGGGCGTTGGGTGCAGGGCTTGAACCCACATGAGCTGGACACTGTCCCCTGCCATTGCACCAGGCAGCAGTGACCCTGAGGTTGGACATGTCTCAGAAAACATTGGTAACAGTCAGTAAATACATTTATTTATAGACTGCCCAGGACAATGTCCAGAGGCCTGTGTCCAGGTGAGACCATAACTGCTCACTGTCCACAACTCCCTGACAGGAGGGGTCAGCAGGGGGGGTCGGGCTCTGCTCCCAGGGAACAGGGACAGGAGGAGAGGGAACGGCCTCAGGCTGGGCCAGGGGAGGCTCAGGCTGGATATTGGGAAAATTTCTTCATGGAAAGGATTGTAAGTTACGGGCAGTCCAGGGCAGTGGTGGAGTCACTGAAGGGGTGGATGTGGCACCTGGGGACATGGGTTTGTGCTGAGGTTGGAAGTGCTGGTTGGACTCACTGGTCTTAGAGGGCTTTTCTTAATGATTCTATGGTTCTCTGGTTCTATGACCTCCGCAGCCCAACCACCCCCACGCTCTGGGTGCAAGCTCAGTTTCACCAAACATCACATCTCCCCCTCGGTAACTCCCCCCAGGTCCCCCAGCTTCACTGGGGGCACCACATCCCCTCTCTCAGCTTCCCTGGGGGAACCGTCCCCCTCCCTCAGCCCAGGCACACAAGCACTGACGGCGGCAGCCCCACCTCGTAATATTTAAAACAATTTTATTCATGAAAATATGCTGTACAATGCACTATACACAGTTCTTTACATTGCCACATACACAAACTCTAATAGCACAACCAAGAAAGTTACCATTGCCTACGATAGATGCGTGTGAGAGATGACGCCTCCGAGACCCCCCCCCCCAGTCTGTACAGTTATAAATACGAGGGAAAGGACGGACCCAAAACCACCGGGGGAAGCAAACCGGGGGGGCCCTTCGGTGTCCCCCCACACCGGCTCCAGGCAGGGCAGGGCGGGAGCAGAGGGAGCTCCTGGTCCCCAGAGGGGCACTGTGGGGTGGGGGCAGTGGAGGGAGGGGGTGATGGAGAGGGGAGGATGAAGCTGAGTGAGGTGGGACATGAGGCGGCCTCGCTGTTTCCAGAGAGAGAACCTGGAGCCTCGGCCACCCCACACAGTGACACAAAGCCCTGGTGTCCCCTTCCCCACACTCGCAGTCGCGGGGGGGGCACAGCCGTGCCAGGACCCACCTGCCCCACAGGCACGAAGCACAGCCCCGACACCCCCACTCCGTCACCGCCACCCCCCTGGACACCGCGGCCCCACATCCCCAGGTCCTTTGGTCCCGCGGCGGGGCCAGCCTGTGCCAGCCGCCCCTGCAGCCGCCCCGTGCCCCGGGGTCCCGGCCGCTCCGGGGGTGTCCGTGCCTGCCCCCGCCGCCCCTGGCCCCGCACGACGACTGAACACACGACGTTACCAACACGACTGCACCGCACACACGACAACCCCACGGTCACGAACCACGACGACAGCTTGGCGATGGGCCGTGCCCACGCAGCGGGGCAGGGGCGCGGGGGCAGCAGGGCGGGCGCGGGACAGGGGGACGCTTTCCTCCTGCTGCTGGGGGGCTCCCCCGCCGCGGTGGTGGCCGGGCCTGTCTGTGACACCAGAGGGGGCTCGGGGACCCCTGCGTGGGAGAAGCCCATCTCCAAATGCCCGATTGCTGCCCGGCATGCTGGTGTGCTGCTGGATCTGTGCCTGGAGATCAGGTGCCTGGAAGAGCCAGGACCCTTCCTTTTCTCCCACTCCTGGAGGGGCAGAGGCCCCCGTTTCCTCCAGGGCAGCCACAGCTGCCCTCCTGCCTCGGGGTCCCTCACACCCACGTGCTGAACTGGGGGTCGGGGATTAAATAGCCATTTGCAACCGGTTTCCAAGGATTTGAAAGATGCCTGAAACGAGAGGTGGTGTATAAAAGGAATGCGGTAATGATCCTGGCCAAAGAATAATCCTTTTTAAAAAAGCATTCAAGAAAGATTATATATAATAGAATATATTAAATTCTGTACATGATCAAATAATGTAAACATAATTAATTAACTTGTAAGAATGTCTTTAGAGACTGTGCCTGCCGTGTGCCCCGGGTGAAGGTGAGCGGTGGCACGTGGGGCTCCTCTGTCACGCTCTGCCACAGCCACGTGGGTCAGGAGGGGAGCAGGAGGTGCCCACCCGCGGGTCCCCCTGCCCTGACTCGGGGCAGCTGCGCTGTCCCTGTGGCTGGCTGGGACCCAGCGCCTGCTCCGTGGCAGAGGAGCGGTGCTGGGGCAAGAAGGGAAGAGCGGGGCTGGGAAAAGGAGCTGGTTCAGTGCACTGACCCTACTGCACCCAGGGGCTGGGGGTCAGAGAGCCTGTGGTGCCCAGGAGGAAGAATGGCTGAGCAGAGACCCCACAGGACAGAGCAGCAGCTCCACCACCTCCTCCCAGCCCCTCCATCATCTCCAGACCAGTTGCTCCTGCTGCCCACCAGCCTGTCCCCTCCAAAACCCTGCTGCTCCTGGCAGCTCTGTGGGATGGCCGGGACATCCCTGGCCCACTCCTGCCCCACGGAGCACTGGGGTCAGTTTGGGGTCCTGACACACAGCAGGACCACGTGTGAATCATGGTCCCCATCGCCATGGAGCCCCAGCTCCTGGCAGGTGGGTGCACCCCTCTTGCTGACAGCTCCGGGACCAGCTCTCCTGGCGCCCCAGGGGTGGGCAGTGAGCCCACTGGGACAGGCATGGTGGCACTGTCCCCCAGGAGCCCCACAGCCCTGGCTGGGAGCCCTGTGGCCCCTCCTTGAGCAACGTGGGTCACCCATGGGCAGGATGGACCCCACGTGGCATCCAGGGGCCTGGCCACCACATCTCTCCCCTCCTCACACGCACACAGTCCCTCCTCGAGGATGACCCACATCACTGCCCCCCAGCCTCCACCCCACCATCCAAGCCCCAGACCCAAGGCCAAGGCAAGACGAGCCGTGTGATGGGACACTGCCACCAGCATTGCCCACAGCCTCTCTCTCCTCTCCCTAAGCTCGACCCTTTCTTTCTTCCAATGCAAAAACTCAATGGCAAAAGAGTGCATGAAATCAAATAAATACGTCCCCCTCCCCGCCCCTGCGAGCCACCCCTGAGCCTCCAGTGCAGGGGACCCTCACTCCCAGCAGGACCCACTGGAGCGTGCCCAGCCTGCTCCGGGCAGGGGCTGCAGCCTTCCCGTGGCACCCTCGGGCCCCGGGGGCTGCCGAGATGCTGCTGACCCCAGGGCTGCTGGCTGCACACCCCCTCCATCCCCACCCCCTTCTCACTGCTCGGTAAGGAAACCTGCCCGGAGCCACGCGAGCACCCGCAGTGGAGGTGGCCTGGGGGCGTGGGCTCGGCAGAGCTCTCATCTCCACCAGGACTGAGGGGTCATGAGCCCCCCTTGCCCTGGGGCGGGGTCCCCACTCCTGACACTGCTACCCAGAGGACTGGTTTCCCAAGGTGGCTCAGAGAAGAGTCCCTTTCTGGGGGGATGCCCACGCAGGGGGGTCCCACACCACCAGCCGTCACCACTCCGTCACCCAGCCCAAGGGCAAATCAAACTGGCACCATCACCGTGGGGCACTGGGACCGTCTGGAAAGGCTTTCCCTTCCTGCTACCCCCCTGGATCTGCCTGGCTCCGGCTGCCTCTCCCACCCACCTGCCCTGCGTCCTCCAGAGGATGCTGGCAGGACCCGCAGACCGGGCACACGTGGGGCTGGGGGTCCTCCCCCATCTCAATATTTGACCCTCCGGTTTGTGTTTCGTGTTCGACCTCAAGCTCAGACCGATGGCTCTTGCCCATCTTAACAAACAAAGGCAGAAGAGAAAGGAAAAAAAAAAGTTAGTCTCAATGTTCCCCTTGTGGCTTCCCGGTGGTGAGCCCGCGCCGGGGCGGGCGTCACCCGGGCACCCAGCTCTGGTTTGTGGGCTGCGGTCCCCCGGGCAGCGCGGGCACGTTGAGCCCGTTCTGCGGCGGGAGGGCCGAGTCGAAGTTGAAGTCCATCTCATCGCTGTCCATAAAGTCATTCAGGATGATCGACTCCACGTCGCACTCCAGGCTCCCGTTGAACATGTCCAGGTCCAGGTCTGCTGGGAACCTGTCTTGGCCCAACACGGGGGGGTGGACGGCCCCCGGGTAGGGGCCCTGCAGCGAATCCAGCAAGCTCATGTGTGCCCCTTGGTTATTAGCGTAGGAATGCAGGTGCCCGTGGTGCGGCATGGCCGCCATGCTGCACGAGTCACTGGGCAGGCTCATAAGGCTGACAGGATTGGCTAAGGCACTGGTGTTGACCGCAGGGTGGTGACCGGCTGGTGACGGGTGGTACAACGCGTTGCTCTTCATGAGAGCGCCCGGGTGGGGCGGGTAGGAGGACAAGCCCTGCTCCCCGCCCCCGCACAGCAGCGGGTTGTGTCTGTGGCCACGGGCCGGCACCATGGGGCTGGCCTGCGGCAGGGGCAGGTCCCCCGGGACCATGCTCTCCTTGTGCGCGTAGGAGATGGAGGAGAGCAGGTCCTGCAGCGAGGCGTTCCTGTAGGAGCTGACGGGCGAGAAGGTGGCCTGCTTGTTCTCCTGGATGGTCTGCATGGGCAGGCGGCGCATGAGGCTCATGGCCGGCTGGCTGTAGATGGTCCCGCAGTAGGTGTTGGAGGCGGCCCCCATGCTGGAGCACTTGGAGTTGAAGGTGAAACTGGAGCTGCGCTGCCGCAGGGCGGCCGGGGGGAGCTGCTGGGAGGGGCTCATGCTGTAGCCGTCCTGCAGGTCCTCCAGCATGCTCTCCCCCAGGCTCTCGTTCAGGCTGATGGTGCCGGTCAGGTCGGTCAGCCGCGGCAGCTCCACGGAGCAGCGGGCGCTGAGGGAAGGAGACATGGTGCTGGAGGGGCTGGGGTACATCAGCGGGGACGAGGGGGTACCATCGTCCTCCTCCAGCTCGTCCGGCTCGTGGTTGGCCATGATGGGCGAGAGGCGCCCGCTCAGCGTGCTGGCCGTGGAGTTGGCCCGCGTCCGGAAGTCCGCCCAGGCGTCGTACTCGTCGCTGGCGTGGGACGCGGGGCTCTCCGACCACTTGGCCTGCTGGGAGGACGGGCTGTCCTCCCCGCGCTCCTGCGTCGCCTGCAGCTGCTTCTTCTTGCTGGCCTTGCCCTTGATGCGCAGGAACTTGCTGTTGTTGTCCATGGACACCGCTCGCCGCCGCGGCGTCTTGCCCGTCTTGCCGCCCTCGGGGTTCAGCATCCACCAGGAGCTCTTCCCGGTGCCCTCGTTCTGCACGCGGATGAAGCGGGTGTGCAGGGACAGGTTGTGCCGGATGGAGTTCTGCGGGGACAGCAAGGACAGGGGGAGGGTCAGCAGCAGGGACAGCACCCCAGAAGGAAAGGGATGCCCATGGGGCTGGGGAGTACACGGGGCATTGCGAGACACCTGGGCTCCATCCCCTGGGATGTCTGAGCCAGAGGGGTCGGGGCTGGGAGAGCTCAGCTGGCAGGTCCCTCCCACATCCCGTGGGTCACAGCCCCTGCTGCACCTCCCAGCTCTGCCTTTAGCACAGTTCCTGCCATGGCAGGGACGGGAGTGTCTTTAGCACACGTCCCAGGGACCTGCAGCAGCTCTCAGGGGACCTTCCTTCCCTGGCAGGAGCCTGCGGAGGGACAAGGTGAGGAGGCAACGAATGCAGCAGCAGAGTCAGGACCATGCACAGGTCCAGGGCTTCTCCATCCCTCCCAGCCCCAGCCCACCACATGCCCAGCACATCCCACGGTGCTCCCAGCACAGCCTGCACCTCTGTGGAGATCCCAGCCCACTCCCCACCAGCTCCACAGGCAGAGGGAATCCCCTTGGGCACCGACCCTCCGGAGTGGGCTCCGAGCCCCTTCCCCTGCCTGGCATCATTCGGGATGTGCTCCCCTCCTCCCTCAGCACCGGGACATGCCCTGTGCAGGGCACGTCAGCACCGCCACAGCCCAAAACAACCTGCTGGCACATGAGACTTTGTCCCCAGATGCCTGTCACCCCCTGTGAGCAGGACTGGGGCCCACAGGGAGAGGGTGTGGCTCCCTGCACGTCTGGCTCTGGTGACAGGGACACGCACCCTGCCTGGGAGGCTCGGGTACCACAGCGCGGGGGGTCTGCAAACCCACCACAATCCCACTGCCCAGAGCAGGACTGGCAGGGGGCTGCTTCCAGCCTGGACACTTCTGGCTCCCTCACCCACATCCAGCACCTCAGGGGGTTTCCTGCCGGGAGCAGCCCTGGCCTTGTGCCGGCAGCCCTGGCTCTGAGCAGTGCCCTGGCTGGAGCAGGGATGGGCTTGCAGGAGGCAGGAGCAGGGGCACATCCCAACTGAGCATCCCCAGCTGTCCCTGCCAGGCTGGGGTGGCCCTGGGGCGATGCACCTGCGCAGCTTTGGCCTGGGGAAGAGAGGGGGTGAGGACGTGAGTACAGAGCGGGAGAGGAGCCCACTGAGAGCAGCCCTGCGGAGAAGGTTCCAGTGGGTGAGAGGTTGGACATGAACCAGCCCCTTCCTGGGCTGCAACAAAGAGAGGAGGCCAGCAGGGCACGGGAGGGGATTCTTCCCCTTGGCCCTTGTGAGACCCCACCTGCAGAGCTGCCTCCAGCCCTGCGATCCTCAGCACAGGAAGGACATGGACCTGTTAAAGCGGGTCCAGAGGAGGCCACAGAGCTGCTCCCAGGGCTGGAGCCCCTCTGGAGCCGGGCTGGGAGAGCTGGGGGTGCTCACCCAGAGAGGAGAAGCTCCAGGGAGGGCTCAGAGCCCCTTGCAGGGCCTGAAGGGGCTCCAGGAAAGCTGGAGAGGGACAGGACACAGGGAATGGCTTCCCAATGCCAGAGGGCGAGGCTGGATTGGATATTGGGAAGGAATTGTTCCCTGGGAGGGTGGGGAGGGGCTGGGATGGAATTCCCAGAGCAGCTGTGGCTGCCCCTGGATCCCTGGCAGTGCCCAAGGCCAGGCTGGAGCAGCCTGGGACAGTGGAAGGTGTCCCTGCCATGGCAGGGGGGTGGCACTGGATGATCTTTAAGGTCCCTTCCAACCCAAACCATCCCGGGATTCTCTGACACCCGCCTCTCCCTGCTGACGTGCAGCTCATGGGACGCCACCCCAGCTCCCTGTGCCTCAGTTTCCCCCGAGGGAAAAGGCAAGATGCAGAGCCCAGGGAGGAGCCTCAGTCCACAGCGTAGAGACCCTTCCCCCTGCTCTGCCCAAGGGCTCGGGGCTGGCCAGGGGCTGCTGGAGAGGGGGGTGGCACCTCCCCAGCCCCTTCCCAGCTGCAGGAGGGGCAGAGGGACGAGGAGGGGGAGGAACCCGAGGTACAGGGGAGAAAGTTTGGTGCTGCTGTGGCATACAGTGGAATACTAATGAAGAGCCAAGTGAGCTCCAGCCTCATCTATCATATTATGTAATGGCTTACTTCTCTGCACTTCATTTATTTGGAGATTGCTCCCAGGCTGGCTCCTCGCCAGCAGCCACCAAATCCAAGTCTACAGAAATCAATCTCGCGCTGACTGATTAAGCCGTGTTTAGAACTAATTGCTCCTTCGTGTGTGGGGAGAATAAATTACGGGCTTTAATTTCACATCTTTAAAATGCAACTGCAGGTATGGGCCAGCCGTTAACCCCTTCCTGCACGGCTGGGGAGGGGGCCCAGGGGGTGGTTGGGACACAGCTGCCCAACCAACGCTCATCACCTTCAAGCAGAGCAAGTCAAGCCCTGGCCAGCCTTCCCGGCAGGGAGAGTCGCCCTGACTCCTCCAGCACCTCTCCTTAAGCCACAGAACGATCCAAACTCCCTTCCGTGACCGAGCTGCAGTGCAAGCAGCAGAGACACAAGCACAGCACGTGGTTGTCACTGTCCTGGCAGGGCCAGGGCCACCAGCCAGCTCAGCCCCACGGCACTGCCCTGCACCCACAGACAGGGGGGAGCTGGGGATGCCCAAGCTGGGCTTGCTGCAGTGATGCCCAGTCACTGCCGGGCCCCTGGCAGGAGCGGGGACCCCCCCACGGCCGCAGTCCCTCCCTGCCAGCGCTGCCGGGTCTGCTCAGCCCGGGAGGCAGGAGATGCTGCAGCCTGTGCAGCAGGGATGGAGCTGCCATGCAGAGCACGGGGAGAGGGGCTGGGCTTTGGGGATGTCACAGCTGGCTGGGGGTGACATTCAGCAACCTCTGCTACGGCCCCTCCCACCCCAGCGGCAGCACAGGGCACCCTGCAGCCCCCGCGGCAGGGGACAGGGCTGGCAGGGTCAGGCTGCCCGAGGGAGAGGAGGGAAGGGGAGGCTGCTGCTTCTCCTGCAGCCGAGCTTCATTAAGAGCCAGAAGACAGCAGCAATTAAGTGCAAGGTGCAGCACGCCCGGCTCTCTCCTCATTAGCACCCCGACATGCTCGGCTGGCCGCGGCTCGGGGCACACGGAGCAGGGCGGGGGCTGCGCTGGGGCGGGCCGGGAGCTGATTAACAGCAGCCAGGCAGGGAGCTGCTTCACCCACGGCCACCCCGGCAGCCCCCGGGCACCCAGCGTCCCGCACCGCCAGCCCCGCTGGCAGTGACGTGCGGGTGGGGACACATAGGGGACATCAGGGCCGGCAGCCCCCCGAGACAGCAGCTGCCTTGGCAGGGGGTGCAGGAGGGACGGTGCCAGTCCCAGGGCCCCCAGGACATCTTTGACACCGCTCTGCCCTGCAGCACCTCTCACAGCAACCTGCACCACTGCAGGCTGGCCATGCCCTGCGCCCCCGCTGTGCCTCCATGCCCGTCCCCCCTGTCCCCCCTGCCTGTCCACCCCGCTCCCATGGCCCGGCCCCTCACTGCTAACCCGGCCCCAGGCGGCCCCACGGCCCCCGGTACCCAAACGCCAAACAGCACCGGGCAGGGAGCATCGGTCCCCAGGGCACACCCAGCCCGTGCCAGGGGTGACACCCAGCCCGTGCCAGGGGTGACACCCAGCCCGTGCCAGGGGTGACACCCGCACTGCGGGCCCCAGCGCGGCCCCGCAGCTCTGCCGAGGGGACGGGGACGCTCTGGGGAGCAGAGGGGCGGGCTGGAGGTGGCACCAGGGCTGCAGGTGCACCGGACACCCTGTTCGGGCTGGCACCAGGGCAGGACGAGGCTGAGCCCGTGCCAGCCTCCAGCCACCAGCTGCCGGAGGCTTTGCCAAGCTGGAAGACCCCAGTGCCATCCCGGTGCCTGTCTGCCGGGGGCTGGTCCTGCTGCGGGGCCTGAGGGGGGGCTGCGGGCACCCACAGAGCCCCTCACCCCCCCAGGAGCCCTCCTCCGGCGAGCGTCATTGTCAGGGGAACAGGCAGTGTGAAATCGGTCTGATTAGCAATTAGTCCCATTGTAAAAGGATTAGCCGGACCCATTGTTTGGGAGAGTGACTTGACTGTCAATGGGCATCTGGCAGCGATGATGATGATGATGATAATGATGATGCGGTGGGAGCTGGAAGCCATTCCCCGAGGCCGGACTCCCGAAATGAGCATCGACCCCCGCGATGAGCCTCGAACCCCGAAATGAGGCACCCAGACGGGCACCGACCCCCAAGACGGGCAGCGCTGCCCTTCCCCACCCCAGCAGCACGTCCCAGGGTCCCACCTCCAGCCTCGGGGTGCAGGGAGGGGGGCTGAACACCCCTCTGCGTGCCCTGAGGAGAGCGGGGTGGGGGCAAACGAGTGCAATTCGAGCAAGAGCAGGTCCTGGCCAGAGCTGGGGAGAGCAAAGAAGGCGCTCTGTGGACCTCCCCGTCCCTGTCGCATCCCCTGCACCCCTCTGCTGTCCCCAGCACTGTCCCTGAGCTGTCACCCCTCCCTGCTGTCTGCCCAGCACCGAGGGTTTCCAAGCAATCCCACTAATCCCAGCTGCTCCCCACACCTCACAGCCCTGCTCTCAGGGATCTCCGCGGTCAGGGTGGGTCGGGGGCTGTCTGTCTGTCTGTCTGTCCAGGCTGCTGGGCCACCCAGCAAAGGAGCCCATTGGTTGCTACCGGGTGGGGATTCTCACCCGTTGACAGGAGGAAGCAGGAACAGGGCCAGGGCCACTAACAAGAGCTCTGCCGGCAGCACAAGGACGGCTCCAGGGGTTAATTGATGCTTATTCACTTCTTGCACATTAAAATTGTCACTGTTGGAGGAAATATTCCAGAGGGCAGAGGCCGCCGACAGCCCCGATGGGGCTTCATCCCTGGGGATGCTGTACAGGGAGGGTGGGGGCATGGGACAGTCAACGGTGACACTACCAAAGACATCATATTCACCAAAAAATGGCTCTGCCTGAGGGCACCAGCAGCCTCCTGGCACCATCCCCGGGCATGGCCAGCCCTCCTCCCTGCATTGGTGTCACCATCCTTCCTGCAGCAGCCGGTGGCTGAGCGCAGCGCACCAGCCCTGGCACCGCCACCCCAAGAGGGGCCCAGGCCTGCCTGGCGAGCAGGTGGCAGCTGGCACTTGTGGCACTGCTGCCCACACGCTGGGGATGGCCAGCGCCCTGGATGCTCGTGACAGGGACGGAGGGCCCGTGGTGACAGGAGTGCACCCCAGTGCTGTGCCAAAGGCAGGCAGCGGCCTGAGACCCCCCACCTCCCGTGCCTGCAGGTGCATCAGCCCACCCCACATCAGCCCACCCCACATCAGCCTGACCCACACCAGCCCGACCCACACCATTCCTATCCACATCAGCCCCACACCATCCTGACCCACACCAGCTCTCCCTGCACGGGTGGGTGAACCCAGCGAGGGGAAGCACACGGAGCCAGCCGGGCCGAGGCAGGGGGTGGCTGTAAATCCAGCCCAGCGTGTGCCGGGGTTCCCCCAGCCTCACACGGGGCTCCCAAGGACGGGACCCGGCCGCACTGCGAACCCTGAGAGCCTCTCTGCTGCGAGCAGCCCCGTGAGCTCCCCGCGTTCCTGCTGCCCCCGGGCACACGGTGCCGTGCTGGCAGGAGCAGCTACCACGTGTGTGGGATCTCCTGTGCAGCCTGAGCCCTGCCCTGCCCCACAGCCTCCTGGGGTGTTACTGCCCCATAGCAGCCCCCATGTTGCCCTCCACAGCCAGTCCTTGGCACTGCCACACACGACCCCCCGCACCAGCCCTTTGCACTACCCCATAACACCCACGCTGTGCCCCACAGCAACCCCCCTGCACTGCTCCATCAGCTCCTTGGTGCTCTATGGCAGCCCACAGCCAGACACGCTCAGTGCCCCACAAGCTCCCTAGGCCCCCTCAGTGCCCCATAAGCTACTCTGACCCCCTCAGTGCCCCATAAGCTACTCCGATCCCCTCAGTGCCCCATAAGCCCCCCGACCCCCTCAGTGCCCCATAAGCTACTCCG
>VZTE01003661.1:380200-424031 GCA_013397775.1 Eulacestoma nigropectus | reverse complement strand
ATTACCGGTCCTTCTTTTTTTTTTTTTTTTTTTTGAATAAGCGTGAAGTGGGTTTGGTTTTTTCCCCTGTTTGTGCAGGTATTTGTCAGAGGATATTTTTAAACGAGCTGAAGTCAAGCAGCGCGGGATCCGAACGGCCTGTGCTCCAGCATTCCTGTGGCTCGGGCCAGCGGGGACCTGCTGACCCGGCCGGAGAGGTCGGCCAGCGAGGACGTGCCGTTCCCGGCCTCTGCCCACGGGGAGGAGGAAACTCCGCGCTGTCCAAGAGTGCCGGAGGAGAGCTCAGCTCCCCGGACGCTCCCAGCAGCATCCTCTGCTCCAGTTGCTCAGCCGCGCACAAGGCACCGCTCCCGAGACACCCCGAAAGGCCAGCCCGGAGCGAGCCTGGCCCCCGCCCCGGCCGCCACGTGGCTCAAAACCCAGAGCCCTGCTCACCACCAGCTCCTTTCCACAGCTTTCCATACAAACAGCCCGGCCTCGGCCCTCGGGTCCGCGGTGGGAGGTCTCACCCTGCCCAGAGGGATCCGGTGGATGGGGTCACCTGCTCCCTGACAGCCTTGTGGGGAGGGGACAGCCGGGTCAGTTCCTGCTGCTTGCTTTTTGCTTCCAGCCTGCGGCAGTTCAAACCTTCTGCCGTCCCCAGCCCCTCCTTTCCTGCCTGCCTCAGTTTCCCCTAAGCCTGGTGTAGTTTGCAGGAGAGTGCAAGGGGCCACGGTAAGGTGGGCTCTGCTGGAGCACAGAGGGGTGACAGGGGAGCCCCTCGTGCAGGACCTCGGAGCTGCTCCTCGCTCCACACATGCACCAGCCCATGCTGACCCCATGCAATCCCCTCGCGAGCCCTGGTGGGTCCCCAGCACCGAGTTACGCAGAGAGGTACCCCAGCACCAGGGGTGGATTGAGCATCTCATAGCCCAGGGAATGGCCAGGAGGACCCCAGGCTTCCTGACCCAACCTCTGGGAAGCGCCGCCTCCAGCCAGACTCGGATGGAATCCTTCTTGTTGGATTTGAGCCCGTGTTCCTCTCTCCACCCGCCCTTCTCCCACGCAGAGGGCTGGTGGCCAGGTATTTCTGGGGTTATGGGCTCCACCAAGGGCCAGGAAAAGTGGGTGCCATGGGCACCATGTCCTGCCCTGTCTGGGGCTCTTTCCTGGGGCACAGCCATGGGGAAACCCTTCCTGGTTTGGAAGGGTGATGGAGTCACTGCCCTGCTGAGGTGGTCATGATCATCCTAGAGGGACAGGACAAAGGGGGATGGCTTCCAGCTGACAGAGAGTGGGTTTAGATGGGATATTGGAAAGAAATTCCTAATTGTGAGAGTGGTGAGGTGCTGACACAAGGTGCCCAGAGAAGCTGTGGCTGCCCCTGGATCCCTGGAAATGTCCAAGGCCAGGTTGGACGGGGCTTGGAGCACCCTGGGACAGTGGAAGGTGTCCCTGCCCATGGCAGGGGTTGGAGGTCCCTTCCAACCCAAACCAGTCTGGGATTCTGTGGTTCCATGAACTCTTTAAGCACCAGTGAGTGTGGGATGAACTGTTCTGTGCCAGGTAAATCTGGATTTAAGTACTGCAGCACCGCTGCCCTGGGATAAAGAGAGAGGAACTGGACTGCTGTGGACAAACTGGTTCAGCAGTTGAGATGGGAAGCTGGCAGGGAAGGTGCATGCCAGAACACCTGCCCTGGCACTGAGCATCCCTGTCAGCCTCTCCTGCCCTCTCCAGCACCTGTAGCAGCACCTGGGCCAGCAGCACTGAGCCCCTGCTTGGCAGATGATCTTGCCCTGGACCAAGCAGGGCAACATCCCCACTCCTCTTCACGACAGCAAATGGGCTGAACCACTCCTCCACCTCCTGTGCCTGCACCCCACGGGCTGAACCACTCCTCTACCTCCTGTGCCTGCACCCCAACACCCACATGCTCCTTCATTTGTGTCAGACGACTTCAGGATGGGAATCCACAGGAAGATCCCTCTCTGTGAGCAGGGTTGCTGTGAACTGTGTCCTCACTCAGGGGAAACCGTCATGAGCTCAGGCACGGGCAGCTCCCAGCTGGTGGCACGAGCCAAGGGGTCAGTCAGGGGAGAACCACAGAATCGTTAAGGTTGGAAAAGACCTCCAAGACCATCAAGTCCATCCTTCAACCAAATCCCACCATGTCCACTGAACCATGTAACAAGGTGCCACACCTGCTGGTTTTTTGAACTCTTCCAGGGACAATGACTTCACCATGGGCATCCTGTGCCAATTCCTGACCACTCTTTCAGTGGAGAATTTTTTTCCTAATATCCAACCTGAACTTCCTCTGGCATAACCTGAGAACTGCCACGTTTCTCTCACAAAAAGCAAAGCAAAACGCCACCCATTTCCCTATTTCTTGCAATAGGACGGATCTGACAGTGCCATTGCAGCCTTATTTAGGGTTACTGGCACAGCTGAGGAGGAACTCCACACCACAGTTACTGTCCCCTTCCCTTCAATCCATTTCACAGCTGTGTGATGTCCCTACACAGCAGGACCTGCTCTGCTCCCAGGAGATCCCAGCACGTGGCCAGAACCAACTGATGGGTCCAAACGGGGAGCACTGGGAACTGGGTCCTGCAGATCATCTGCTTCATCCTATGAGGGTTACAGGCAGCACAGAGACACAGAGAGTTCTGAAGGAGAGCGGTGGGAATCTCTGCAGGCCTTTGGCAGGTGTAGAGGACACCAGGGAGGAAGACACCAATGGGTTGTACCTGCTGCAGGCAGCATCCAAACCCCCAGATGGGGACAGTAACAGTTCTGCGCTGTGTTCCACCCTGGACTCTGCACAGTCCCCCCAGCCCCTGTCTGCAGCACAGCTGCCATCAGCCTCCCAGGGCTTTGCTCAGACTCAGCAGCGTTACAGGACCCCGGTTTGTGCTGGTGCAGGGGGACATTGTCACTGCAGCTCCCATAAGAGCGATGGGTATGGCAAGCACTGCACCCGCTACAGCCGCTGCTGAAACCTCAGCATTAGCTCTAAATTAGCTCTGATTTGATGCCAAAGGCCGTTCATTGACCCTCTGGACTATCACTTCCAGCTGGAGCAAGCAGAGTCCTGGGAGCACCTGCGGGATCATGGAGCAAACGCTGCCCAAAGCACTTTTACAGGAGTTTGAGTCCCCGGCCACCCCAGCGGGCACGGTCCCTTGGGTGCGATGCATGTCAGTGGTGGCAGACACCTCTGAGGAGGCACGAAAGGGTTGGGAAGCCCTTCAGGTGCTTCCAGCAGTGTCCCCCAGCAAACACCCCAGCCCTGTGCGCGGGAGCTGCCTGTTCGTGCCGGGACGCGCTGGCCCCGCGCCCGGGGAGGGGAGGGGAGGGGAGGGTGGTGCTGCACTTTCTCTGCCACGGAGCAGCTGCAGCCAAGCTGATTTCCCCACACTGAGCATCTCCACCCTGGATGATGGTGTCTCCTCCCACTTCCCCAGGGAGTTTTTCGGGGGGGGTGGCAGGTGCTGTGGTTTTGGTGCTGTCTCAGAGGGGACAAATGATCTCCCGGGACTGTCAGAGAATCACAGAATATCCTGAGCTGGGAGAGACCCACAGGGATCATCCAGTCCAGCCCCAGGCCCTGCACAGACACCCCAACAACCCCACCCCGGGCATCCCTGGCAGCGCTGCCCAAACGCTCCTGGAGCTCTGGCAGCCTCGGGGCCGTGCCCATTCCCTGGGGAGCCTGGGCAGTGCCCAGCACCCTCTGGGGGAAGAACCTTTCCCTGCTCTCCAGCCTGAGCCTGCCCTGGCCCAGCTCTGGCCATTCCCTGGCTCCTGTCCCTGTCCCAGGGAGCAGAGATCAGAGCTGCCCCTCCACTGCCCCTCGGGAGGAGCTCCAAGAAAGCTGTCACCTCATTTGGACGTGCCATTGATACCTTTGGTTGCTGCTCTGTCCATCCAGCCTCCAGGATGGTGCTTTTAGCTCTCTCCTACCAGAATTTTCATCAGTTGTCCTCAGGATCTCCCACATGGTGCTCTGTGGCTGCGTCCTCACCTGCACACATGTGAGAGGACATTCCTGGAGACCCAGGCCCACAGGGCTGGAGGTGCTTAAGAGGGTTCAAACACCCTTCCACTCACACTCATTGACTCCAGCTGGATTCCTCCTCTGGGTCTGGGTCTATCAGGAGCTATCAGCAGAGCAGAGTGAATCCAGAGGAGGCCACTGAGGTGCTCCATGGGCTGAGTGTGTTCCACTGTGTGGAGAGGCTGAGGGAATGAGGTTTGTTCAGACTGGGAATGAGAAAGCCTCAAGGGGGGGTCTCCACAGCCATCTACAAGGAGATCACCAAGAGGCAGACCCAGGCTCTCCACAGTTGTCCACAGCAGGAGGACGAAGGCAACAGACGTGAACCAGAACAACTTTGGACTGGATACAGGGGGGAAAATTTCACCATGGGGAAGGTCAAACCTGGCAGCGAGTTGCCCAGAGAGGCTGTGCAGCCTCTGTTCTTGGAGGCCTTCACGACCTGACTGATCTTGGAAAAAAATCCCTGAGCAGCCTGGTCTGACCCTTCTTGGAGCAGGAGGTTGAATGACAGACCTTCAGAGTCCTTCCACCCTCAATTTCCTGTCATACTGTGCTGCTGCAGGTGGGGTGGTTTTCTTTCTCTGTACAGTTTTCCCCTTATTATATCTTCTGTCTGAATTCCTTAAAAAGCCATTTCACTGTTGAAGGAATGTCTTGGGAATGGCTTTGTGCTTTCACTTCAGGAGCATTCAAGATTGTTTCCATTTTCTGGTGGCTTGGGGGATTTTTCACACCCATGATTGATAGCATGCCACATGCAGCAGCTACACGAGCACTTAAGTTGCAAAGCAAAGCAACTCCAACCCACAGAAATGCCACGAGTGACACAGTCCACAAAACCATAACTGTGCCTTCTTATCCATATTCAGGCTGCAGGGTATTTAATTACGAGATCCCAGATTACCAGCACGCGCTCTTGCCTGCTTCGGTGGAGGAGGAATGATGTGTCTGGAATGACAAAGCTCTTCAACACTTTCTTTTCCTTGGTGTTCTTTCAGTGAATCACAGGATCCTACATGTCCAAACCTTGATAGGACCTGAGCTGGGGCTGGGCCAGGGCAGGGTCAGGCTGGAGATCAGGGAAAGGCTCTTCCCCCAGAGGGTGCTGGGCACTGCCCAGGCTCCCCAGGGAATGGGCACGGCCCCGAGGCTGCCAGAGCTCCAGGAGCGTTTGGGCAGCGCTGCCAGGGATGCCCAGGGTGGGGTTGTGTTGGGGTGTCTGTGCAGGGCCTGGGGCTGGACTGGATGATCCTGGTGGGTCCCATCAGCTCAGGGTGTTCCATTCCTTCTGTTCTGTTCTATTCCATCCTTGTGCTGAGCCAGGCAGAAGGATCCTTTGTCACCCTTGGCCTGAGCAGGACAGGAACCACCACTCTGTACTGACAAGGGAAACCATCTAAACCTGTCAGGGTTATTTCTGCCTTCCTCCACCAGCCTCTGGTCATCTCACCTCTGCTCCACCCTCCCATCTTCTGCTAGAAAATTAGTCTTTAATCCCGGGGATAGGTCCTGGGAAGCTCCTTTGCAGAGAGGGACGGGGCTGCGGGGCAGTGCCACGGCGGGGCAGTGCCATGCGAAGGGTGTGGCTGTGTGGGGTGCAGAGGGGTGCAGACCCCAGGGCTGGGTCATCACTGGAGAGAAGGCAGGTGACCAACCCCTGCACAGCCTGGCCCTGCTGTCCTTGGGCTCTGGGCTCGCAGAGGGACCCAGGGCAGCTGCAGCCGAGGGTCTGGGCCAGACCCTGCTCCTTCCCTGGGCAGAGCAGTGTCTGTCCCGCGGCTGTGCCAGAGCTGTGCAGCTGCCTGGCACCCGCTCGCCATGCGGGCATGCGTGGGAGCGTGGGACACGCGTCCTGCCCACCTGGCACCGTGCCTGGCAGGCCAGCTCAGGGCAGGAGCCAGCTGTCTGCTCCGAGCGAGGAGCGGGCAGGGAGCTGGCCGCACTCCACTCAGCGGAGAGCAATTGAAAAATCTCTGGAAGGCTTCCACTGAAGGGGAAAAAAAAAAAAAAAGTGTCAGTGAAAACTTGTTTAGCCAAACGGGCTTCCCTGGCACGAGGCTTGGGCTGGGCACCTTCCCGCTTTGCCGTGGTCCTCGGCCCGTGCCAGGCAGGCACAGGCAGGGAGCAGAGGGAGCTGGCACCGGCAGAGCCGTGGGATCCGCACTCGAGGCCAGGCAACTCCCCACAGCAGGGACAGGGACAGCGGACCACAGGACAGCCTGCTCTGCCACTTACTGATTTTTATTTATTTTTTATTAAGTGCAAGTGTTTGCAAGTGCTCAGCATCATCCCAGGAGCAAAGGTGGAGGAAGGGGCAGGCCCTTCTGAAGAGCTTCTCCCTCTCTGCGCACGCACTGCCTGTCCTGCCTGCAGTGCCCTGTGTGCCCACCCTGCCCTGCCGCCTGCCCAGCTCGGTGAGGGGCTCCCAGCACCACCAAGAACTCCAGCACTGACTGCTGGGCCCCCAGAACCACACGCCCCAACACCTGCTTGGAGGATGGGTCCTTTCCAGGGGACAAGGCTCTGAACCCAGGGGTCACCCAGCATGGGGTCAATATGAGGAGGGCTCCAGCTCCTTTTGTGTTCTGTGGGGCTCAGAGCCAGCCCAGCCCTTCAGGCTGCTCAGGATTGAGAATCTTCTCTTGATTGTCACTGGGTTGTACCGACAGCAGCAGGGGTGTCTCCCTCCATGCAGGACGCACTGGGGTTTCTCTGTGTGGGTGGGGGGGTCTCCTACCCATTTCCAGGCTCCTTCGTGCTGGACACCGTGTCCTGGGGATGCTCCCACACAAGGTGCTCAGGTGCCTTCCGAGGCCTGGAAAAACTCCAGTGTAGTTTTGGTAGCCCAGTTTTGTAGCTGAATCCATCATTCCTGCCCTGGAGTGTGTCCTGGTAGCTTCCTGCTTCATCCCCCACCCCAAACCTGCAGGGGATTCACCAGGGAGAGCCTCCCTGCTAAAAAAGGCCACCTGCCTGAGCAGTAAAGGCACCGGCTGCTTGCCAGAGCCCTCACCTCCCTGCACCCCCTGCTCCAAGGAGGTTTCCCGCTCTGCTCCATGACCCCCATCAGCATCCACGCCACCAGCAAGGACAAATTCCCTGCAGGCAGAAGCTTGGAGCACCCCCTGCCCCAGCCTGGCACCCCTGCCCGGGGCCACGGGCCAAGCCGGCTGGGCAGACCGCAGATCAGCCAAGCAGATGGGTTCGGATGCCAGCAGCCAAGAGGCCATGGAAATACATGTCCCATTTGGAGGACAGGATTCCCATCAGCGCGTATCCGTCTGGCTGGGCATGTTCCGTAGGCAGGGGAATGCTCAGCTGCTAATCCACGTAATCCTGCTCTAGGCTGGATTCATTTTAAAAAATAAATAAGTGGCTGAGAGCAGTTTTTGGACCATCTGACTCAAGTGCTGGGCTCTGATGGAGAGAGGCAGAACCACAGGAGTCTTATTTACATTGATTTTCATGGAATGTGCTGCTTGGATCAAGGAATTAAAGGACTACAAGGCGAGGGTGACCTGCAAATAAGACGAGGGCATCCCAGTCGGCACACGGGATGTGAGCTCTGATTACCACTTGCCTGGGCTTTAACCCCTGTTTGCTGCACTCTTTTCATATTCACATCCAGAGCCCAGGCACGCATACAAATGAAACAGGCTGCTGGGCCCAATCTTGGAAAGTTTGGTCAAAAAACAGAGACACTGGAATAAAATACCTAAACCATATCCTACACAGGAGCGTCCATTGGGTTGCTGTCCCCATGGTGCAGCACTGGGGACTCAGCAAATCTGCTGGGTGCTGGAGCATCCCCCCAGGATGGCAGGATCCTCTGGAGCACGTGGAAAGCAGCCATCTGTAGGTGTCAGGGAAAGATTTCTCACCCTGGCAGCATTGGACAGGCTCTGCGGTGACCCAGGTGGCCACCTCAGAGGTGTCTGCTCCATTCACCTGGGGCAGGACCTGCTCTTGGCAGCACCTCTGGGGTGTGGACCGTGGTCTGGTTGGTGTCAACTTCTTCTCCACCCCAGGATGACCTCGGGAAGGGCAGCAGCCAGTCTGGCTGATCTGTGTTAAAGAAAATAATGTATCATCTCCAAAGCAACTTTGCTTTGCTTCCAGGAGCAAGGCAGCCGTGGCCATCAGGAGGAGCCAGGGCCTGAAGGGACTTGTCCCCATCAGACGCCTTCAGCTGAAAGCCAAGTTTCTGTGATGATCTCAGGGCCAGATTCACAGCAGCAGCAGAGACACACACCCCAGCCTGCTGAAACTGGCAGGAGGCAGAATCCAAGAGGCTCCTTGCAGAAATTCACCTGTGCTGTGGCAGCCAGAGACAATCCGGGTGCTCTGCTCGTGTCTCCAGGTGCCCGGGTGCGCTGCCGCTGCCCGCGTCCACCCATCCCCAGTGTGGGAAATGCCTGACCCAGATTCAGGCCTCATTACCAAGTCAAGTTCCTCGTGAAAAGCAGGTTCTTGATGCTGCATCTGACCATGAGTAACTCCACATGGTTGCACAACCCCTGCCTGTGCCATCTCGCTTCCCTTTCCATCCTGACGAAACCCAAAGCCCGGGCATCACCCTCGGCTGGTGCTGGCAGGTCCCTGTGGCATGTGGGTAATGCCAGACTGAAGACACCTGCAGGACTGGGGCCACTAGTTTTGCCAGGTCAGAAAAACCTGTTTTCCAGGTGAAATATCCTTACTTTGTAAGGAAAGAGGACCTGACTCTGAACACTCCCCACCAGAGCGCACAGATGAGCCCTGGAGCTGTTTGGCTGCAGGTTGGTTACGGGGAAGGGTAGGAGAGCCTGGAGGAGGACAAGGCAGCATTGGGATGCACTCTGGTGTCTGGCACATGGAAAAAGTGGAGGGGGTGTAGGAGGATGGAGAACCTGCCCTGCTGGGAGTTTCCCCTGAATCCTGGCCAAATAAAATCCCACAGGAATTAGCCTCATTGGTGCCAGAGGTGAGAACGTCTCTGCTTGCTTTGGACACCTCTGGCTGTCCTGCAAAGCGAAGGCCTGGCAGGAGCAAGGTGTCCTGGTCAGATGGGCAGTGGGGAGAGGCAGCCCCAAGGATGGGCTGGGGGGCACAGCACAGCACTGCCAGCCCCCTGGCCATGTGCAGGGACATCTGCCAGCCCCAGGCTGCTGATCTGATGCCTCCTGCTTGTTAGACCAGCACAGACTGACAGGTCCTCGCCCCTCATTAACGAGGAAGTCACTGTGTTGCCACCAGGATCAGCGAATTGCATGAATTATCCCCTGGAAGTCTGACACCCCCAGGAAACCAGTGCACAGAGCCAGCAACACAGAGGCACAGGACTCACAGCCCCAGTGTGGCTCTGGCTGCCCCAAGCATGGCTGTGCCCCTTGGAACATGGAATCGTAGAATCACAGGTTGGATTGGGTTGGAAGGGACCTTAAAGCTCATCCTGCTCCAGCAGCCCACATGTCTCTTTGCATTCCCATGGCCTAGGTGTTCTGAAGGCCCTGGAAGATGCTGCACATGCCCATGGGGCCCTGGGTCACCACTGAGGGTGCAAGGGACAACCAGAACGACTGCAGTGTCACACACTGGGGGTGGAGTGTGATACCCCTGTGCTTGCTGCAGGGTGTGGGAACTGCTCCGAGCATCCCTCTGAGGCCACCCAGGTCCTTCCCAAACAGTGGCATGTGAGGAAAGCTTGCAAGACACCCCAGGAAAAGGATTTTTGCTGGTCCATCTTGTAGAGGAAGCTTGACAGAAGTGTCTTGCAGCAGGTGAGTGGCCAAGCACATCTTCCATCACCTTGTCTTTGCTGGACCGAGGCCTCATCATCGCTGGGAGGGATCAGAGCCCCCAGCCGTGGGAGCACAGAGCAGTGCTCGTGTCTCGTGCAGAACCACCTGACCACACACACAGGGGTATTGAGCCAGAGGGACTCAGCAGCTGCATCCCCAAGACCAGCGTGTGCCCTGGAAAATGCCCATTGTCTGACGTGGGAATGTTGGAGCTGATCCTCAGAGCAAGGTCTCGCTCCAGGGACCCCAAAGACTGCAGGAATCTGGTCCCCCCACTCCCCATGAGGACCAGAGGAAGGCAGCCCCCCTCTCATCTCCTGCTGCCCAGTGGAACACCTTGCAAGAGAAGCCTATTTCCTCTCACAGCAGCACCTGTCAACTGCAAACCTTTCACTGCCTGGTGATTTAGCTTCCCTTCTGCTCCGAATTAGGGAATAAAAAGCAGAAGTTTTGATGTAATGGAAGCCAGCACAGTGGCCTTGCAAGTTGTTAAAATTTAAAAAGGCAGCAATAAATCTGCTGAGCTAAAAAGAGCTCTCAAAGAAAAAGGGTAGATTTGTTTTCTCTTTATTATCTTGCAGGTGATTTTCAGGGCTCGCTGGTATTTTATTTCTTGTTAATTGTTCTCCTTTCTGAACTGCGGGCTCTGTCAGCCCCAGAACCCGAGCAGGTAGGAACACCTGGCAGGGGAACAGCAGCAAGGTGAGAGTTAATTCCACACCTGCCTTCCCAGGGGAGGCTCACCCTGCTGCTGGCTCAGATGCTGTTTCTTACCTTCCTCCTTCCCCAGATCAAACTGAAATGTTCAAGGTCGTGTGTTCTTTCCCAGGGAGATCTAAACCGCAGATCTTCAAGCTGTTCTCAGTGACAGGGCTGAACCCCAACCTTTCCTGCTGCTGCCGGGCAGTGGGGGCTGCACAGCTCCCCTGGTCCTTCCTTGGAGGGCTCATGGAGCTCAGCACGCCTGGGAAGCTCTCAGCACCTCCAACCCTGCGGATCATGGCTCTCCCTGCTGCCTGGGCCAAGCAGGGCTCAGCCTGGGTGAAACCAAGGTGGGTGTCCAGTTGTGGCTGGGGGTTCCCAGGTGCTGTCCTGTCTCAAATCCCCCCATCTCACCCTCTCCTGTGCCAGTCCTTCACGTGGTGGTTCCCCTGAGCCAGGGAGGGGACAGCTGGTGGGAAGGGATTTGGGCTCTGGGATCTCACCCAAAGCTGCTGAGCAGCAGGAGGTGGGGAAGTAAGCTGGGAAAAGACAGGTGATGCTGAAGGCTCATCTCCTTCTCCTCCTGGGAATATCCCGTTCATCCATTCATCTACTGCTCCCTGAGACCTGACAGCCAAAGCTGGAGCATAATGTTCAGTATCAAAGAGCACAGACCACCAGACCCCAGAGAGCAGCTCCAGGACTGGTCACCTCAGCCCTGGAAGCCCCAGAGACCTGCAGTGCAGAGGAGGGTACAAGGGAGGAAACAGGCTGAAGGGTAATTGGGATGGACAAAGTGGGTGTGTGGAGATTCTCCACCTTCTTTAAGACCAAGAAGACAGTTAAAAGTTCACCAGAGGTTGCAAGCCAGGTGGCTTCAGAGTCTACATCAGTCTGGGGCCAAAATTTGGTGTCTTCTGGAGGGAACTGGCCTAAAAAGCCCAAGAAGGAGCAATTACAGGTGTGTGTAATTGCTCACTTAACCTCACATGGATCAGGAGCTCTGGAATTTAACATCCCTTATTTCAACTGTCCAGATGACGAATGCTCACAAGACTGCCCAAAATCAGCAGCTCCCCTTGGAGAGCACTGAGGTAAAGTCTTCATCTTCCTGGACACGTCCCTGTGAAGCCCTGACACACAGTTAAATAACACCATGGAGGATTAACCACAACCCCAGGGATTTACGAGCCCTGAACTCACCACTGCACTGGCAGAAGCTGCCAGCAGTGCTGGGTTTCCAGTCCCAGGGAGCCCCAAGCAGCAGCCCAGCACGAGAGGCTGTCATTGGCGACGGCACAATTAGTCAGGAGCACGTGGCTCTGAGCACGTGGCACGTTTCCATCCCAAAACTCCCCTATAACAACACCCTCCATGCAAGAATCACCCAGGGAGAAGGGTGAGGTTTGCACACACCAGGGGAGGGAAGAGTTGAGAACATCAGAGCTGCTGGGCAGGGGAGGGAGGGCTCTGCACGAGCTGCTCAGAGGATGATCCTACAATCACCCACATCCCAGACACCGGGTCCAGTCTGCTGCAGACGAAACCCTCCCCTGACAAGGATCTGATGGGCAAAGCCGAGGCCAGGATCAGGATGGAGAGGAGAAGGTGCCGTTGACCGGCAAGTGGCTGTGGGTTGTGGCCTCCCCATCAGCCTGAAGAGGGGTCAGAAACCGGCAGGCAAGGCAAGAGGGAACAGGAGGTAAATCAGAGGCTGGAGGCATCATGGAAGCAGAGCTTGGGCAGTGGAGTCCAGCTCCTGTCCCGGGTGGGTGGGAGCTCCCAGGTTGCCTGTGGGGGATCTGAAGAGCCAACAAGTCCCTGTGCTCCTCCTGCTGCATGTGCTGGGGGTCTGGGAGCAGTTCTGGAGGTGTCCTTGAGCAACGAGGACCCAGTGCACGGTGTAAGTCCAGAAACAAGTCTGGGATGCCCCAAATGATGGAAGGCAGAGTTTGGGATGAGGAGGGGGGAGATGGGGAAGGCAGAGGCACAGACAGGGATGCAAAAGAGTGGCAAAGGAGACAGAGCAAAGGCAAGGACTGGGTGGAGGAGGTCAGTTTGAGATGCATTTTGAGGCTCCCACCTGCTCTCTCAGCACTTGCCCTGTGTCTGTGAGCAAATCAGGGCTGCCCCAGCTCTGGACAGGTTCAGAGAACACAATCCCACAGCACCATCCCCTGCCACCAGCTCAACCAGCACCCCCCAGCTCTCACCTGCTCCATGGGGTTTGTGTGCAAGGCTTTGGTGGAAGAGGCCTCTTGGAGAAGCTGCCAGAAGCTTTCCCCATGTCCGAGGGATCCAATGCCAGCTGTCTCCAAGACATCTCTTCTGCTGTCAGCCCAAGGCTGAATGTTACATAAAGACCCTGGCAGGCCCAAGCCTTCAGTCACATCCCAGCACAAGCCAGTCCAGATTTTTACATTTGTATGAAAAATTGATCAGTGCCTCATCAGTACTGGAAAGTTCAATTCTAAGACTGGAAAGGGCAGCAAATTTTGAGTTGAAGGGGTAATTTTCATTCACAAGCTGTGCCATTAAAATCTTCAAACACCAACAGTGACACCCGGTAGCAGCTCAGCAGATAACACAGGGGCTGTGCTGCTGGGAGCCTTGTCACCTGCTTGTCCCCCTGCTGTTATCTGCACTTCCCCCAGCCACCCAGCTATCTGATCAGAGGGTCCTGAAGGCCCAAAACTGCTGCTGTTGACTTCTTAAATAATACCCAGAGCTGCTTATCGAGCGCAATGTGCCCCCCCCCGCGCCCCCGAAGGACTCAGGTAATCAGCGGCTCTGTGCAGTGTCACACAAGTGCTGCCAAGCGCCGGTGGCAGCTCCTGCCAGCGCCTGCCTCGAGCATCTTGTCATCAGCCATCTGCATCCCACAGTCATCCAGACAAACCCTGCACCGGGCCCCCTTGCTCCTAAGCCTTTCTCCTCCCTCCACGGGGATTGTGGCTGAGGATGCAGGGCAGGGAGGGCGTCACTGGCACACGAAACCAGGACCAGTTCCCAGCGCTGTGGGTGACGTGGAGTGGTCCCTCGCTGTTGATTGTGGAGCCACGGCCACTTGCTCAGCCCTCAGGGCTGAAATGCTGCAGGGCTTCATCCAGTGGTGTTATCTAGGGCTGAGGTCTCCTCTGAGGTGGGCTGAGAGGCTTAAGGCCAGCGTGATGTGCTCCAGGCATGGTGGGAACATGGGACACAGGCACCCCGTGCTCATCACCCGTGGCCAGGGAAGGGAAATGTCCTCTGGAAACCACCACCATGAGCTGCTTCCCAAAGCTGTGTGTGCAGGGTAAAGCTACCAGGACTCCACCCTGGACCTGCGAGCAGGTCCGTATCAAGGAAAGCTGCACAAAATAGGGGATTTATCATGAAAAATCACTCAGCCACGCACAGAGCAGAGATCACCTGCCTGGAGAGAAGAAGGGATCCCACAGCAGTTGGATTTTGCCCACTATTGTGAAGCTGCAGTTTGTCCCACAACACCTATGACCCCACACCACATCCCAGCTCCCCCATCAGGGACCTCCACTACTGAATCCTGCTGATCTCTGACTTCCAGCCCAGGACACACAGGCATCCCTGCCTCCCCTGCTCCCAGTCACCAGGTCCTCACACCATCTTCCAGGCAGCTCCCGTGAAACTCACCTTTCAGCTCCCCCTGTTTCCTTGTTTCTGGGCTGGGGAAAAATGACAGAGAAAGCTGAATTTTCCAGAGAGTTACCTGATGGCAGAAGTGGAAGCTTTAAGGAAGGCACCAAATGTTGCAACAGAATAAAAAGGTTTCGTCCATGTTTTTTACCCCAGGAACACCAGTGGCTGGGGATGTGGGGAGAGAGCAGGCCCAGAAGACAGCTCAGCTGGGACCAGCCCCCCCTCCACGTGCACGTAATGGGATGGCACGAAGGCAACTGATCTAAAAATTAAAGCCTGGCAGATCCTGCCAGGAACGACTTGGAGGAGCAGCTTGCTAATGGTGTAAAAGCTGGTAATAAAAGCTTTTTCAAATACATCAGAAGCAAAGAGCCTGCCAAAAAGTCTGCAGGGCCAAGAGATGGTGAAGATGTAAGAGAAACACTCGGTGAGGAAAAGGTCACACAGATGAATTATCTGCATCATCGTTCGCAGGGAGAGCTGCACGAGGTCCCAGTGCCAGAGCAGTTCTTTGGGGATGGGGATCTGGGAAGCATTTCAAACTGAAACATCAATCAGAAGCAGGAGCAAATCGCCAGGACCAGGTGGATTTAGCTCTGGAGATCTGAGGAACCCAGTGGTGAAACTGCTGAACTGCTGAGCCGTGATTGCCCGTGGTACCACAGGAGTGGGGAGGGCAGAGGTGGCACCTCCTGAAAAGGTCGGGGAGGTGACCCAGGCAGGCAGAGCAGGGCCTGGCCTGTGCTGATGAGGAATGCAAGGCTTGGGGGAGATGCAATATCAGTTTATTGGAGTGAGTTTGCAGCACACAAAGCTGGAAATCTGCTCTCAGCACTGCAGCACTCGTGCTCCCATCACACCCACCCTGAGCCTCGTGCCCTGCTCACAGAGGAGGAGGAGAACATGCTGCCAGCCCGCTCCCCAGTTCCTCAGCAGAGCAGCCTCTGCCCGAGCTGGCCATGACCCCTCAGCCCCTGGGGTGGCACAGCTGCCCTGCCTGAGGTGCTTCCTGCTGGACAGAGTGAGCTGTGCCTTGGCTGTGCTGCTCTCCCAGTCCTCATGGGGAAACCTGGATGGCCAGAGATCACAGAGCTGCTGGGGCTTGTAGGATGAATCCAGCCATGAGCTGCTGGGAAATAAAACTGTGGGTTAAATCCAGCACCAATGAACACAAGGAAAGCACATGGGAAGGAACAAGGGCACAAACATGTGCAAGGATGGGGAAGTTGTGGCTGCCCCATCCCTGGAAGTTGTCCAAGGCCAGATTGGACTGGGCTTGGAGCCACCTGGGATAGTGGAAGGTGTCCCTGCCCATGGCAGGGTGTTGGAATAACATGAGCTTTAAGGTCCCTTCCAACCCAACCCATCCCACGATTCTGTGATGACCCTAAATTGCCTCCTGTTTCTGAGGGACGCAGGCAGAGAGTGCAACGAAAGCATCAGTGCAAAACCCAGCCATGGTCCAGAAGGCAAAGCGAAGGAAAGGACCAGAGAACAGAAGCCAGCACATCTTCCTGCAGCTGATGCACACAGTGAGCCCTGCCCCCGGAAAGGGAAACACAGACAGGGAGGGCACCAAAAGGCAGACCTGGGGGTTAGGGGATGGACGACCTCCACCCAGCTAGAAAGAAATTAAATTCCCTGTGGCTGGGGAAGGTGTCAATGAGAGGTTTGCCAGCAGCCTGTAAACCCATCAGCAGCCCCAGGAGGGGAGCACTGGTGTTTCTCACACTGCAGGAGCTGAGATTGCCCCATGGACAGATGGGGTCAGACCTACCCACCTGTAAGCATCCTGTGGGATTCCTGGCCACAGTTCATGGAATTGAAAATGGTCTTTGGGCTCAGACTGGTGTTAGGAACCAGAGAAACACAGGATCACAGGCAGATTTGGGCTGGAAGGGATATTTGGGGGTCTCTGGTCCAGCCAGTCTCCAGTGGCAGCTGCAAAGCTACAGAAGGTTGGTTGGGGCCTGGCCCACTCAGTTTTAAAAAATCTCCAAAATGGAGACACAGGTCCCTGGGGCACCTGCTGCAGCTCCGTGCTGCCCTTGTGGTGAGGAACATGTTCCTCACATCCACATGGCATTTCCCTTTTTGCAGTATGTGTCCCTTGCCTCTGGTGCTGGCCCTGCATGCCTCCCATGGGAGCCTGGCTCCATCCTCTCGAAACTGTCTCTTCCCAGCAGTGGAAGATGGGTCACTCCTTCAAAGTTCTGTGTTCTGCCAGCTGCCCCAGCCTGGTTCCTCCATCCTGGGTTCTGTGCTGAAGCCCCCTGAGTATCCTGATCGCTCTCTCCGCCTCTCCTGTACTGAGGGTCCAAAACAGGGCTCCAGAAATGTCACCCCCGGGCCAGACAGGGCAACGGGACCTCACCCTGATGTTCTGGCTTTGCTCCTGCTGGTGCAGCCCAGTATAACCTCAGCCTTCACCACTGTGGTGACACGCTGGGGATGACAGGTCCATGCCACAGGGTGGCCCAGATGTGACCACAGTCTAAGAAAGTCCAGAAGCTGCTGCTCCAAGAGCACAGCAGAAAAGGTTCTTGTCTGCACAGCCCGATCCCTTTGCCAGGCACCCACCCATGGCTGTTTTTGCAGGTCACAGCTCATGCCAAGCACAGAGAGATCAAGCATCTGCCCACAGTGAAGTTCTACAGCTGTGGGGGGGTGCCCAGAATCTCCTGTCACATTGGTCACTCTGGAGGCACAGAGACTGATGAGCAAATTAACAAACCACTTGAGTTCTTTGTTCTTTAGCCTTTTCAAAGGGCACTGAGACATTCAAGCCCTGCCCCAAGAGCTTGGGCGCAGCCTGGAGCAGAGCCCTGTGCTCTGAGCACTGAGGGTGGGTTTGTGACCCAGTTTGTGATGTCCCGATAGCAGCCACACAGTTCCTTAGGTGGGGAATTCCACAGGCGTGGTCTGAGCTCTGGAAACACCCGGTGGGTTTGGAGCCAGCACGGGGATCTGTTTGTACTCACCCCTGCAAGCCCGGCAGCCCAATCCCTTCCTTTCTCACCATCATCTGACTCCGATATCAATGGCCGTGAGAAGAGAAGAGCCTGGAGAAAAGGAGGTTCAGGGGGACCTTCTTGTTCTCTACAATAAGAGGAGGGTGTAGCCAGGGCAAGGTTGGGCTCTCCTCCTGGGGAACAAGGGACAGGACAAGAAGAAATGGCCTCAAGCTGTGCCAGGGGAGGTTTAGGTTCAATATTAGGAAAAAATTTCTTCACTGAAAGGGCTGTCAATCCCTGGCACAGCTGCCCAAGGCAGTGGTGGAGTCCCCATCCCTGGAGGGATTTGAAAGATGTGGAGATGTGGTGCTTGGGGACATGGGGTAGTGGTGAAGTTGTCAGCGTTAGGCAAATACTGGGATTTGATGATCTTAGATGTCTCTTCCAACCTAAACAATTCCATGATTCTGTGTTTCTATCAGAAAATGGTGCAACTTGCAGTAAAACCCCCAGAGAGGGCACCTGGCTGAGAGCAGCTCATGGTCCCCAGGGCAGAGGCACCGGCTGGGAGCGCCCAGCCCTGGGGACATTGGAAGGGGAAAGGCTTTTGGGGCTCTCAAAGGGGCCTGGGTGGGCACCTGCTGGTGGATGAATCCCTGCAGATCTGCTTAGAAGGGTGAGAAAAGGGTGAGGAGGGTGAGAAAGGGGTGAGAAGGTGAGAACAGCCCCGGGGCAGCCCAGGGGCAGCCCAGCTGTCTGGGACCAGAGCTCAGAGCTGGGATGTAGCTCAGAGAGCAGAGCCCTGGGCCCAGGCTGCTGTGCCAAGTCCCTGAGCTGAAGGATGGAGAGCTGTGCTGCGAGGCGCCAGTGCAAACCACAAGAAAGCCAGGCTGGGCTTCTTTGTAGCACTCCAAGCTTGACAATTAATGCATGCAAGCCACTGAATTATAGGCTGGAGACACTGGGAGCCCAAATGGCAGCTAACAAGTGTTGTTGATTGGCTTTCCGGAGGCCATGGAGACACAGACACTTATTCTTAGAGACACGGATCCCAGAGGGGCCTGGGCGGACACAGGAGCCTCTCTGCAGCATTCACATCCTCCCCATCCCGGCGCTGCCGCGGCCCTGCGTCCCCTCACCAGGGGAGTGAGGCAGGAATGCAGGGAAAGGGGGCACCGAGCCCTCACCCACCCGTTTGCGCAGCCTCAAACATCCCAAATAACTTCACTTGCCCTTTCCATGCCATGTGCCTCCACCCTGGAGGGCAGAACTTGCCCTCGGGAGGATTGGGCTTCGAGGCCAGCAGGTGCCAGTCCTCTGAGGGCTGAGCAGGGCCCACAGCACGCTCTTGGAAAAACGGGGCTGGGAGGGCAGGTAGGGAGGACCAGGAGGGGCAGCTGGGCTCCCTTAAGGCAGGTCAGTGTTGCAGAAAAAGCCCCACGGTGTCAAGGAACCCCAGGAAAGCATCGCATCCCCAGTGCTGTGCACTCACTCACAGATCTGTGCTCCCAGACACACCACCCAGCGCAGGAACGTTTTACAGTCAGTGCATGTTTGCTGTCACGCTACCAATTAATTGCTGAAGTATTTGAATGCTGGGTTTTCTCTCCATCTCGCCAGAACAGAGGCCGTGTGCTGCTGTCCTTCCTCTCATCTCCACGCTGGATTTTCCCTCCCTGATTATTCCTGTGTTTATGCTCTCCAAGCACCAGCCAGGCATGAGCCTGGCACCTCCCACAGCAGGGCAGTCAACTCCAGCACTGACTGGAGCAGCCAAGGGCGACCAGCTGGAAAATCGCTCCCCGGATCAGGCACCGCTGCTTCAAGGTCAAGGCAGCCCTGTCCATGTCAGGCTCCGGCTCTGGGGTGGCTGCATCCCCTCAGGACACGTCTGGGGCGCACAGGATGGACTGGTTCAAACGCTGGACCAGAGCAGACTGCCCTGGGCAGGACTGGACAGCCCAGGGCACTCGAGGGGGTTCCTGCAGCGTCTGAGAGACAGATCTGGGACTCTCACAAAGGCACCGGTGGAGATGAATAAACGTGTTTGTAGGGAAGGATTTAGTTGCCAATGCGAAAAAGCAAATGCCCAGATCAGATCTCGGCACTGAAATGCATGACCGGACATCTGAGAATGGCCCCAAATTTGATGCCAGATTTCTCAGTGCTCACAACACAGAGATATTTGGTTAGGGCTGAAAAGGCTGATTTCTGAGGTTGTCATCAGTCTTTTGGGCAAGGAGGATCTTTGTGCCTTTGGCAGCCAGGTGATGAATCTGTGTCCCTTGTGCCACTCAGCCCTGTGTCCCAAGCGTCCCTCACCCCTGCTCAGGCACTGCTGGGACAGAGGTTTGGATTGTGTCCCAAGTGTCCCTCACCCCTGCTCAGGCACTGCTGGGACAGAGGGTTGGATTCTCTCCCAGCTGGGACCTTCTCCCCTCCCCAGGCCTCAGATCCTTCCCTGGCTCCAGATCAAAGTTTCCAATTTTGCAGTTACCACTTAAGGAGAGAATAGCACTGATACATCTGAAAGTGCAATGAGGTTTTTAGTGTTGTTTTGTTTTGTTGTTTCAGTTGGGTTTTTTTTGAATTTCATGCAGATTCGTCCTCCTGGTGGGTGCTGATTTTCCAGGCACAGCAGAAGAAAGCAGAGAAATCTCAAAGCTTCCTAGAACTGAATCGAGTTGCAGAGTGAGGGCAGGAGGAGTTTTGGTGTCCTCAGCTCCTGCCTCTCCTCTGCCAGGCCCCAGCTCTCCCCAGGCAGGATCGTGCCAGGCTCAGGAATGGTGGAGCTGGGCAGGAATCACTCAGAGGATGGGGAATTCTGGGCTTGATCTGACCAGGACCGACACACTCACCCCCGGTGCTGCCAGTGACAAGACCCTGCCGTGCTTTCCACACTCTTCTGTCTTCCCAGCTCTGGTGTGGGCAGCTCAAAGGCACCTGCAAGGAAATTCCCAGCCCTGCACTTCACTGCTGTGGTAGAAATTGGCTGGTGGGACCTCAAGGGACAAATCTGCAGCATGTGCCTGAACACATCTGTGTGCTTGTGCTTGAATCAACAGAGGTCAAGAATCATGAGAATCAGGCCCTTCCTGAGCTGAAGGGACCCACAGGGATCATCCAGCCCAGCCCCTGGCCCTGCCCAGACACCCCAACAACCCCACCCTGGGCATCCCTGGCAGCGCTGCCCAAACGCTCCTGGAGCTCTGGCAGCCTCGGGGCCGTGCCCATTCCCTGGGGAGCCTGGGCAGTGCCCAGCACCCTCTGGGGGAAGAACCTTTCCCTGATCTCAGCCTGAGCCTGCCCTGGCCCAGCTCCGGCCGTTCCCTGGCTCCTGTCCCTGTCCCAGGGAGCAGAGATCGGAGCTGCCCCTCAGGAGGAGCCGCAGCCCCCGCTGAGCTCTGCCCTCAGTGTCCCCTGCTCCAGCTGGACACACCAAGTGCCCTCAGCTGCTCCTTGTGTGGCCCTTCCTGACCCCTCACCATCTCTGTGTCTCTCTTTTGGACACTCTCTAATAGCTCTAAGTCCTTCTTATATTGAGGCACCCAAAACTGCCCCCAGCACTCAAGGTGAGAGAGCAGAGCCTTACAAAACAGAAAGGTCGTTCACCATCCAGTGAAGAACCTGTTGGATGATGAGTGATGGATTTGTTGCCCTTCTGAGGTTCCTTCCCTGTTCTGTGTTGCCACCCTTGTGTTGTGCCACCACTGCCTGTCCTCAGCAAATGACAGGACAAAGGCAGCAGGGAGATTCACACAGCCCTGGTGGGGATGGACCCCAAGACTCAGAGGGAGGAGCTTCCCAAAAAGGCTTTGCTGCCTTCCCAGCACAACCCACCTGGGAGTCTGTAGTACCACTTTCCCCAGGTGCCTCTGAGCACAACACTTTTATCCCAAGAAATTTACAACAATTTCCCCTTATAAAAAGTCCACCATTTCACCAAAACCCCCATGGATGTGATTTTCTTTAATTTTCCATTTGTTGCTGTTGAAACGATAATTTTCCTTTTTTCTTTCCCCATTTTCAGAGTGTTTTAGCAGATTGCTATTTTCCACATCCTTTTGTCAGACCCTGGTTACCACAGGATGAAGGGCATCAGCCTTGGTCCTTGGGGTTTTTTGTAATTTTCCCTTTGCTAATGTCCAATTTTGCAAACTTCTCCACATTAGAGAAGTGGTAAAAAGGACTGCAAAGAATGAAGATGAAAAGCTAAAATAAAGCCAGAGTCCTCGGGAAAACTGGGCATCACAACTTTGGGGTTACCAGTGGTGAAATGAAAGAAATGGGGAAGGTGGGAAGGAGGATGAACAGCCCAAATCTCTTCCATGTCATGGCTGGTTTAATCAAATAATTAAAAGACATTCTTCCTGCTGGGGAAAGAACATAAACCACAGACATTTGGGGCATTTCTTCCCCAATGCTATTGCTTTCTCCTCAATAAATTTCACCCCTGAGTGAGCTCAGTGCTGCCAGGTTCCGGCAGCTGTCTCTGAACCTCCCAGAGGCTGCATTGCTTTGCCCAGGACGGTGATTTGGGGAGGAAAGCTGCAAGTCGTGGAGAAGAATGAGGGCTGGACCAGCTGCCCTTTAAAGGCCCTTCCAACCCAAGCTGTTTGGTGGTTCTGTGAAGGCACAGAGGGGTCAGGAGGGCACGAGCCCATCCCGCAGCCTGTCCCTGTGCTGGTGGGGAAGTGTTTGTGGGGCGAAGCCACGGCCCTCAGCCATCAGCCACACAGCACCAGTGAGGAACAGTCCCGGGACTGATGCAAAGCCAGGAAAGCCTCGGCTGGTGGAGTCCAGGTGCAGCAGAGCCAAGCAAACACTCACTCACAGGAGGGAAGAGCAGTGGTGGCTGTGGCCAACACGAAATCCAGCCATGCAGGCCCTGCCCTGTCCTCTGCAGAGGCTGCTCAGCTCCAAGGGATCTCACGAGGTTACCCTGGGAGCAGGATCCCTTTTTGTGCCTGGGGTTGGACCCATCTAGTAAAGACCTTTGTCTCCATTTCCATCATGAGGGGGAGGTTGTCCCCACCTCCTCCTGGGCACCTCCCTCAACCAACATCATATTTGCAGGTGTCAGGACCCCCCTCCTTCTCCATATCAGGAATGTTCATCTCAAAAGCCAACTTTCCAAACTACTTCGAGGCAATGATGAGATTATTTCAGGATGACAAATCTCCCTGGAAAAGTTACAGGGACAGTTCTTTGGCACAGGGTCAAAGCTGAGAATCTCTGGATTCAGCAACGTGGACAAAGGAGAAAGATCCCAGCGTGTATAAATCAGGCAGGAGGGTTATTTCTGAGGGGATGTAATACAGCCATCCTGACGTTACAGTAATTCTTGGGATAGGCTGACTGAAAGGAGTTCAGGAATTTGAAGTATGGTTGATGAGAAATTATTTTGGAACCAGCATATTCACCTTATTGAGAATAGTGGTAAGGTGCCCATAAATCTTTCTAGGAGCATTTCAGGTACTTTTATGACTCTTGCATGGGATTTATTGCATATTTTCAGAAAAAAAATAAAATTTAAAAGGACATTGCCAAGCAGTTTTTATAGCTTTTATTTATTTTTTAATCTCCATTGTTTGCAGAGCCCTCCTCAGTGCTGGAAAACACAATTCTGCCCTATTACATCTCCCAGACGAGGAATTTTGCTTTCTCTCTGCAATGCTGAGCAGATATGGAGGTAGAGCGTCTTGGGCTGTAACTGGGCCAGGGTTGGTGGGGTGAGTGTCCCTCTGCAGAGCTTGAGGAGCACTGGACCTGCTCCAGTGGCTCCCCACAGAGGGACAGTCAGGTTTTAGGACAGGCATCCGGTGTGATGAAGTTCCCTGTGCTGGATCTCGCTGTGGGAGGGTCGCAGAGAGCTTTAACATTGTATTTAAAAGCCTGTTTTTTCAGGGGTGTTGAGAAATCCCACACAGCTCCGGCATATCCCAAAGGCTGCCTTGGAAAACTGAGCAGATAAGGAATGCTGGAGAGTCACCCCCATATCTGGGCACAGCTCTTGGGGAGAAGAGTGTCTGTTTTATCTGATTCCACCAGGAGCACCTCCTATCAGTCATGGAATCACAGAACATCCTGAGCTGATGGGACCCACAGGGACCATCCAGCCCAACCCCTGGCCCTGCCCAGACACCCCAACAACCCCACCCTGGGCATCCCTGGCAGCGCTGCCCAAACGCTCCTGGAGCTCTGGCAGCCTCGGGGCCGTGCCCATTCCCTGGGGAGCCTGGGCAGTGCCCAGCACCCTCTGGGGGAAGAACCTTTCCCTGCTCTCCAGCCTGAGCCTGCCCTGGCCCAGCTCCGGCCGTTCCCTGGCTCCTGTCCCTGTCCCAGGGAGCAGAGATCGGAGCTGCCCCTCGGGAGGAGCTGCAGCCCCCGCTGAGCTCTGCCCTCAGTGTCCTCTGCTCCAGCTGGACACACCAAGTGCCCTCAGCTGCTCCTTGTGTGGCCCTTCCTGACCCTTCACCATTTCCTTGTTTCTCCTTTGGACACTCTCTAATAGTTTCACACCCGGGCTAGATGTTCCCCAGCTCCACTGGAGATGTTATCCAAACCTGCAGCACTTCTGGCCCAAAATGCAACCCTGGAATTTTGGCTCCTGCAGCCTCCTTTGGAAAGCCTGAATTTGCTTAGCCTTCCCTGGCCTTCCTGTTCCTAATTGAAATGCTGCTCTTGAGGCCAGTCACGTTATGCTGGTGTCTCCTCTGCCTGCTCCCATGTCACAGGGATCCACGCCGTGAGCTGACATGTCCCGGTGTCACACGCCGAGGGCCAGCAGCGCCTGGCAGGGAAGGGACCGGCAGTGTTGGCACTTGTGCTGTGCTGTGGGCAGGGGGAAGGAGCTGCCTGCAGGGGCTCCATCATCCTGGCAGGGAGCAGAGGTGCTGGGGCCAGAGGATGGAGTGGGAGGATGGACCAGAAAGCGTCGCTCCCAGCCTGACTCTTTTATGGACCTGACAGCCCCTTCCAGCAACCCCTTCCCAGTAGTGCTCCCTGGGGCCTCTGCAAGGAGGAAAAAGTTAAACACGTTAATCAGGCAGGCCTGGCTCTTTTCCCCTTTCTTCGTCATCATCACCGACCCCTCCAGTTTTGTGGGTTTTTCCTTCATTCTCTCTCTCATAAAACGCTTTTCATCTGGTGGCTGTTGTTCCTTTAAATACTTACGAAAACTCATAAAACTATGTGGAAACAAGCAGCCGTTTTCTTCTTAGAAAGAGGCTTATGCCAGCAAAGCAGAAAAAAAATCTTGCTCGAGTGATGCAGGGAAAAGGAAGGAATAAAGGAAGCCAGGAAGCGAGCAGGGACACAGGCAAGGAAGGTTGGTGTTCACATGTCCAGAACAATTGCTTTGCCAAAAACTGTGACCATGAACATCAGCGTTTTCAAGGCTTGTTCCAGAGAGCCCATGAAATCTAAATGACAAAAATGGGCTCTTCCATCTCCAGCTGTCAATTCCTAAAGATGTGGCACGCTCCGAGCAGAAAAACGCAAGGTGAAAACCACCTCTCCTGTGGCCAGGACACTTCTCCTACCAACTGCTTCAGGCTGAGGGATCAGGATGGAGGAGGAGGAGGTGCTGACCCCAGACCTGCAGCCCTGGGGGAGCCACCCTCCTGCCACGCTGCCTTTGGCAGCAGTTGGGTGTCAGGAGGCTGAAGCTGCTCCCAGCCTCACCTGCAGACTCTCCAGAGGGGATGCTTTGGTCAGGTTTGCTCATTAGCAAGTCCTTGATAGACATTGCCTGGGATGTGCCTTCTCACCAAAGGGTTTGAGCACCTCTGTCTCAGCCCTCAGGGACTGTGCATTAAAGAAATACATCGCACTGCGGAGATCCAGCCCCTCGATTTCTCCTCTGCCAGGGCACCAGCTCCTCAGAGAGGGCAGGCTGGTGGCTTTTGAGCTGCAGGTGTTCCTCCCACCTGTGCTGATGTGAAGACGTGACTCTGACGCATTTGCTTTGCCTGTGGTTTTCCTTAGCTTGGTCTTGCTCATATCCTCCTGACACAAGATCCCAGGAGCTGGTGGTATCAATTTCCCAAATGAGGGAGGTCTCCTTGTGAAGTAAAATCACAGCAGCTAAAAAGCTTCCTCTGCAGGTTCATGAGTTTGTTTATTTCTGTTGCCTTTTATCTAGTAACTGATCTATTTTCTTGCATTTTCCACAGTGTCATTGGAAGCTGAAGCTCACAGTGGGCTCAGCAATTAGTGGTAGCACAGAAATATAAGGCAAAAACAAGTATTGCTAATGAGCTGACACATTAAACAATGAGTCACACTTCCATAAGGAGCCCAAATCGAGTTATAACCCTAAATAAACAAGCTGTGAGAAACAGTTTACAAAATATGAATGTGTTACTTATTTAACTGCTGTTGAGAAGCTGCGATCTGAACCCTGAGATGTATTTAAATATCTGAAACAAATACTCAGTGTGTGGTTTGTCAGACCGAGGCGGTGGGGACTGGATGGGATGGAGGGACCCTACAGGAGGACGAGGGGACCAGCAACGCTGGCTTGGGGTTGCATCCTCCTCTCTCTGTCCTTCCTCATCTCCATGTGGACCAGGCAGGGGCTGTCCCACACCAGGCAATGGAGGCAGCAAAGGCTGAGAGCCAAGAGAGGCTGCAAATGGGAATGTTCCTCCTCTCACAGGTGTCTCTGGGCAATGTCAGCAATTTGGGAGTTCTCAGGCTCCTGAAGGAAGTCATCCCAGGGTCAGGCAGAGCCCCTGTGACTTTTCATTTGGGGGCTAAAATGCAAAACTGAAGAGCAATGATTAGTTCTAAATCGAATGAGAAATCTCCTTTACTTTTTGTCAGGACCCATTGTGACAGGACAACGGGGAATGGGTTTAAACTGCAGAGAGGTCAGTTTGGATCAGATATAAGGAAGACGTTTTCTACAGTGAGGTGGTGAGGCCCTGGCACAGGGTGCCCAGAGAAGCTGTGGCTGCCCCTGGATCCCTGGAAGTATCCAAAGCCTGGCTGAAGCAACATGGGAGAGTGGGAGGTGTCCCTGCCCATGGCAGCAAGGATGAGATGACATTTAAAGGTCCTTTCCAACCCAAACCCTTCTATGATTCTGTGGTTCTGTGGATCTTCTGAAAGGTCACAATAAGCTCAACCCAGAATCTTCTCCAGGCTGAACAATCCCAATTCTCTCAACCTCAGCTCTCTCTATCCCCTAGAGTGGAGGCAGTTTGTAAAGGAGATTGTATTTACTCCAAAGAGGGGACAGAGTACGTGCTGGAGAGGGGCGATGTCTCCCTGCCCTCCACCCTGGCAGTCAGTTGTGAATCTCCAGGCTGCAGGTGCCACCAAGAGAGAAGGAGAAGGGTGACGGGGGCTGTGACGTGGGGATGCTCCAGCTGTGCCCTGCCCTGCAGCACTCTGCTGCTCTGAGACATCCTCAGCACAAACTGGGGGTGTGACCACCCCAGCACGGCCCCAAGGCCCCCCACATTGCCAGTTCCCAGCCTCACCCCTGTGTTCAGTCTGCCAATGCCACCAGGGCCAGCTGTGGGGTTGGTGACACCCTCACCTCAGGCAGGCTCCGGCTGCCCTCCAGGAGGAGCCCAGACCTGTGGTCACAGCTCTGGTCCTTCCCAGACCCTCCTGGCACTCACCCCATCCCTCCATCCCTCTCCTCGTGCTCTCCATCCTCTCACACCTCTCCATGCCTGCCTCCCTGGCCACAGAGTGACAGTCCTCAAATCACAAGTGGCAGAAGGACTGGGACAAGCTCCTGGGCCGGCAAAGTGAAGAGGTTTTAGAAGTCTATTAGGAATAACAGAAACCCCAGCAATGGCAAAGGGTGCTGCTACACAGAGATGGTAAAATTGCTCATAACAAGGCAGGAGAGGCAGACGTGACCAGGGAGCGTTTCTGTTCTGTGCTTTTGGGAGGAAGCACTTCCAACACGCAAGGACAGTGAAGTGCTCTTCAGGCTCTCGGTACCTAAGGAGAATGTCAAACAACATCTACATGGGACAAACATTTTCAAATCACCCTAAAAATAATAGTAATCTCAATAATCAGTCCAATTTCACGTGTCAAGAGTCTGAAAAGAGCTGGCTGAGGGTTTCTACAGCCCTGCACAGTTAGTGCTAAATGATTTTATGACCAGAGAAGTGAGGTGCATCATACTGGGCAGAGCTCAGACCCCACAAGCATCACAAGAGCACAGACGAGGTTCGTGAGCTGCAGGAGTGATGAGTTACTGAGATTGGTGTCTGTGAGGCTGAACTGCCTGAGTGGATCTCTGTGTCCTCCAGTCACCCACCATTCCTCCACAAGTATCTTCAAACAGGAGCTCGATGCTGGATTTGGTGGTTTCAGACCCTGCGGACAACTGGAAGAGCTCTGTGGGAATGCCCACGCCATGAGGGCCCAGAGGAGGTCTGCAGACAGTTCCAGTTTGGCTGGGACTGATTTTCCCAACCCTCTCAAGGTTGCTGGGTTCATCCCAGGCATGGCCATGGTCCAAGAGGGGAGGAGGTGATGGGAGCTGTGCCTACCCTGGGCTTTCCAGCTGCAGCAGGAGCTTGCAGGGCTGACCACGGTCCCTGCAGAGGATGAGGCGAGGTCACCACCCTCCTTTCTGGGAGGCAGTGCAGGCCCAAGGCGGTTCAGGAGGGCATTTCCCTGGGAATTGTGTCTCCCACACCTCAGGTCAGCAGCATGGGGATGAGTTATCTGCCCCACAGCACATGAGCAGCTCAGGACCAGCTTATTCCCATCCTGGAAATGCCCTTTTGTCTCCAATAGCTGCAGGGGAGCCTGGGCTCAGCAGCCCAAGGGATCCACCAGCATGGGAGAAGCTGGTGTTTGACCATTTGAAGTCCCTTTCTTTCCACACACACAGAATCAGAGAATCAGAGAATTATTTAGGTTGGAAAAGACCTCTAAGAACATCGGGTCAAACCACACAGGGACACTGGAGTGGCTGGACAGGCCAGACCCCAGCTCCACCCAAGCCCTGGGCCGTCTCCAACCAGCAGCAGATGCTCAGAGATGCAAGGCCAGCACTGAGCCATCCTTTCCCACAGTGTTTTTCCTGGCTTCAGGAACGATGCAGGAGCTGCACATAGCATTTGGATCAGTCCAGCAGGCCCTGTGGCAGTCACTGGTGGCCCTACTGTCCAGGAATTTGTCTAACCTGCCTTCTCAGACATTGTCATTTTTGGCCTTCGTGTCACAGTGTGGGGATGAGTTCCACAGTCTAATTACAAACTGCATGGAAAAGCATTGCTGAGGCAGGTACTGGAATTCTGGATGTGGCTTTGGAGTCTGGATTTTCTAGAGGATGTGGAAAGTTTGCAGGTGCTGGGGAAAGAGCCACAGAAATCATACAAAACCTGGAAAAAACACCTTGTGGGGGGACATTCAGGAAGAACAACTCAACGGGAAGGATAAATTGGAAAGAGATTAAATCCTATGGCTGGCAGAGATCTTTGTCCACAGAGGCAGAACCCAGACCAGCCTGGACACCCATCTGGAACCAGTTTTGTTGGAAACAAGGCAGTTGTTCCCAGTGCAAGGGAAGTTCCTTCTTGCAGAGGAAGTTTTTAGCTACAGAAGGGGAAGAGTCCATCCTGAAGATGTTTCAGCTACAACCTTTGGGTTCAAGATGCAAAACTGCTCAAACTGCCTGTCCAAGGACATGCCCGGTGACAGCTCCCACCAGGCAAAGCCGAAACCACCAGATCTCAATGGCCCAAAGGTTCCTTCTCTCTTTAAACTCAGTGAATCACAGACCCTGCCCCACGGCCAGCAGCACTTCCTTCTTCTCTCAGAGTTGTCCCATCAGTACAACTTCCCAAGATCTACGTGCTTCTGCCAGGCTGTCATTGTCCCCAGGAAGTGAGGCCATTATTGTGCACACAGTGGTCAAGATCCAAGTGCCAGGCTCAGCCCAAACCTCTGCTCCCCTTGTAAGTGGGACTTGCCTGCAGCCTCCTCCTGGGCACCAACCCAGGGGCTGGTGTTGGGTGACCCTGCACCCTGTGAGTGGGGGGTCCATGCCAGTGGTGAGCAGAGACCACCCAAGAGGGGAGTCTGTCCCTGTGGTGTGGCAGAACAGACCCTTCTCTGCCCCTCCATCAGGCCAACCCACTCCCACACCGTCCTTCCATGCAGGGGGCCAGGGAGGGACAGGGGGACACTGTAGGGCCAGAGGGCAGGGAGCTGCCACCAGGAACCTCCTGTACCCACACGAGGGCTGGGACCCCTGCCAGAAATGTCCTGGGGCAAAACTACCATGGGACACATCCAAACGCTGTGAGACCGCTGACAAGCAGACGCCTTTGCCACGTGTGACTCCTGTACTCGCCCGTCTCAACCTCTCCCATCATCTCCCATTCAGAAACACCCAGGGCATGGAATCAGAGAATAACAGAATATCCTGAGTTGGAAGGGACCCACAAGGATCATTGAATCCAACTCCTGGCACAGGACAATCCCAACAATCCCACCCTGTGCCCGGGAGCGTTGTTCTTGCCTTTCTGGGCAGTGTTCACCCAGCACACCACACCGGAGGGACTTTGGCCTCTGTCATCCAAGGGCAGAGGTGACCCCACACCCACACAGAGCTCAGCAGGGCTCCGGTGTGTGACACCCTGGGTGTCCCCCCATGCTGGGCACACAGTCTAGGAAGCCGTGTGTGTTCCCCTGGGACAGTCGCTGTGAAGGACAGAGGCACCAGAGCATTCCCAATCAGCCTCTGGGACACAGAGGAAGTGATGGGACTCTGCTGGGAGTGATCAGCTGCCAGCCCTATCCCGCAGCAGTGATGAAGAGGATGAGGATGCTAAGAAAGAAGTGAGGGTCACGGTGAGAGGGGGAAAGGGTGAGTCCAGCCCATGGGGCACAGACCACATCCTAGGGCAGTGCCAGGCCCTGGCAAACTCAGCCGACAGAGGAGCATCTCAGGCAGCCCTGGTGGCCTCCTCTCTGCACCACACGGGTTGCCTGTGCTGATCCAGGTGAGGGGATGGGGCACAAACCCCCTGAGGCTGTGGAATGGGCAGAGGATGGACCCCTCCTCCTGGCCAGAGAAGCACCAGGAGCTCCACAGCCAGGGGCTCAGAGCCCCATAGTGGGTGCTGGGTCCCCCTCCCCACCTCGGTCACAGCAGGTGCCCTCAGCAGTGCAGGGAGAACTGAAGGGTCAGAGATGGAGCTGGACCTTGGCTGCCCTCTCCCACAAGCTGCCCAGGGGACCCCAGACCCCTCCTGCCCCAGGCACAGCCCCATCCCAGGGCAGGACAGGGTCCAGGGCAGTGAGCAGCGCGGGGCAGGATCAGGGCAGGGAGCAGCTCCCAGCCTCCCAGCCGCTGGGTATTTTTATCTCTTTTTCCTGTCTCCAACCTGCCTGTTTCCCAGCTTTTTCCCCTCAGGGCAATTTCTTCTCCTGGCAGCGCCGTGTCGGGGAGGTGTGAGGGCAGCAGCTCCCGGCCCCACACCATAAAAAATCCTCCATCCCTGAGCAAACAGCTCAGAGCTCTCACCACGGGCAACCTACCCCTGGTAATTACCTCAGCACACACCTTGGGTCTTAAGTACATGGTTAGAAACAGATCAGTGTGAGACATCTCCTTAAGTCTCATCTGGGAATCGCTGCTATCACCGAGCCCTGCTTCCCCAGTCAAAGATGATTTACTCTGATCTGCACTATTGATTTTATTGTGGGAAATGTGGTGATACCTAGAGAGAGAGTGAGACAGAGATTTGACTTATGTGAGCGTGTGGGGAAGGCTCCAGTCCTCACCATAGCGCCTGCCTTTTCTGCATCTGTACCAGAATTATTTGTAGTGTTTTATGCACCCATCTGCTCCCTGCATGCTCTCTATAAATCTCACTGGCTCTCTCACACACACACATGTTTGCTTTCCATGTAGATTACTTATGATGAGAGTCTAATTAGACCCGGGGAAGCCTGCCTACAGAGTGAGCCTGGGGAGAGCTTAATTAAAGTCAATGGAGAAAATTATAGGGGGAAAAAAAAAATTAGGGCAGCAAGGAAAAAATATCAAGAAAGAAACCAAGGGGAAAAAAAGAGGCAGGAGAGTAACAGCACCAGTGAGGGAGTGTGTGAGGCTGCCAGGCCTCTGGGAACAACCACCCCAAGCACCAGGATCAAGGGCAGGGCTCAGTGCTGTGGCCTGGAGAGCTCCTGGGGTGTTTGTGAGCCAGGAGTGGGGCTAATGACAAGGTGGGTGGGTGCACACAGAATTCCCAGGGGGCGGAGCAGGGATCTTGCCCTCCTCCCCGGGATGGATGCCGAGGGTGCGTGAGACCACCTGGCTCTGGATCCTCTCCACGTGTGCCTTGAGCTCTCCCAGCCCCACCCACACCCCGGACCCATGAGCTGGGCAGGCAGATGTGCAGGGATGCACAAGGTCTGGCTCCTGCTGTGTCTGTCCCCCAGTTCCCAGAGGGGACCCACTCTTATTCTCATACAGGATTTTGCTGCCCTTGGGCACGTGGGATGTGACTGATGGAGAGCCCGGCCTGGGAGGGCAGCAGGGATTTTGGGTGTCACCACAGGGCACTGAGGGCACCCACTGTGACCTCTGCAGTGCAGGACACTGTTCTCCCCCAGCAATGGCACTGTGGAACCCAGTGACACCTGGCTGAGGGGGAGCAGCTCTTTTAGAAAGTCTCGATTTAAAGACCACAAATGATGGAGAATCCGCCACATCTCTTAGCAAATTGCTCCAATACTTAATTATACTCCCTGCTTAAAAGATGCATCTTATTTCCAATTTAGGTTTTTCTAGCTTCAGCTTCCAGCCAATGAATCTCATTACATTTTTTATCTGCTAGATTAAAAACCCCTCCATTATCAGAAATCTCCTCCCTCCGTAAGTATTTATAGACTATGATCAAGTTGCCTCTTAACCTCCCCTTGATAAAGTAAATAGGCTGAGCCCCTCCATCTCGCTCCGTGTCAGTCAGGCCTTGCACGCCTCCACCCACTCCCACTGCTCTTCCCTGAGCCCTCCCTGTGCCTGCACCATCCTGGACCCAGTCCCTGGATCGGGGCAGGTGAGGGGGTGGTGTCCTGTCCTGGGCTTTGTGACAGAGGGCCAGGGAGGAGGGTTGTGCCACGGTGCTGCTCCAAGAGGGCCTGGTGTGGGTAGGATGCACTCTGTGCTCAGGGTGGTGCCAGCACGGAGGAGATCCTGCAGGGAATGCAGAGGGGGACAGGAACGGAGGTAAGCAGTTAGGAATCATGGAATCATTAGGGTTGGAAAAGATCTCCAGGAACATCAAGTCCAACCTTCGAATGAATCCCACCGTGCCCACTGAACCATACCATGAAGTGCCATGGCTCTTGGTTTTTGAACACTTCCAGGGATGGTGACTCCACCACTGCCCTGGGCAGCCCCTTCCAATGCTTGACCACTCCCTCAGTGAAAAAACTTTTCCCAGTATCCAACCTGAATCTCCTGAGGTGTCACTTCAGGCCGTTCCCTCTCCTCCTGTCCCTGTTCCCTGGGAGCAGAGCCCGACCCCCCCCCGGCTGCCCCCTCCTGTCAGGGACTTGTGCAGAGCCACAAGGTCCCCCCTGAGCCTCCTTTTCTCCAGGCTGAGCCCCTTTCCCAGCTCCCTCAGCCGCTTCTGGGGCTCCAGCCCCTTCCCAGCTCCGTTCCCTTCCCTGGACACACTCCAGCATTTCAATGTCTGTCTTGTCATGTGGGGCACAAAACTGACCCCAGGATCTGAGGATGGACATGCTGGTAAGAGGAAAACCAGAAGAGAGGCGTGATGCAGAGAGAACATCAGCTGGGCAGGGGTGAGTGCAGCAGCATTTTGGGGGGCAGGAGCTGCAGCATCACAGTGAGAAGTCGACTGAGGATGATGCTGCTGCACCAAAATCGCTCAGCAAGGAGAGCTGGGCAAGTGCATCTGTGCAGGCAGCAGGGAAGGAGCCCTGAATGACCCACATGGACAGGTCTGTGGGCTCTGCCAGCTCTCAGAGATGGTCAGCTCAGTTTTAGGGTCATCTGTGCCCCTCTCAGAAGGTGCAGCCTGGGAAACGGTGGAGACTTCACCTGAGTGAGCATCAGAACACCTGGAGAAGCTGAGCTGGGAAATCTCTTACATTATGGGCTGTCCTGCTGCCAGAGGTGTGACAAGCTCTCCCAGGACTGTCCTGCCCGGGACAATTTGGCATCAGCAGCCCAGACATCTCTTCAGCCGGTTGCTTGTCCTGCAGTCGTGTCGACAAGCACAGGCTGAGCTTCCTTCCAAGGCAAAGAGAGAGGCCCTCGGGTGTTGCAGTGCCTCCTCCACAGGGCCTGCTCCAGCCCTGGAGCACGGTCAGACCTGGCTGGGAGTGGGGCAGGATGGGCTGGTGCCTTGGCATCATCATTATGGAGTTGCAAGCTGACATATGCCCTCCCCAGCGTCACTTTGGCAGTGCTATCGCTTCTCCCCCACCACTGGGCACCTTCTCCTGGATCAGCACCGTGTCCCTGGGATCACTTGAGCCAGCCTTGGCAGGAGCTGTACCCAAAATGCAGGAATCTGATGGGAACATTGCAAACTGTGTAGCGCTGCCACAGGCTGGGAACTGTCTGCCCTCCATGGCCTGGCAGCCTTCAGTGCTTCCCCCTGCCCTGTGTCAGCACGTCCCCCAGGCACTGGTGTGTGACAAGCCCCCCAGTTAAGGGCAGTGCTGTAGGGAACAGTGGGTCCCAGTGGCTCTGCTCCTTCCCCTTCTCTGTGTTCAAGACTGCCAAATCCTCCCCATTTGGGCTGAAAAAGGGGTTTCCTGGAAAACAGTGATACAGATGTGTTTCTGCTCACAACATCCAGCTGTGGCTTCCAGTGCCATCAGCTTAACCCCATCCTCACCAGCTGACAGCCGGAGCATCTTGGAGCAGGGCTGCACCCAAAGCCACCTCCTCTTGCATGCTGGAGACCCAGGGACTCGGGGCCTGAGGCAGCGCAGCGTCCACCAGGCTCTGGGGAGCTGCTCCTGCAGCCAGGGAAATCAGGATCCTGCTGTGTGCACGGGCAGCGTGCGGGGGGAGGCTGCCTCCAGCCCTGGAAAGGCTCCTCACACCCACAGCTGCAGACCCTGCCTCCTCCTGCCTGGTGTCAGATGCAATAAGGGAGATAAGCTCCCCCAGCATGGCCAGCACACACTGTGTGGTCTCCCTCTGGCTTTAGGCTCCCAGAATTTCTTCTTCTCTCTGAGAGATGTCAGGTTGAATAAAACTAAATAGATCCTGATGGAGGAAAACTGCAGTTAAGTGGGTTGGCTGACTGCTTGCCTTCTTTTTATTTTGTTTTCTAACTTGTCACAGATAGAAAGCCACCAGGGAAATGTACTGGCAGGCCCTCGGTCACGGTCCCTCACTCTTCCAGGCCGTCTCCCCTGAGCCTGGTTAGCTCTGCCTCCCTGCCAGGACAGGAGGCCACTCCAGTCCCAGGAGGAGGGTCAGCACCTGACAAGTGTGAAATGAAACTTGTGTCACCTTGTGCCTGATGATTAGGGAAGGATCACCCGCCCCTGGTGGCTCCGAGCCAGCAGGGTCCTGCCCGCAGCCACCCCCCCGTGTGTGCTGCTCCCGGAGCAGACGGGAGCCCAAGGCAGTGACCGTGGGAGGCAGAGCCCACCCCGTGGGGATGCCCTGCTGGAGGCTGGGCAGGACAAAGACAAGCCCTGAGTCCTTGCAGAGTGCCCGGGTCTCGTGATCTCAACGTGCATCTTGTGATGCCTGACGCTGCATTTACACAGCCCCCGGTCCCGGCATCATGTGAGCCCTGGTGCTCCTTCAAGTGTGCAAGTTTCCGAGGCACATGGTTTGGGGACTGATTGGGAATGGGATGATCATGGACCCTTCCCAGCTCCGTTCGGCTTGGGTTGGACCTTAAAAATCATCTGGTTCCACCCCCTGCCATGGGCAGGGACACCTCCCACTATCCCAGGGTGCTCCAAGCCCCATCCAACCTGGCCTTGGACACTTCCAGGGATCCAGGGGCAGCCACAGCTTCTCTGAGCAACAATGATGGATGAAAGCAGCCCGGGAAGGCAGGATGTGCTCCATCAATCGTGTTGAAATCTGATTTTTGAGCTCGACTTACACTTCCGGGTGAGGCCAATTTGTGTTTTCCCTTACTTGGAAGCCATCAGCCAACAGGTCCAGAGCACCTGAGAGGCAGCATCCAACAGTCCTGATAAGGAAAAAGTTCTGATGAATGTGAAATAGTGGCTACTGGGGTGTCGGTGATTGTGACACGGACTTTGCTGGGTCCGATGAGGACTGTCCAGCCCTCATGTCCTCTGTGGCTCACCTGCAGCTCCAGTCCCTGATGCAGGGCACCGTTCGTAGCAACTGGGACACGGACCCAGACCAGCAGGGAATCTGAATCGTTTATTCAGAGAAACAAGCTGGTTTTATACACTTCTTCAAGGCACAGCATTTCCTTACATGGCAATACTCACTACCTGACCTATCCCATGCTGCCACATCAGCAACACACTTTCTGACTGTCCTTCTATGGGGTGATCAGGCGCTGTTCACCCGTCTGGCAGCTTCCAGCAGCTCCTCTCCGTAGGGCTCTGCCGCGTGACACCTCCTCCCCCCAGGATCCTAGGGAGACGAGCCTCTCTGTGCTGCCACGTGCTCCTTTGTGCTGCCGTGTGCTTCTTTGTCCCACAGCCTGTAACTCAACTCCATCCCATCTCTTCCCACACTGGGGGGCTGCTCCAGCACTGGCTTTCAAGAGTTCTTGAAGAGGCTGACCAAGTGGAAGAGCAGACAGAGGTGTTTGGGGTACACATGACAACATGCCAAAAAGGATATTTCATCATTTTGAAGAAAAAGCTCTCTGCAAAACATCTCCCAAGGTCAGCAAAGACCAAGCACAGAAGGTCATGAAACCACACCAGGTGAAAGGAATTCAAAACTCTGTGCTTCAAAACACGTTTTGGTGGTGACCGTGGTGTTGGTGCTGGGTTGATCTTAAAGGTCTTTCCCAGCCTTAATGACCCTATGAAAATTTACCTCGAGGCACTGGAGCTGCTCCACCCCATGCCCAGATGTGTGTGCACCACCTTGGCCAGACAAGATTATTGACAGCACAGATACACCCCACCACGTGGGACCTCTGTAGCCAGAGTCAGGGACAGAGCACAGAAGCCCCAGTGAAACCCACAAAGTCTCAGAGCATCTTTGCCCCAAGGTCAGCACAGAGCTGTTGGATTTTATACAGAAAAATTGCCTTTTGTTAGAGGAATGTGACTCAGATTCCATGGAACGGTGGGGATTGGCACACGGAGCAGAAATGCAGTTCTCTCCTGGAGATTCCTCACTGGATTTTTAGAGATGCTGAGGACAGCAGGGCAGCATCCATGATTTTGGAGGCTCAGCTCAGTAATTCCTTCCTGGTGTATCAGCTCGGGCTCACACCCAGGGGATGAACCATCAAGTGGGATAGAAGGAAAGTGCCAAATCCCAGTAAAACCCCGACCATCAGCTGCCACCAAGGGCGTGTGCTGCCCACAGAGCCCCTCTGGATCCCCCATGCCCTGGTGTGTGACAAATACACACTGCAGTGACATTACCAGCACCAGCAGAAACAGGCCAGTCATAGACCTTTCCCTGAAATATTTTCTTCTAGTTTATTCCAGGTGTCCTCGTGCTTCTCCCAAAACTCAACAGTTTTCACACCTGGGGCTTTGTCTCTTCCATTTTTTTATATTTTCTTCTCTTTCCAGTCTTACCTCTTTTTTTCTTTCTGGTGAAGGAGGAGATGAAACCAATGGAAATTTTTAGGTCATTAAAACTGAGATCATCCCAAAGCACTACCTTTCTTTTAAAGGACAGAAATTCAGTATCATTTTTGCTGTTCTAATGTTGTAATGTTTCATTCATTTCTCATGCCAGCAGATTTCCAAGAGCCTCACTGGAGACACCTTCTCTGATACCTGAATGTGTCCAGACCAGATCCCAGAGCCTGTGAGTATTTTGGGACCCACCAGCTGATCCAAACTTGTTCCATGAGCAAGAAAATGAACAGAGATGTCCAATGCAGACACCCGACAAGGGGCAGACACAGCCAGGCCCTAAGCAGGGAACCATCCACATCCTGCCAAGGTGGCACCACATCTTCTGACCAGGCATCCAGCTGTGCCATCTTCACCCAGCACAGGTATGTTCGAAGCTCTGGCATTTCCTGGGACCTGTTTTTAGGTGCCCTTCTGTAACAGTGATGTCTGTGGTGGCAGCAGTACCAGGAAATAAAGACAGATCTCTCCCCAGCCCTACCTTCAGACCATGAGGCCAGAAATGTGTCCACAACTGGGTGGCAGACGATTGTCCTCCTTTCCTTTACCGCTGAAGGTTCTCCAGTGTGGTTTGACAAGCCCAGTTTGTGTTCTGCTGTTCGAGGGACAGTAGAAAAGTTTGGACAGGGGCTAGGTTTGCCCTGAAACATCTTACACCTCCCAGAGAGGAGCACTCAGCGTTTCTCATGGGAGAGGGCACCTCTTTAGCCGTGCTCCTGTAATGGGGTCCCACTGAGGGGGCCCTGCCACTGTTCTTTGCTCATGATTTCTTCATGAGAAACAAATCCTGGTGCTGTGCAGGAGCACAGGTGTCTCTGAGCAGCTCAAGAATCAGAGCAAGTGCTGGAAATCAAGCCCTGGGCGTGCAGGGCTGCGGGCAGCCGCCTCTCCTCACTGCAGCAGAGGTTAATCAGTGCTGATTAAACCAAGGCTGGATTTTCCTAGAGAGGCTTTAAAAACCTGAATTCCAAGCTGCACTCCCCCATGCCCCCCACCCTCAGACCATGAGGCTGAACCTTCACAGTCTCATTGGTTTTTTGGGGCTGAGCCCCTGATCCCTCTGAGATGGAAGCTCTGGTCGGCCTCCACACATCTCCAAAGCATTTCGTCCCAACCAGAGGGGTTTGAACACGCCAGTCTTCCCCAGATTCCCATGAGAGGAGAGTGGGAGAGGGGAGCTCAGGCCTCGTGATGGTGAGAGGCCCATGGATGCTGGGGCTTTGCTGGCACACCAGAGCGAGGTGCTGGTGCTTGCCTCTGATTTATTGGCAGGGCTGGTAGGTGTTGCATTGGGTTAAGTATTAACAGATCTCATGAGCCTCATTAGCTGTCCTCTTTTCACTCTCCAGCTGAAGAGTTACTGCTCCAAAATCTATAGTGCCTTGGCAGCTGCCTGGCTGATTCCCAGGTTAACCCTCACAGAGCTGCTCCCTCAGGCTCTGCGCACCATCCCTGTGCACACGGCGTGTCACAAACCACAGACATCCCAGTCCTGGGGCTGTCCTGCTGCTGGGCAGGGAGGCAGGAGGCCACTTGGGTCACTATCATGCACATGTCTCTGCCCTCTAGAAGCCAGAGGCCCTCTAAGCAGAGAGCCAGCCTTCCCCAGCTCTCCTTCAGACATGCCAGCAAAGGCCGGCTCCTGGCGCAGACCCCTGGGCATTGGGATATCCCTCTGCTCAAGAGGCCTCAGCTGGGAACAGCCCCCAGGGTCTGCAGGAGGGATCTGCCTGGCTGAAGGTGGTACCTGTCCATTGGCATCTCCATCAGGGTCACCCTCCCAGCCCCTGGAGCAGAGTCCATCACCCCCAGTGATGCAGATGCCATCTGAACTCATCGCCCCCGGGGCAGACGCCAACAGGCTCAGGGGTCACGGGCTCTGCAAGCCCCAGAGGGGGTTCAAAGTGCAGCCACTGCCGTGCTCGGTCAGGCACGGCCCACGGCCAGGGCTCTCCTGTCATGAGCAGCCCAGGAGGTGACACAGTCCCTCACAAACTGCTGGAGGTGTCACATCCACCAGGTCACTGGGGCAGCCACAGGGCTGCAGATCTCCAGGGATCCGAAGGCACCGAGCACAGGGCCAGGAGTGACCATGGGAGCATCAGGTGTGACCCCTCAGCCATGGGCTGACCCAGCCTCTTCCTGTGGCTGATGTGATCCCGGGGCCCCCTCGGGTCCCGGTGGGGAGGGGGATGCAGTCCTGCCAGGGCAGCGTGCTCAGCTGCTCCATCCCCACACCATGGAATGTTTGGGCCTTTCTCCTGCCGGAGCAGGCCTGGTTTCAGCTTCCTCGAGAAGAGGCTGCAGCCATCTCCATCTCACCGTGTCCCTCGCTGGCAGTCCAGAACGGCTTCATTCACACCAGATCCTTCTGGCCCAACAGAGGCATGAGCAGCAGGGACATTTTGTGGAGCTTGGCGGGTTTCCTGCTGCCCTCCAGCTCCGACCCCTCCAACCGAGTGCCCACAACCCTGGTGATGCAGGAGGAGCTGGCAGGGAGTGCAGGGGGGTGGCATGACCTGGTTCTCCTTCTCAAGGGCAGCTCTCGCTCCAACAAGCCTTGGACAGTTCCTGCAGCTCCTGGTAAGTCCGTGCTGGAAAGCACTTCCTTCAGACCTGTTAATTGTTAAACAACCCTGGGCTTTAATTAAAAAAGAGTCAAGTACGTTATAGGGAGAGCTGGAGGTCATTATCTGACCTGCTCCTCCCCTGCCCCTCCTGTGCCCTGACGGGACTGGGAAGGGCTGCGCAATCCCGATGCTTTCCCATCCCTCACAAACCAGCCCGTGCAGGCAGGAGCTGTCATGCCAGGGACCCCCACACCCAGCCTGACCCCTGAGCCTGCCCAGGATGCTGCCCAGGACAGGCAGAGGGCACCGGGAGTTGCTGGTGGATTCTGGGCACCGCTCCAGTGCCAGGGCAATAGTTGTGCTGGAGCATGTGACAGTGCCGGTAGTGACCAGGGTGAGGGTCAGTGTGGCTCTGCAGGGGCCGTGAGCTCCTCAGGAAGCCTCCTGCTACCTCTGAAGGGAGCTGAGGAAGACTCCACGGGGTGGATGGACTGAGGTGGGCTGGGGACAGGTGACATCTCGGGGGACCTGGGTTCAGGGAATGCTCTCCCACAGTGCAGAGCTGGCTGGAAGCCGCTGCTGGTGCTCACGCAGTGGGGATGTCCCCCAGTGTCTCTCCAGGGTGATGCTGCAGGTCCCCACAGCCAGCACACTGCCCACCTCGCCCCCTTCACAGGGCTCTCCTGGAAGCTCCCTTGAGGCAGGAACCAGCCCCTTTCCTCCTCTCAAAGACAGAAACTTGTGTTCGGAGAGGTCTGCATCTCATCTGGGAGAAGAAAAACGAGATCTGACGGCTCTTAAGCTGCTCCTGTGGAGGGCCCAGTGCTTCCCAGTGGACTTTGCTGCAGCTCCCAGAACACACACGACACCAGGAAATCAGGTGCACCAAAAGCTTAGCGCTTACTGTCACTCGTGTGCAGCTTCCTGTGGTTAAATACCTCTGCAGGCACAGAGCTAAGTGACATCCTGAAGGTCAGTGAGGAGATCAGCGGGATTGCAAGCCAGGAAACCATCCCAGGCTGGCCACGCCAGCTCAGTGCTGGGGGGTGTCAGCCCTTGGCCAGATGCTGTTCACCAGCCCATCAATAGGTTGGCAGTCAATACCAAATCTCTCCGGATGGAATTTGTCGATGACATAAAGATTGGCAGAGTGGTGAATAATGAGGCTGTCACATGGAGCTGGATCGCTTCCCTCGCTGGGCCCATGCCAACAAAATAGGTTTTAATAGCCTCGGATGCAAAGCAGTGCAGGGCTGGAGGCTGGGCCAGTGCTGGCAGCGTGGGAGGGCCCATGGGAGGCTCCGGAGGTGGTAGAGGTGGGTGTCACCTCCTGAGATGGGCAAGGACAGGGTGACACCTGCCTGGGGAAGTGCTGGGACAAATGAACCCCTCAGGCTGAGGCACAGCGAGCCAGGCCTGAGACCACTGAGCCTGGGTGTGTCTGGCTGCATGCAACAGCCCTGAGTGGGAATCCCAAATCCTTCTCTCTACCTACTCTCTGGGCAGGAAAAACCTTTCTCTAAACAACATGGAGCTCCTAATGTTCAGCCCTTTGGTGAGGATGGCACCAAAGGAGGGGTAAAACAATGGGCCAAGGTCTCTGAGGATACCAGGTCAGGGTGAGGACAGGGATGTCGAAGGTCCCTGGCCAAGTCCCCGTGCTCAAACCCCCTGCCCTGCTGTCCCAACCCCACAGCCTGGAGCCAGCCCAGTCGGTTTGCTCAGCATCACCACAGGCGTGTGAATGGCAAGGGAAATGGGGATTTTTTTGGAAACGAAACCCCAGAGCATATTACTGAATCAGGATACTGGTCCCAGTGCCAGTATCTTTCTTGGGCCTCCCTTCCTATCACCAGCTCCCCCCAAGCTCCCTGCAAGCCCTTTTCCCAGAGCTCACAGGTTGCTGTTTCCCGAGAAACAGAAAACTCCAAGATCTTCTGCCACAGAATCACACAGTCCTAGCTAGAATGGTTTGCATTGGAAGAGACCTTTTTAGGTCACCTAGTTCCACCTCATTCCACCTCTTGCCATGGGCAGGGACACCTTCCACTCAACCAGGTTGTTTCAGGTCCCATCCAACCTGGCCTTGGACACTTCCAGAGATGGGGCAGCCACAGCTTCTCTGGGCAACCAGTGCCAGTGTCCCAACACCCTCTGAGCAAAAAATTTCTTCTTACATCTAGTCCAAATCCACTCCCTTTGATTCTAAAAACATCCCTCATTGTCCTGTCACAACAGACCATACAAAAATGTTTGCCCCCATCTTTTTTATAAGCCCCTTTAGGCCCTGGAAGGGCTCTGAGGCCTCCCTGGAGCCTTCTCGTCTCCAGGTGAGCACCCCCAGCTCTCCCAGCCTGGCTCCAGAGGGGCTTCAGCCCTGGAGCAGCTCTGGGGCCTCCTCTGGACTCTCTCCAGCAGCTTCAGGTCCTGCTGATGTTGGAGCCAGGGCTGGAGGCAGCTCTGCAGGTGGGAAATCACCTGAGGGGGGCAGAGGCGCAGAATCCTCTCCCTTGACCTGTTGGTCAAGCTGAATTTGATGCAGCCAGGACATGACTGACATTTTGTCCAAATCTGGCTACTCTGTCTACCAAGACTCCCTCTGCCCATCCTGGAACATTTATCCATCCGAAATCCCAGGGATGCTGGATAGGAACAGAGGCTTTTGGGGAGGATCCTCAGATTTGAGGGAAGGGGGAACAAGGAGGAAAGCAAAGGAAGATGAGCTCCAAGGAGCTGCTGCTCTGCATCAAAGGTGACAGGGCAGCAGAGCCGTGCTGATGCCGAGCTCCTGTGCCGGTGTCACTCGCGCTGTCCCCGCTCCACGTGATGGAAGCCACCCCTGATTCCCAAGGAAAGCCTGGCAGGCTCTGGGCAGCGACTGCTCCTGGCCAGGACCTGGGGGCATCTTCGCTCAGACCCTGCTGGAGCCCGGTCACCGAGCGCCCAGACCCCCGGCACGGGGGGCCCGGAGCCCTCCTGCCTCCCTGCAGCACCTGCTGGGGATGGAACCGTTGGAGCAGCCCTGGCAGGGATTTACATCCCTCGGAAAATAATTATGGGAAGAAAAGTACTGGTATTAATCGGAGCCTCCATTTAAAGATTAACCACAACAAATGTGTTGCATGCAGGAAGTTTATTTAACAATGCTCCCATTGTACACCCCGAGAGCATGTTTGTCTTCATTAGTGCAGTAATTCATTATATGGCCTCTCTAACATTCAAATCAGAAGGAAGAATATTAAAAAAGTAATTATACTTTTCAAAGTAAAGCTTTATGGGTAAATTGTATGCAAATCGCTGTCTAAATCAGGGTGGCATATCTTAAGCAGATCTAAAAGTTGCAAAGGCTTCCACCGCATCATTGATATGTAATCAACATAGATGTATGATTCTGCTCCTTACTTAGGCAAATTTGAATGGCAATCCTCAAGTAGGTAATTGGTATTTATCACAATGGCTGATGGGGAGAAGCTATAATCTTGTTACGGGTGGGACCAGCCTGTCATAAATCAACCTGCTTGGAGGTTACTGCAAGACTCTGTCATATTTGGGTTTCCAGATGCTTTTAATCACCTTTTTTAACCTTCACCTCATTTGTAATATGGGCAAATAACCTTCAGGTCTTTGAAGGCCTCTTCTGCAGGTGTCAGTGTGTTCGGGGAAATAGCTGAGTGCCCTCACACCATTTGTCCACCCCGTGATGACAGCCCCTTTTCTCTAATCAAGATAGTTTAATGAGATTTTTTTTTTTCCTTACTAAAATAGCACTAGGAATAAAACATGAAATTGATCATTTATGTGCACCAGGGAAATCATGTCATTTGGAAAATAATTTAACAGGATTGGATGGCTCAGATTTACTGCCCAAACCGCAATCACCAGCTCTGGAGACTGGGAGGGGAGAGCAGAGGGGCATCCCAGAGCCTGCTGGGGGAGCGTGGATGGGCGGAGGACACCCACCCACATGGCCCTGGGGACAGATGTCTCCGGCCACCTCATCTCCCTTGCGAATCCACGCTCCTTCCCCCGGCATCAGGGGCTGGGCGCAGGTGCTGGAATCCCTCCCTCCGCTCCTGGGGATGCAGCAGCTGCCCTGGGGAGCTGTGGGGTCTGGCTGGACCCTGGCATGGGGTCAGCTGGGGTATATGGGAGTATGCAACTCCCTTTCCCCAAATTCACCCCCCCCAGTCCTGGCTGTGACAGGGGTGTCCACGCAGCCCCCGTGTCCCTACTGTCACACAACACGGGGGTCCCACAGAACCCGGAGGCTGAAATATGCAGCAGAGTTCTGGCTGACAGGCCAGGGCACCC